>BLSH010017431.1:336206-372237 GCA_018402905.1 Glandirana rugosa | reverse complement strand
ACATACATGTCAGTGTCCCCATAAAACATCTGTATGTCCCCAATCACATCTGTCACCATACACAAAACATCTGTCACAGTCCCCAAACATCTGTCACAGTCCTCAAACATCTGTCACCATACACAAAACATCTTAATGTCACCGTCACATCTGTCACAGTCCCCGTCACATCTGTCTGTCCGCCAACACCAAATAAACTCCAATTTGGGTTTTTTTACCAAAGAAATGTAGCAGTATCATTTTTGGTCAAAATTTATCAAGAGAAATTACTTATTTGCAAAATTTTATAACAGAAACGCAGAAAAATGCATTGTTTTTGAAAATTTTTTGTCCTTTTTAAATTTATAGCGCAAAAAATAAAAATCCCAGGGGTGATTAAATACCACCAAAAGAAAGCTCTATTTGTGTGAAAAAAATGATAAAAATTTCATATGGGTACAGTGTCGCATGACCGCGCAATTGTCATTCAAACTGCAACAGCGCTGAAAGCTGAAAATTGGTCCGGGAAGGAAGGGGGTTTAAGTGCCCAGTATTGAAGTGGTTAAGGATAGAGGACAAAGCTGTCTGAAGGAGTGGTAGAGAGTGCATGTTAAAAGGGGAGAAAGAGCTGAAGGGATAAACATAGTCACCTGTTGCCTGTGTGGTGATTTTCAAAGCATTTTCTTGTGTTCAATCGCTTATACTCACTGTGCATTGTCTTATTATTTTGTTTATTAGTGCATAAACTTTGTTTCTGTTACAAAGAAAAAAAATGGTTGCCTTCCATAACTTTGGTCATGACTTGACTCCTAAAATGACCCTCACAGATTGACTACACTAATTCCATCAGGCTATATCTTCACATATAAATATAACAACAGAAATACCGCGCTAAAGTGTCAGTAAACCATAAATATAAATAAATGAAGTAATCAATTCATATATAAAAATGAAAAAAAGCAGCTGCTGTAAAATAAATCAAACCATAAAAAAGTCACTTATATTTATATTAGTGAGAGCAGCGCTTGATAGTGTTCATAGATAATTGTGCAATAACATAAATGTCCAGTGCAAAATAATAATTAAAGTGCAGGTGCTACAAGTGAATCCTCTTCACAATGTGGAAAACAGTTTGCATGTAAAGACTAAATCCTCCACCTCTGGTCACCACGTGCTTAAGGACAAATTGGGGGCTCACCAGAACTCAGGATAAAAACCGCTTGTTTTATATCTCAAATAGTCAGCTCAAGGATCCCATCCTTAGTCCTTATCCAGAGGGTAGGCACCACCAGGAACTAATGATCTCCAGCTCAGAGCAGTCATAAGGAGTAAACGCAAAGAGCCCTCATAGTGTATCACTTAAAAAATAGGCTTCTTTATTAAATAAAATATGCGCTTACATGTATAAGGGCAATTTCAGTCGTTAGTTCCTTTTCTTTTCCTTATGACTGCTCTGAGCTGGAGATCATTAGTTCCTGGTGGAGTCTACCCTCTGGATAAGGACTAAGGATGGGATCCTTAAGCTGACTATTTGAGATATAAAACAAGCGTTTTTTATCCTGAGTTCTGGTGAGCCCCCAATTTGTCCTTAAGCACGTGGTGTCCAGAGGTGGAGGATTTAGTCTTTACATGCAAACTGTTTTCCACATTGTGAAGAGGATTCACTTATAGCACCTACACTTTAATTATTATTTTGCACTGGACATTTATGTTATTGCACAATTATCTATGAACACTATCAAGCGCTGCTCTCACTAATATGAATATAAGTGACTTTTTTAAGGTATATCTTCACATATTTTCCTATGGCCAGAGGCGTGACTGGAACCTGAGGGCCCCGGTGCAAGAAATTATGAAGGGCCCCCCTGATCCCTGGCCAGGGCCCTTCCCTCCCTTTTTTTTACGGTCCCGCAGCGGCACCCTTTCACAAGTTCTGCAGCGGGCCCCCTTACTGCCATCTTCAGACCTCCCCATGGTGATGAAATGCCAGACTGGTGTCAGTAGTTTTTAATTTTTATTTTAATTTTATTATTTTTTTACCATTTCATTTTATTTCTTTTACAATTTTATTTTTATTATTTTTTACAATTTTTTTCAGGAGCTCTGTTGGGGGGCTTTGATGAGATATCAGGGGTCTAAACAAACTTCAGCCCTCAATCTCCATCTGTGTAGCCTCAGCTGCAAAGAATGAATGGACAGGAATAGTTGAGTACCGAGCCTCCCATTCATTCAGAAATGGAAGTATAGTAAAAATAGTTTACTATGCTTCAGTTATGAATAAACCAATTGGTACCAATTACAGACTCTGTCCATTCAGAAAAGGAAGGAGCCGGTAAATGAAAAATTTACCGACCAGTTTCCATCTCTCCACTAACATGCATACTTCGAGCTGGCTGGATGTCATACTTGGTCTCTGTTTACTCAGTGATGCCTACAGCCTCACAGCTGCTTGGTCTCAGGTGTTTACCATCCATGCTGTTTCAGGTTGCCCTCCAGGATTGTGGATTAAAGACATAGAAGAGTCTTACTCGCATGCTGGTTTGACCACCTCTAATAGGTGTGTCAACCCTTGAGGGTAAGCGTACATCTTGTCCGGTGACGGTGGTTGCATGACACTGCATGCCCATGGTGTTAGTCATATGAGGTCATCAAACAGAGTCGTTCATCTGTCACTTTCATATGTTTTAAATATGGACTTTTTGAACGTGTTTTGATTTACTATATGATACACATGGTTATTGTGTTTGCACATTGGACAATTATTTCCACCTTGCTGAATCAGCGCAACACTACATTTTCCATGTACTGTGACATACTGAAGCAGAGCATGATCCCCTCCCTTCGGAGACTGGGCCGCAGGGCAGTATTCCAACATGATAACGACCCCAAACACACCTCTAAGATGAACACTGCCTTGTTAAAGAAGCTGAGGGTAAAGGTGATGGACTGGCCAAGCATGTCTCCAGACCTGAACCCTATTGAGCATCTGTGGGGTGTCCTCAAATGGAAGGCGGAGGAGTGCAATGTCTCTAACATACACCAGCTCAGTGATGTCGTCATGGAGGAGTGGAAGAGGATTCCAGTGGTAACCTGTGAAGTTTTGGTAAACTGCATGCCCAAGGGGGTTAAGGCAGTGCTGGAAAATAATGGTGGCCACACAAAATATTGACACTTTGGGCCCAGTTTGGACATTTTCACTTAGGGGTGTACTCACTTTTTTGGTTTAGACATCAATGGCTGTGTGTTGAGTTATTTGAGGGGACAGCAAATTTACACTGTTATACAAGCTGTACACTCACTACTTTACATTGTAGCAAAGTGTCATTCCTTCAGTGTTGTTACATGAAAAGATATAATAAAATATTTACAAAAATTTGAGGGTGGTACACACTTTTGTGAGATACTGTGTATATATATATATATATATATATATATATATATATATATTATATAGTATAACTGGATACCAGCATTTATAGGTAAAGTTTTTTTTTTTTTTTCTTTCTTCCACATCAGCAGACCGCCAGATTACAGAGTGATCATCTTATTATTCATACTGCGTTCTGGTTTTGTCACATCATTGTGGTTCTCACTATCCTTCTTTATTTCTTTATTATCGTCTCCATCTACTAAAACCAACTTGCATCACATGCATTTTTAAAGTACCATATGCAAGGAAAGAGAAATAGCACTGGGAGAAAAAAACACCTTTGTCTACTTCTCAAATAATACCCCCCCCAGTACCCCCTTACTACCCCCCCCCCAGTCTCCCACATCGTTTTGCCTACTCTATGCCGGTTCTATCTCTGCCTTTCTCAGCTCAAAATATTCCTTAGATTTCTTAAATCTCACCCAGTTATCCCATTTTCCCGCTCCTTCACCTATTTCCTCAGTTTACAAATTTTTAAGGTACTCCATATTAGCCATCTCTTCTACTCTATTGCACCATTCTGTCAATAGGGGGCTCTCCTTTTTTTTCCAATATTTAGGTATTAAACCCTTTGCTGCATTTAGGAGATCCGGTATTATTGTATTTGTGTATTGTCTAATAGGGTCTTTCCCCCCCATGGAAAAGACATATCCAGGGGTCCAACATGATCTCTACATCCGTCATTGTTTTTATTAACCCTATTACCTTGCCCCAGTACTCTCTAATAGTGGGACACCCCCACCATATATGTGCCATTGTCCCTTTCATCTTACAGCCGCACCAGCAAAGTGCCAACTTCTCCCTCTGGATTTTTGCCACCTTATCAGGAGTTAGGTACCACCACGATAGGCACTTATACATTTCCCATGTTTTACTATCCATTGCAGTTTTATGTGCCAAAATCATAATTTTTTCCATTGTTGTCCCTCCACCCGTGCGCCTAATTCTTCCTCCCATCTATCCATATATGGAAGTCGCTCCTCTTCTCCAAGTGCCATCAACACCTTATACATTCCCAAGACCCCTCCTTTCATTTTTCCAGTTGTACAAATTTTTTCCAGTGGTGTTAATTCACTCTCCATTCTCAATGGGTGTGGGAGGGAGTCCACGAAATGTTTCAGTTGGAGATACCTCCACATATTGATATTACAAAACCTCCCGCTTTGTCTTAATTCTTCTAGTGTCCCCAATCTTCCCTTAAACATTATGTCTTTTAATTTTAGTGAGCCCTCTTTAATTAATTTGCCGTACTACTCCTCTTTCCCTGGTGCAAAATTATTGGTTCCTACTGTTGGAGTGAATGCAGAGTTATATTTTCATTTCCCCTTCGTGTGAATACTATCCCAAATTTGGAAAACCGTGTGCATAATATCACTAGTATTTACATCCATCCTCCTGTGTTCCGGTGGTATCCAAATCATTTTCCCTAATTGTGTTTTACTAATTGTGTTTTCTATTCTGACCCATTTTTTTCCCCGTTGCTCTGTACCCATGCTATTACCCGAGCCAGTACATTTGCCATATAGTATTTTTTTACATCTGGTACTGCTAACCCTCCTCTTGCCCTTTTCCTGTTTAACACAGAGAATTTTATCCTTGGTTTTTTATTCTTCCAAATGAATCTTGTTATTATCCTATTTAATATCTGAAAGTAACCCTGTGGGATATTAATTGGCAGAATCTGGACTTTATATGTGATTTTAGGGAGTATAATCATTTTTATCGCATTTATTCGGCCTATCCAGGACAATGGTCTATATGTCATTTTTCTCACTTCCTCCTACTACATTTAGTAGGGGGATATAATTTATTTGGTAGAGTCCCTCCCATGTTTCTGACAACTTAATACCCAAGAAATGTATTTCTGTCTTATTCCACTTGAAGGGGAACTCTCTCCATAATTCTGACTCCTCTTGTTTGCCCATATTAATTTTCAGTACCTCCGACTTTCCAAGATTTATTTTAAAATTCGAAATTTCTCTATAGGTTTTAATCACTTTCATAAGATTAGGTATTGTCTTCCTATGCTTGCTAACATAAACTAAGATATCATCCGCAAAAGCGGCTATCTTGTGTTCTTCCTTTCCTATTTTAAACCCTTTAATGTCATGGTTGTTCCTAATTACCGCCAAGAGAGGCTCTATGGAGATAATAAATAGGAGTGGGGAGAGGGGGCACCCCTGTCGCGTCCCGTTTACTATTTCAAAAGCGGGGGATAGTGCTCCATTTATTCTCACCCTCGCTTTTGGACGATTATATAATGCTAGAATTCACTGGATCATCTTGCTTCCTAAGCCAATTATTTCCAGTATCTGGGTCGTGAACTCCCAGTCTACCCTGTCAAAGGCCTTTTCGGCATCTATTGACAGGAGTTGTGGATCCTGCCTTTCCAGTAAGTAAATTGCAGTTAACTGTAAGCGGCTCTCCGCCCAGTGAAAAGTTTATGCTACAAAAAGTAACAGGAAAAGACAGACACTTTGTGCCCCCTTGGTGGGCAATGTAAGCTACTGCTGTCTTGGTGTCAAACATCAACTTCACACGGGCCTCTTGGAGAAAATACCTTGAAAGGTTTGCAAGGCTAGAAAAACAAAACCACCTTAATTTAAGTCAATCACTAGGCTCCAATGCCCTTGCGCTTTTCTCCTCAGACTGGAGGCAGACTGGCATCAATGTCAGAATCATTCCATCTCCTGGACTGAGAGGCACGCCACAACAAAGAGGCACACTGGTGTCCAAAACTTCCATTCTTGCCAACTTGTGCAGACACAAAGACCTTCTGATCCATAGTCAGCCCATCCCATTGACTGAGGAAGGCAAATTGAAAAGCCCCCATGTGCCACCTGGCCCCAGGCAGCACTGGAATGGCCATTGTAAAATGTCCCAATGGCAGGGGAGGGCTGGCAGCCTTAGGCCTGGGGGCCAAGTCCAGTCAAGTGGCCCATTGAACCACAGAATCAGCTCACCATCCATGCCCACCTGGTTTTAGAACAGATATTGATGTTATGAAGCAAGACAAATATGATACAATGTGGTAACATAATTTAATGTTAATAGCAACAAAGGAGATTTAACAAAAATAATGCATCAACGCAGCTCATCACTGTCCACCAATGCAGCCTCACCAGTGCCCATCAATGCAGCCTCACCAGTGCCCATCAATGCAGCCTCACCAGTGCTCATCAATGCAGCCTCACCAGTGCCCATCAATGCAGCCTCACCAGTGCTCATCAATGCAGCCTCACCAGTGCCCATCAATGCAGCCTCACCAGTGCCCATCAATACAGCCTGCAATGCAGAGAGAGAAGAGCCACCAGATTACACAGAGCGGGGATCTCCCGCTTACCTGGCACAGCTGCTGTCATATTAAGTCCCGGACCGGCTCCTATGATAGACATCACCAGTGTGCAGTCTATTATAGAAGCTGGTCCAGGAGGTAGGACTTTGTAAGCGGGAGATCCCCACTCTGTGTAATCCGGCGGCGCCCTCCCCAGGCAGCCCAATGTGCCCAGCGGGATCTATGGTAGGGCTGGCCCTGGGCTCCCCCCCTTTGCCTGCAGTTAGTTGGTGGCTGCGCCCCTGGCCCCTGCTTCCTTCCTCCACAAGAAGAAAAAAGTGTGAGCGGCCGTTGGCCATTTTGATTGTAAGTTAGGGTGGCCCGGGGGGCAATTGCCACCCTGCCTCCCGGCCCAGCCCTCCCCTGCCCAATGGGGACAATGCAATTCCTCACTGATATAAATGCTGTCTCCAAGACTCTTCATAGGCAGATTGTCATTTTGCAAATTTTGCAGTTTTGGAAAACCACTTCACATATTCAGGTATGATGATCTGTGAAGGATCTTGGGAGTAGTTTAAGAAGGGCTTCACTGTTTTTCCTGTTTGTGCACTATTCGACTGAACTTGGAAAAAGGATTTCTAGGACAAGATTGTGATGTTTTGCCAGCTCCTGGCTTACACCTGCAACAATCAAAAAGCAGTGTTCAAGTAGTGGTAGAGCCTTATTCCCAAAGACCAATTACTGCCTCTACTGCCGACAAAATGTTCAAAAAGTTTCTTGGTGCTGTGCCAGTTCTAAACTTGGCAAACACCCGAACTGGAAATGACAGCTAGTCACTGCAAATATCAAATGTCTCTGGTGTTGGTTCTCTGCTGCTGAGGAGCCGGACATGACGCCAGTGTAGGCTCGTAGCTCTCGGCCGGAGCTCGGACCGAGGACCGCCCAATGTGCTTGTAGCCGAAGCTGGAGCTGAGGATGGCGGGGAAGAGAGCTTGCCGGCCACTGTGATCGCCACCCCCCAACCCCCCCAGAGACCCGAGCCTAACTGACAGCCCCCCGACAACTCCTAGGCACGGGGGAACAGGAGAGGACTGGAAAGAAAGGAGCGGCTCCCGCTGACGAAAAGGACAAGCACGAGGGACACGGAACAGCCGACAAAAAGTTAAGAGGAGAGAGGAGGTATAAAGCACCAGCGGAGGGAGTCGGTGAGGGTCGCGTGTGAACCGCTGCAGAGGGGAGGACAAGAGACGGTAAGGTTGTGGAGCGAAGGGAGCGGAGGAAACGGTAAGCCAGGGGAAGGGGGGAGAAGAAGAAGGTGATATATGCACATGTATAGATGGTTTGTGAATACCCCCCCCCGCAGCCCGTGAACCAGAACGCCAACCTACCGAAGGCCTCCTACCCGGGAAAAGACCCTAAAGATATTAGACTCACACCAAAACAGAAAATAGACCACGGGAAAAGTAAAAAACAGATGACCCAAGCGAGTATTAAAGACAGCCAAGAACGCTAAAGTGTGTAAGACTGCATCAGAGAGCCGAGTTTAAGTGCTAGACTGGACAGATCACGGGACCATGGAATAACAGCCCCACTATAAAGATCCCTATATATATAAAAAAAAAAAAAAAAAAAAAGCCCTCTCCCCACACAGAAATAGATCAGGGGAACAGGGTCTGAGCTGACGGAACAAGAGGGTAGTCAAAGTATAACAACATCAAACAACAAAACATACACGCACTCCTCTATAAGCCTATAAGAAAGCGGGAAATAGGCAGGAGCACAGAGACAAATGGAGGACTAACAAACAACAAACCTCTACACGGAAAACCACAGAACTGAGGAACATAATAAGAGCATAGGAAAAGCCTGTCCCCTGAGGGCCACTAAAAGAGGGGTGGAACAGAAATATGGGTAAAGTGGTAAAGGGAGCAGGGGGGAGCCAACCTAAGGTCAGCGCAAGCCCCAACACCATAAAGAAGTTTATGGTACAGGAAAGTGGACAGCCCAGCCCGACTAAACAAACGGGAGCCAAAACCAAACAGAAGGATAACGGAAAAGGGCCACAAAATAGACTATCGCAAGGGAAAGACCTGGGAGGTCAAGAGAAGAGTGGCCAATCAAACATAATAGAGGAAGAACAACAAATGCCAACAAAATTGGAAATAGCAAAAATGTTTGAAAGGCTGGAGCAGTCTCTTAAAGGGGACAAGAGACAGGTATAAGAGAAGATCTCGGGCATATCCTTAAGAGAGTCGAAGAAACAGAGGATAAAATAGACAAACAAGCATAGGAGATTAGAAACCTGAAAGAGCAAATGAGGAAAGTCCAACGAGAATAGCGGTGGCTACAATATAGATTGGAAGACCAAGAGAACCGCAACAGAAGGAAAAACTTAAGACTACGAGGAATCCCAGAGGTCCCACAAGGCGAAGAGCTACAAAAAACAATAGATAAAATCTTTGGTCCCATGGTGGGGAAAGCGGAAACAGAAAAAATAAAAATCGAGAGAGTACATAGGGTCTGGAAACCCCCTAACCTAGGAAAGGACCTCCCCAGAGACGTCATAGTCCGTTTCCATAACTATAAAGATAAAGAAGAGATCTGGCAAGAGATAAAAACAAGGGACCCAATAAGATTGGAAGGAGCAGAGATCAAAGTGTTTGCGGACTTGGCCAGAGAAACAAGAGAAAGGAGAAGGAGACTAAGACCATTACTTGACCAAATGAGAACCCAAGGGGTCCAATACTCGTGGGGATTCCCAGCATGCTTAATAGGGAAAAAAGAAGGAAGAACGGCAAAATTGAAGTTCCCCGAGGAGACAGAGAGCTTCTGTAAAAAGTTAGACATAATTAGACCGGAAATCCCGAATTGGATGGAAACGGAAGAGGAATTGAGTAGGGGAGAAGAACAATCGTGGCAAAAAATTTAGGAAAACTATAAGCCCTAAAGAAAAAGGGAGATTGGGAGCTCGGGGAGGGGGGGAGGAGGGGGGGGGTGAGGGGGAGGAGGCGATAAGATCAGAATAGATTGGGCGGGGGGAAATCCGGGCCGAGGCTGAGAGGGAGAGCCTTATGGAGGAGAAGAAGAGCCTCCGAAAGGATTGACACTAGGAGGAACTCCAAACCAGGGGGCAACTAGGCCCGCGAGGACAGACTTTGTCCTAGGGCTGGGTGGAAAGGTCATGTATGGACCTATAAGCCTTGATGGGGAAGGGAAAAGGGAGGGGAGGGAAGGGGAGGGCCAGGTCTTCCAGGGAGTGAGAAAGGTAGAGAGAGAGGTCTTGAATAGGAGAGTAAAGGACCCCGGCCCCGCTACGCACCCCCCCCCAGATTTGGGGGGGGGGGTAGGGGAGACGGGGAGATAAAAATTTAATGGTCACGTTTCTGACGTATAATGTACGCGGGTTAAGCAGCCCCGCAAAGAGATATAAAATTCTACAAGAACTGGAACATTATGCGGCAGAAATAGTATTTCTCCAAAAATATATTCCCAAAAATTCCCAACTTGGTATTATGGAGACTCCCCAAGGAAAAGATCAAAAGGAGTGGCAATAGGGTTTTCAAGGGCAACGCAGTTCACAATAGGGGAAAGAATGACCGACCCAGAAGGAAGGTATTTATTCCTGAAGGGAAGGCTAAACAACCAGGAATGTACCCTAGTGAACGTGTACTGCCCGAATAAAGACCCAGCAGGGTTTCTGTCAAAGGTACTGGAGAAGCTGATGGAATTCAAAAAAGGTTGGGTAGTGGTCGCGGGAGACTTTAACTTTGGAATGAACAGAGACCTGGATAGTACGTCCCGTGCCCAGGGGATAACAGACGGTAAATTAGGAAGAGTAAAAAAGGAAATGCAGAAGAACCAGCTAATAGACATATGGAGGATATTAAACCCAAAAAAAAAAGACTACACGTTCTTTTCCCCTGTGCACGGGACTTACTCGAGGCTAGATTATATACTGATAGAACACAGAGTAATAGAAAGGGCAAAAAATATGAGTATTGAAGTAGCAACGCTATCAGATCACGCACCGGTATCTCTGACACTAGACATGGGGGAGGCACTAGAGAAGGAGCATGAATGGAAGCTCAATGATGAAATGTTAAATGACAGAGAAACCACGGAAAAGATAAAAGAAGAATTGATAAAATATTTTGAGATAAATGCCACGGAAGAGGTGCCAGCCCCTATAGTCTGGGAGGCCCATAAGGCCTACATAAGAGGGATATTGATAGCTATAGAGGCAGGTAAAAGGAAAGCGAGAACTAGAAAGAGAGAGGAACTAATAGACAGTCTATATCAACTAGAACAAAAACACAGGTAGAAAGGAGGTATTACAGGAGCTACTGGGAAAAAGAGAAGAACTGAAGGACCTGCTAGAACAGGATACTCGTATCAAGTATAATAAAATCAAAAAAGAAAGATATATAGGAGGGAATAAAATTGGGAAATATCTGGCTAAAACTCTAAACAAAAAGAGATCAAGGAATTACATAGAGAAGATACAAAAGAAAACGGGAGAAGTCACATACAAGACACGGGAGATAGCAAAAACATTTCAAGAGTACTATAAAGAACTATATGCAGTTAGACAAACAGACAGCCCCCAAATAGAAGCCCAACGGAGGAAAAAAAGGGAAAAATTCCTAGAAGCGGCAAACCTTCCACGAATAGAGGAAGAAAAAAGAAGTAAAATGGAAGCCCTGATAACAGTAGAGGAAATTGGACGAGCAATAACTAGTACAGCATCAGGAAAGAGCCCAGGACCAGACGGTCTCCCAATAAGCTACTACAAAAAATTCAGAGAGATATTAGCCCCCAGAGCATGCCAATACATGAATGCCATCGGAAGTAAATGGGAGATGCGAAGTGAAGCCTTGATGGCAACAATTATAGTAATACCAAAGGAGGGGAAAGATAAAAGCACCTGCCCCAGTTATAGACCAATAGCGTTGCTAAATGCAGACACAAAAATATTCTCCAAAGTACTGGCTAACAGATTAAAAGAGGTAATGAAAGAGATGGTAGGGGAAGGCCAAGTCGGTTTTATAGAGGACAGGGAAGGGAAAGACAACGGAATAAGAACCCTGCTGGTGACTCAGGAGATGGAGAGGGGGGGAGAGCCCAGTCTACTCCTGTCAATAGATGCTGAAAAAGCGTTTGACAGGGTAGACTGGGCTTTCATGTTCCAGACATTGGAAGCGGTAGGAGTAGGAAATAGAATGATACAGTGGATCAGGGCACTATACAATCACCCAAGGGCGAAGGTAAGAATAAATGGGACCCTGTCAGCACCCTTTGATATGGAGAACGGTACAAGACAGGGGTGCCCCCTGTCTCCCCTACTCTTCATAATCTCACTAGAACCCCTGTTAGCAACAATAAGAAATAACAAGGAAATCAGAGGGCTGAAGATAGGGGAGGAGGAGCATAAGGTGGCCGCTTATGCGGATGATATACTCATGTATGTCAGGAACCCCAAAAACTCGATCTACAACCTAATGAAAGTACTGGAACGATACGGAGATATATCAAATTTTAAAATTAATTATATCAAATCCGAAGCCATGGTTATAAAGGGGAGTAAAAAAGAAGGAAAAGAACTACAGAAAGAGTTTCCTTTTAGATGGAATAACAAGGAATTAAACTATCTAGGAATTAAGATAACAAAAACAAGGGAAGAACTATACCAACAGAATTATATTCCCCTACTAAATGAGATAAGAGATGAAGTGAGGAGGATAACGCATAGACCCCTGTCATGGATAGGCCGGATCAATACTATAAAAATGATAATCACCCCTAAAATAATATACAAATACCAAATGCTCCCAATTCACATCCCCCAGGAGTTCTTCCAGACCTTGAGGAAGATATTAAGGCGGTTCATATGGCAAAATCAAAAACCAAGGATAAAGGCCTCAGTGTTGAATAGAGGAAACACAAGAGGAGGGTTGGCACTCCCAGATATTAAAAAGTACTATCAGGCGAATGTGTTAGCACGTATGATTGAATGGGCACAAAACAATGAAAAGAAAAAATGGGTAAAAATAGAAAACACAATGAGTAAAACACAATTAGGAAAGATGATGTGGATACCACCTAAATTTAGAAACTTAGACACACGCACAAGCGATATCACGTATAACGCATTAAAGATATGGGATAACACCCTGAAAAAAGGAAAATGGGAATACAACTCACCATATATCCCAATATGCGGAACAGAATATTTCACACCAGGACAAGAAAAATGGCAGGGCAAATGGATAAAAGATGAGACACTAAAGTTAAAATACATCATACACCAAGGGAAAATAAGGTCACTGGGGGAACTAAAACAAACTGAGAAGTTTGATAAAATCAATGAATGGAGGTATCTCCAAATGAAACATTTTGTGAATACGCTCCCACAGCCCCTAAGAATGGAAAATGAAAGAACAATACTAGAAAAAACTTGTATGATGGAGAAAAAGAAAGGAAAAGTGTCGGCGATGTATAAAATTCTACAGGGGCTGGGAGAAGAGGAGCGCCCTCCATTCACCGATAAATGGGAAGAAGAAATGAAAACACGAGTGTCGAAGCACCAATGGGAGAAAATGATGGCATTAGCACATAAAACATCCACAGATAGCAAAACATGGGAGACGAACTATAAATTCCTCTCAAGGTTGGTATTTGACACCACTAAAGATGGTAAAATATCAGAAGGAAGAGACAGGAAACTGCTGGCGGGGATGTGGAACTAAGGGGACCATGATACATCTATGGTGGGAATGTCCCAGTATAAAAATATACTGGGAAAAAATATTAGAATTAATAAAAATCATAACTAAAGAAGAGGTAGAGGAAGACCCATGGAAGTGTCTATTCCACGTAAATGGGAAGACAATAAAACAATACATGAAAACACTAACACCAATTCTGTTAAACGTGGCTAAAGGCCTAATACCAAAATACTGGCAAAAGAAAGAACACCCACCTCTGACAGAATGGTGTAACAGAGTTGACGAAATATTCAACTTAGAACAGTTAAAACATACGGAGAGGGAAGAGCCATGGGAAAGAGAGAGTAAATGGGAAAGATGGGCAGAATTTAAGAAATCAAAAAAGTATGTAGAGGTGAGAAGTATGGAGATAAAATAAGGAAAGACGAAGAAAAGAGAAACTGGAAGACCTGGAAGGGAGGGAGGGAAGGGGTGGGGGGTTATATATATTTATACATGTAAAAGATTATAATAAAACAATAAATAAAGTACAGTGGATTAAGAGAAAACACCACAATGATGTGACCAATGCCAGAATTTGAGATGGAAAACAAAGCTGAATAAAGCACATCTGGCGGTATACTGAGGTGGAAAAAAAAAAAAATGTCTCTGGTATTACGGAACGATTGGTATAATGGAAATATATGGCAGCCAGGTCCATTGACTCTAACTGGTGCTCATGCTGAACTATCGCCATGACTGTTTGCACAGACTCCACTTTGAACCTTTTGTTGTGTATGTACCCATTTGATTTCTTCAAACACAGACAGTAGGGAAAGCTCCTGATGCCTTGGGTACTAGAAAGAATGGAGAAAACTCACCAGATCTGTTCCATTGGTGGCACCAGCACTATGGACTTGTTGCAGTATAATTCTTATACGTGATCTTGCAGTAATTCTTTCTTCTTGAGATCTGGTGGTCCTGAATGAAAGGATTTGGATGTTGTACTCCCAGCTAACTGTCTTTGATGTTTGTCGCCCAAACCCTCCAAAAAAGGAGGCTATCCTGGCTTCCACTGGAAAACACTGGTTGGGCCCACCTTCAAAGACATTCCACATGTCTAGCAACCTGCTCTGGGTTTTGATTCCATGTAAACAAGAAGTTTGAGTGCCCTTCACTGTGCTCTGGTAAATTTTAGCCTGGCCTATAAGATTTGGCCTCCTGAACCCTTCTGAAGATTGACCGACCTGAGCAAAAGGATGGCTCCTTCCTTTTATTACAATGTGGCCACACTCTGGACATTTCTTCTATCACTTTGTCTCACTTTGTCCAACGTTTTATCAAACAACAACCTCCCATTATGGAGAATGTTACAAAGGGCTTGTGTGGAAGCTTTAGCCACCCTCCAGTGGCGCCACCACAAGGCTCCCATTGCTGTGACAATGCGCCAGCCTTAGAACTTGGTCTATTGAAGCCTTGAAAATAAAAAACAAAGCGCTAACCCAATAGATAGCAGCAGCTCAAATACTCGGTCTAAGTATAAAGAGTCTATGTATAATAAGGATCCGCGCTGAAATTCACGAAGGGAATACCACATCGTGCAATATCGTTTTGCAAAAAAAATTTTTGCAAAACGATATTGCACGATGTGGTATTCCCTTCGTTTCATGACATGCTGAATTCGTGATTGCATCTGTCTGAGTGTATGACGGTGGCGGACTCAGTGAGCGGCGAATACGGGATACGGAGGAGTGCCCATCTCAAGTGATTTAATATTCTAGTGTTGGTAAGCCTCCATTTCCCCTGGTGGTGGTCCCGGTCCCCTGGCTTGTGCACTTGTGGTCGTGGTGTAGGTGGTGGGCTTTTGTGTACTGGTTCCTACGTACTTCACCCAGGGGCGTAACGATAGGGGTTACAGGGGTTGCAATTGCAACCGGGCCCCATGGTCCAGGGGGCCCATGTGCTTCCCTTGTACACCTGAATAGGAGGGATGGCGGGGGTGGCATTTAGAGGACCCAATCTCCTCCATTTTCCTCTATCCAGTTTACTTGTCTTCTGCTGTACCCAGGGCCCCTGTGTGCTTCCCTGGTCCCCCTGGGGCCTGCTGCAGAACTTGTGAAAGGGCCCCACTGCAGTACCGTAATAAAGGGACCCACGATGGGAGTAAAGGGCCCCAGGATCAGTGGGAAGAGGGAAGGGCCCTGGTCAGGGGGCCCTTCATAATTTCTTGCACCGGGGCCCTGAAGGTTCTAGTTACGCCTCTGACTTCACCATATGGCATTTGTTTATGCATTTACTCCTATATAACCACCTGACGTGCCTGATGAGACGGGAGGGTCGACCATCTGCAAACCTGAGTATCTATCTGAGATCTGTCATAGGCGTTTTTACCATGGCCTTGGGGTAAGCCTCCTATTCGGATATTCAGGATTTATGCTTCTATCAATTTCTGAGAAAATCCAGGATTTTAGTCTACTGAATAGAGACTTTATAATCTATTGAAGCCTTGACCAAAAGTCAGCAGCCAGGTTCAAGTCCTCCAGAACCATGCCCATTCCTGCCCGTTCCCCTTGAATTAAAGGCCATTTTGTGTAATGCTTTAAACATCATAGTTGACGCTGTTGCTAGTCAACAGGCAAAAAAACTGCTGCTGTATAGATTTTCTGCAAGTCTGTGGCCAGTTTTACCACAATTTCTGAGTTGAAAGGATCTTTCTGCTTTCACCTTTCTGAGGTGTTCAGGTGCTTTTTTAATGCGTTTGTCATGTTACAGATGCGTTTTATAGAGAAAAAATGTGACATGTTCTGCTTCAGTTGACTGTACTGGAACACACTGCACTGGGGTGGCGTAGGCCATTCGAATCCATGGTAAACACTGTTCATGCATTTTTGACTCCAATAAAAATGCATTGGACTGCATCTGGTGTGTACCAGCCTTAGGTCCACTATCCAATCCGTAGGATTCCTAAAGGTATTGAAAGGCACCAGACGCTGCCAGGCCCAATCCACTCCTGGAAGTGCGTTGCTTAAAACATGCATCAGCTAGCTTCATTGGATAAAGCTTGGAGACCATTGCTGTAAATTGGTCTTCTTATCACATCTCTCCCATTCTTCATTAATGAGCTTTTAACTCCATCATTATGGGAAAATAAGTCCTTCCTTTTTCACATTTGGAAAGATGTGCATGTGTTTGCGATGGTTGGGCCTGCGTCTTGCCTGTGACATGGAAAGTTGCTGCATACACTTTCTTATCCATTGGCATTTGAGGCAATCCATGCCGATTAATGGCCAATATGCATGCAGGGCTTGGCAAGGCATTTACAATTGTGCTGCTTTAATTGCATGTGAGCCATTGCCACGTTAGTTGCTTGAGGAGCATGAAAGCCGCCCTGTGCGGGAATGCAGGTTGACCTGGTCATGAGGGATGACCAGTGGCGGGCTAATGTGTTTGCGTTTAGGGCTTCTGCTCCTAAAATCATGCAAAACAACATACATTAGATTCCTTGAGCATTCCTCACTCTTTTGAAGACATGTCTCACGCCGCCCCCTCGTATCTTTGCTAATCTTCTGTGCCACTTACAGGCGTGGTGGGCTCATGCAAAAAAATATGATTCTGTCACCAAGAAAAAAACAGGTACACTGACCCTTTAAGGCATATCTGCTTTCATCCACTTACTTAACAGGCAGCAGCAGGTGAGCCCAGGCAGCCTTCCAGAAGCAGACAGGAGGCAAAATACAGTCAGAGCATCTAACCCCCGAGAACACAGTACAGCAGGGGAGCAAACAGCAACAAGTCTTCACCACACAGAGAAAACTGGCAGGACTGCAGAGAGATGGAGAGAAATCAGATCCTCTGCCAGCTCTAAGACTGTTGCTGCTGCTTGGTGACTGCCAGACGCTACCTTGCACCCCCGTCCCCCTGCCCTCTGTGACATCATCCACCACCACTCTCAAACTGACAACAAAGCCAGGAGAGCGGCATGCTATCTATACAAGACAGGAAAAACCCCAATGGTGACATTGCAGAGCTTCCTCACACCACACCTGTAGAAGTGCTGTACAAGCAACATTGCCCGCTCCCGGCACAAGGGACACCCAGTTTCAGGAAGGTTTATATCCGGCATTCTGGGTCTTCCAACTCCATGAGAGGCTGAACATGGAGGGGCAGGTTCAGTAGGGGGGATATCCAGCAACAAAACTACTTAACAACAGCAATCCACAGGTGGCCTGTAGCAGACCAAGAAAAAGAACACCTTAGTGGGGAGGGGCTCTCTTTTATTCAGCTAGTTATAGGTGGTCATGTGAGCGCCTGCAAGAGGCGTTAACCCATTGTGTGCTGACGTGAGGTATGGCCAGGAAAAATTAATATCTCATACAAAAAAATATTATTAGTCTATTAGGAATTATTCACAATACACTAGTAACATTCACCCATTGTATTATACTGTATACATTACCACATTGATTAGATTGGAAATGATTCCTTTCTAGAAAGACAATAACATGTTATTTTAAGTTATAATAATTCGTTTGAAAATATATGCAACATTTCAGCATCTTGTATATATATATATATTTATATATAGTGGGGCGTTAGCTCAATGGGGATCACCTTCCCTGGGAAAAAGGTAGTCCAAACGGCAGGTTTTCTTAAAATCTGGCTTGTAGCCAGGTTTATTTACAAAGTTGCATGTAAAATCAAATAAACAAAACAGAAAATAAATCCTTGCCATCCAGGCACTAACTAAACATATCCTGTTTTCCTAACTCAGAGGTGAAGGGCTTTTCTCAGTCACACACAAAACAAAGATAATGAAAACCTTTTTGTTTCAGTCACAAAGCAAAGTTCAGTTCAACAGCTCTCTCAGGCTTTTGCTTCCTGAGTCCAGGTCAAGAACCATCATCTGATCCAGACCTGCTTCCTTTATACCACCTGTTGATGGACACAAGTGGACCACAAAATCTGTTCCGGAACCAACCCTGCCAAGGTGGCTGGTAAAACCCAGATCGATTCCACCTTAGTTTCCTGCAAGTGAACGCATGCGAGGTGAAACATAATGTCCATCGATCACCTCGCCTTTCATAACGCCACAACACATATATATATATATAATATGTCCTGTATATTCATTTTTTTTAAATTATGCTTAAGTCAACACTTCCTGTGTTTCAATACATACATATTGAGAGAGAGAGAGAGAGAGAGATAGGACTCAGCTGTCAGTGACTAAGCTGTCAGTTTTAGTGTCAGATATAAGGCAGCCAACTTTCATAAACTAACAACTAAACATTTCTGATCAAAGGATTCAGAGGATTTTTGATCATTTCATTCTATTGAATTAAATATAATAAATAAATAAGTAAAGGAATTCTATTTTTGCTTTTCAACCAGCTAGTTTTCTATGTTTCTATATGGATGCAACTGCAAAGATTTTTTCCAGTTAGCAAAAAAAAAAATTATTTTTCTGGTATAACAAATATCAATTTACAATTCGCAAGTCTATGGAGTTTATTTTTTTCGGGATTTAGGCTATGCGCAATTCTTAAAAAAATACTTTTACCTTAAAAAATTCCCCAATTTTAAATGTGTAAATGCATATAAATTGCATAGATGTCACAACTTAAATTTAACAGTTATCTCCACTGTGACAAACAGCCCATGTCAGTTGTTGATGAAGTATATCTGCTACATAAAATCTTGAGATTCTTAAGGTAAATGGGTGGCACTAATCAGTGGTGGTTCTGAGAGAGAAGGAACAGGCTGTGAATGAACATGCATGCAGGACTGAAGCAGACCCAGTGAGGTCTATCTGGTAGCCAGGAGGCTTTTATTCATGTAATGGACTTTTGTTTTGGGACTGTTTTCTACCCCTGCGAGGGAAGCCTTTCTGTTATCCTTATTTGCTGAATGAATAAACATGGGCAGGAAGCCCTTAACCCAGTGGTTCTCAACTCCGGTCCTCGGGCCCCCCCCAACAGGCCAGATTTTAAGTATTACCTTGGGGAGATGCAGACTAGAATACTGCAATCACTGAGCAGTAAAATTCTATCACCTGTGATGTATTTCAGTTATCCTGCAAACCTGGCCTGTTGGGGGGGCCCGAGGACCGGAGTTGAGGACCACTGCCTTAACCCAACATACGGTTGGATTACTTGTTTAAGAACCTCTCCACTTGAAGCTAACCGCCCACACCACTTATTTTTGTAATTACCACAATTACAGAATTATAACTATTCTCTGCACACTTTCGAATCAAATTTTAACGACCAACCTGCATATAGTAAACTATTGTCATCTAAAGAGACTTACCATATCAAAATACAAATGAATGGGGAGAACCAAACTTATCAAAATGATATGGGCTCCTCAGTTATTATATATTATGCACAACACCCGATGTGGATCCTGTGTACCTGGTTTATACTGATTTATTTATTTATTTCAGGTACTTACATAGCGCCATCGATTTACACAGCACTTTACATATACATTGTACATTCACATCAGTCCCTACCCTCACATTCATACATACTAGGGCCAATTTAGACAGGAACCAATTAACCTACCAGCATGTCTTTGGAGTGTGGGAGGAAACCGGAGTACCCAGAGGAAAACCACGCAGGCACAGGGAGAACATGCAAACTCCAGGGAGGTAGTGTCATGGTTGGGATTCGAACCAGCGACCCTTTTTACTGCTAGGCGAAAGTGCTACCCACTACACAACTGATAGATTCCCTTTTTCGCAACCTCATTTGGAAGGGCGGAAATCATAGAATTCGTTTGCCCATTTTTCAATTGACTAAAGATAGCGAAGGTCTTGTTGTCCCTCATGCAAGATTATATTTTCTTGCTGCGCAACTTCAGCACTTTGCAGTGTGGGGAGTTTTTAAATATGATTGACCCTAATCAAGCTATACTGCTTTCCCAAGATGCAAAGTACCATCTTTTAGGTCAGTTAGAAGAGTGTGGGTTCAGAGACTCCTCACGATATTCCACCTGAACTTGAGATATGAGGGTGTATGTCAATATGCTCCTATATGGGAGGGAGGACATTTTGAGAAGTTGAATAAACGACATGGTTTTGATCATTGGTATTGTCAAGGTGTGTAATTTCCTTATCAACTGTTTTTCACAATATCAATTAAGATCTTTTCAGGACTTACAACAGGAGTTTGAAATCTCTCCTTGCAGATTTTTTCAGCACCTCCAGCTGCGCCATGCTCTTTTACCACAGGCCAAATTGTCTAACAGTAGATTGATTCCCACTCCTTTAATGGAATCCCTAGCTTCTATTACAGATAGGAAGGGTCTAATTTCCTCACTCTATAGTTTGTTGCTTGTTACATTTCTGTCCAATTGTCACATACCAGGTTGTGAGCCTGACGGTCGGGGGTGGCCTCTCCTACAACTCCGGTTCGAGGGACTGCTGGAGTTGAGACAGTAGCCACAGGAGCATGGTGAGGTATGATTGCCTGTAGAAGTCCAGGAGTATCAGCCAGCAGGTGGTCAGAAGATGTGCTGGAAGGGTGCTGGTGATGGAGCAGGATACTTGAGGAGACCGGATGGACAGAGGCACAGCAGCAGAGTCAGGGACAGGCAGGTTCGGCAACGGGCTGGCAGCGAGGTACAGAGGGTCAGGCAGAAGAGTGGTCAAGACAAGCCGGGTTCGGGTGCAGGCAGATATCAAAGGTGTCAAGCAAGCCGGGTCAGGTAAACAGGCAGGAACAGGTGGCAGATGGCAGGGAAGCACGGGTAACGCTGTAGATCAGACAGCACCCGTTCTGAACATCAGCAGGGTTTAAATAGCCCATTTGGCGCCGTAACACGTGCACACGCGTGCACACACGCACCAGCCGGAATGGAAGTTCTCAGCTGTGCCTTTCCTGAGGGGTATCGTGCTGGCGATCTTCCTGACACCAATCTTCATATACCTGGTAGGATAGGGGGAAAAATGATCTTGGGAAACTTGAGGAGGAGACTTGGCATGCCGTGCTGGAGCAAGTTTTACTAGTATCCCTTTCGCTTATGCAACAACTACAGTATCTCACAAAAGTGAGTACAAAAGTGAGTACACCCCTCACATTTTTGTAAATATTTTATTATATCTTTTCATGTGACAACACTGAAGAAATGACACTTTGCTACATTGTACAATGTACAATGTATAACAGTGTAATTTTGCTGTCCCCTCAAAATAACTCAGCATCCAGCCATTAATGTCTAAACCGCTGGCAACAAAAGTGAGTACACCCCTAAGTGAAAATATCCAAATTTGGCTCAATTAGCCATTTTCCCTCTTCGGTGTCATGTGACTCATTGATGTTACAAGGTCTCAGGTGTGAAAGGGGAGCAGGTGTGTTAAATTTGGTGTTATTGCTCTCACTCTCTCATACTGGTCACTGGAAGTTCAACGTGGCACCTCATGGCAAAGAACTCTCTCAGGATCAGAAAAAAATAATTGTTGCTCTACATAAAGATGGTCTAGGGATAGGCTATAAGAAGATTGTCAAGATCCTGAAACTGAGCTGCAGTATGGTGGCTAAGACCATACAGTGGTTTAACAGGACAAGTTCCACTCAGAACAGGCCTCGCCATGGTCAACCAAAGGAGTTGAGTGCACATGCTCAGCATCATATTCAGCATCATATACCCCTGTTGAAGTCTTTGCAGACGAAACGCGTCAGTGAATAAATGTTACATTTATACGGAATAACACTATGTAGCACCTTCTGTTTTTACTGAGGTTTTACTCCAATCATCCCTGGGATATTTTTTGGATATATCCGGTCCATATGGTTCTTTGGTCCTGGGAAGTGACCATTATACCGAATAGGATCCTTTGTGGGTATGCTATTACCCATGTGGTTTATATCATCCATGTATGAAATTTGATGGAAGTTCTGGAAGTTCTGGAAGGTCCATGCCGTCTCTATCCTTATGCGCATGTATTCTACTAGTTCTGGTAAGAGTACCCTAGCTTGATTTGGTGGAGGTTCACTCTGGACGTGGTGGATTATGAGATTTTGATGCACTATCTATTACCACCCATAAGGATTGCATCACCCCATTGTTTATTGATGGACTCAGTTTGGACATTCTTTGTTGCTCATTTTTAGTTTTAATATTTCTAATATTTCTCAGTTTGATGTTTTTTGCACATTTCTGTCGCTTTTTTAGTGCATGATGTTCACTATATGCACTTTATTATTTACACATTTACAGTGCTTCCAAGTGGAGGTACCTTCTAAGGTTCAATAGCGCTGCACTATTTAGTTATATTTTCATATTCAGAGGTTGTCTTTGGGAAATAGACATATGAGTGCTGCCAGCATTGCTGCAGAGGTTGAAGGGGTGGGGGGTCAGCCTGTCAGTGCTCAGAGCATACGCCGCACACTGCATCAAATTGGTCTGAATGGCTGTCGTCCCAGAAAGAAGCCTCATCTAAAGATGATGCACAAGAAAGCCCCCAAACAGCTTGCTGAAGACAAGCAGACTAAGGACATGGATTACTAGAACCATATCCTGTGGTCTGATGAGACCAAGATAAATGTATTTGGTTCAGATAGTGTCAAGCATGTATGGCGGCAACCACACAAAGACAAGGAGGAGTATAAA
Organism: Glandirana rugosa; assembly: GCA_018402905.1. Classification (NCBI taxonomy): domain Eukaryota; kingdom Metazoa; phylum Chordata; class Amphibia; order Anura; family Ranidae; genus Glandirana; species Glandirana rugosa. Next base: position 349,235 of record BLSH010017431.1, on the reverse strand, counting down.
GACAAGTGTGTCCTGTCTACAGTCAAGGATGGTGGTGGGAGTGTCATGGTCTAGGGCTGCATGAGTGCTGCTGGCACTGGGAAGCTACAGTTCATTGAGGGAACCATAAATGCCTACATGTACTGTGACATACTGAAGCAGAGCATTATCCCCTTCCTTCGGAGACTGGGCCACAGGGCAGTATCCAATATGATAACGACCCCAAACACACCTCCAAGATGACCACAGCCTTGCTAAAGAAGCTGAGGGTAAAGGTGATGGACTGGCCAAGCATGTCTCCAGACCTAAACCCTATTGAGCATTTGTGGGGCATCCTCAAACAGAAGGTGGAGAAGTGCAAAGTCTCTAACATTAACCAGCCCGTAATGCCATCCATGGAGGAGTGGAAGAGGACTCCAGTGGCAACCTGTGAAGCTCTGGTGAACTCCATGCCCAAGAGGGTTAAGGCAGTGCTGGAAAATAATGGTGGCCACACAAAATATTGACACTTTGGGCCCAAATTAAACATTTTCACTTAGGGGTGTACTCACTTCTGTTGCCAGCGGTTTAGACATTAATGGCTGTGTGTTGAGGTTTTTTGAGGGGACAGCAAATTTACACTGTTATACAAGCTGTACACTCACTACTTTACATTGTAGCAAAATGTAATTTCTTCAGTGTTGTCACATAGATATAATAAAATATTTACAAACATGTGAGGGGTGTACTCACTTTTGTGAGATACTGTACATGACTGGTACACATAGGACGCCATATACATGACTGGTACACGCAGGATGCCATATACATGACTGGGACATGTAGGACGCCATATACATGACTGGTACACGTAGGAAGCCATATACATGACTGGTACACGTAGGAAGCCATATACATGACTGGTACACGTAGGACACCATATACATGACTGGGACACCATATACATGACTGGCACACGTAGGAAGCCATATACATGACTGGCTCACATAGCACGCCATATACATGACTGGGACACGTAGGACGCCATATACATGACTGGTACACGTAGGACGACATATACATGACTGGTACACGTAGGACGACATATACATGACTGGTACACGTAGGACGACATATACATGACTGGTACACGTAGGACGACATATACATGACTGGGACACCATATGCACAGCTGAGAGGCCATATACACGACAAGGACGCGCAGGACACCATATATATATATATATACCACAACAGGTATGAAGCCATATACATGACTGGGATGTCATATACGTAACTAAATTATTATTATTATTTTTATTTATACCATTACTTGTGACTTTTTATACCATTATTGACAATTTGGCTTCTGTGTTTAATAATTTTTGTACTGTTATTCACGACATAATGTCCTTTTTTTTTTAACATTCTTTATTGCATGGGTTCCATCTGTCTTCCACAACCCCCTCTCTATATATAACCCGCGCTGTGTATGACTGAGGAACTACATTTCCCATGACGCCTCCGAGCGCTCAGAGCCTCACAAGGCATCATGGGACTTGTAGTTCTCGGGAAGCAATCAGCTGATCCCCCAGGCAGCGCCGCTCTACGTCACACTCTATTGTGCAGAAAGCGTCTGAAGCGAGGCGGATCACCGCGCGCATGGATACCATCGCTCTAGTTTCTAATACTCTAAGCGGGCAAAGAGAAATAATCGAATTCTTTCAACTAGAGGCGTTGGAATAGAGAGTGCGCGTCGCTGGGGGAGTCAGGAGGGAGTTTTATTGGGACGGTGGCGTTGAAAGAGTGAGGGTCAGGAGGGACTATTTGACGTGGAGATCGGCGTGAGGGGGCGGAGGTGTTCGGATTGAGAAGGCGGAAGAGGCGGAGCCGGGAGCGGAAAGAGTGTGTAGATGTGAGGAGGCCGCTCCGAGGCTCGGAGGACACATAGACTGTCAGCCGGCATGGCTCACCCGGCCGGGCCCAGCCGCTGCAGGCAGCCTGCAGAGTCAGGTAACTGGTCAGCCCAGTCACTGCTCTCCAGGGTCACACCTAGGATGGGGTTGCCATGCTTGTCCCGCGTTTTGTTGCTTCTTCTTCATAGTTGGCAATGTTTTCACATCATTTACAAGGGAAGTGCTGCTGGTGATGTGGTGGCTGTCAAGTTGTGTTCTGCTCTGCTGGGGGGCTTAAAGGATGCCTCATACATGACTGGGACCCTTATCATGCCATATACACACCTGGGACCCTTATCATGTCATATACACACCTGGGACCCTTATCATGTCATATACACCACTGGTACTTGTGGGACGCCATATACACAATTGGGACCCGTAGAACACCGTATACATGACTGGGATGCCATAAGTACAATTGTGACCCGTAGGGCGCCATATACACAATTTGAGTGCTATATAAACAATTGGGACCCGTAGGACTCCGTGTACACGACTAGGAAGCCATATAAAAGACTGGAATGCTGTATACACAACTGAGGCACGTAAGATACGGTAAACACGACTGGCATGCCATATACACAATTGGGACCCGTAGGACACCGTATACACGACTGGGACGCCATATACACCATTAGGACCCATAGGACGCTGTATACACGACTGGGACGCCATATACACCATTGGGACCCATAGGACGCTGTATACACGACTGGGACGCCATATACACCATTGGGACACATAGGACGCTGTATACACGACTGGGACGCCATATACACCATTGGGACCCATAGGATGCTGTATACACCACTGGGACGCCATATACACCATTGGGACCCATAGGATACCGTATACACCACTGGGACGCCATATACACCATTGGGACCCATAGGATGCTGTATACACCACTGGGACGCCGTATACACCACTGGGATGCCGTACACATGACTGGGACGCCATATACACCATTGGGACCTGTAGGACGCCGTATACACAATTGGGGCCCGTGGGATGTCATATACACAATTTGAATGCTATATACACAATTGGGACCCGTAGGACGCCGTATACACAACTGAGGCACGTAAGACATGACTGGGACTCCATATACACGACTGGAATGCCGTATACACAACTGGGACCCGTAGGACGCCGTATAAACGACTAGGAAGCCTTATACACGACTGGGATGGCGTATACACAACTGAGGCACGTAAGACACGATATACACGACTGGGACTCCATATACACGACTGGCATGCCGTATACACAATTGGGGCGTGTAGGACGCCATACACATGACTGGCATGCCGTATACATGATTGGGATCCCATATACACGAATGGGACGCCATATACACAATTGGGACCCGTAGGACGCCGTATACATGACTGGCATGCTGTATAAACAATTGGGGCCTGTAGGACGCCATACACATGACTGGCATGCTGTATACATGATTGGGATGCCATATACATGAATGGGACGCCATATACACAATTGGGACCCGTAGGACGCCGTATACACGACTGGCATGCTGTATAAACAATTGGGGCCTGTAGGACGCCATACACATGACTGGCATGCTGTATACATGATTGGGATGCCATATACACGAATGGGACGCCATATACACAATTGGGACCCGTAGGATGCCGTATACACGACTGGGGCACCATATACATGACTGGGACCTGTAGAACGCCGTATAAACATCTGGGCCGGCTCATACACAACTAGGATGTCACATAGGTGATTGGGATGCCATATACATGATTGGAACCCATATTCTGCCATATGAACTCCCGGGACCGTAGGACATCATATACACATCTGGGATACAATATGCACAACTAGGACACGCAGAATGCCATATACACTAATGGGATATGTAGGATGCCGTGTATGCGACTGGGATTGGCAGGATGCCTCATACATGACTGGGATGTGCAGGACACCATATACACAACTGGGAAACGTAGATTGCCATATACATGGCTGGGACGTGCAGGACACTGTATACATTGCTGGAACGCCCCACACATGACTGAAACCCATATTCTGCCATATAAACGCCCGGGACCCATAGGATGTCATATACACAACTGGGACATGCAGGATGCTGTATATGCGACACCTCATACACGACAGGAGCGCAGAATGCCATATAGACAACTGGGACGCACAGGGCGTTGTATACACGACATGGGTGTGCAGGACGCCGTATAAATGACACGGGCGCCTCATCCACAACTGTAATGCGCAGGATGCCGTATACATGGCTGGGATGCCGTATACATGGCTGGGATAGACAACTGTAATGTGCAGGATGCTGTATACACGGCTGCAACCCGTGGGACAAAGTATGCAAGATGGGGAAACCCAGGATGCCCTGTACATGACTCGGGCACGGTATACACTACTGGGGCATGCAGCACGCCACATAGATGACCGGGACCCGTTATTACGCTGATACAGAATCCTTTCTTTTATCAGAGCTCTTCAATAAATATTTCAGACAAAACCGCAAAGTCAAATTGATCAGAAACATTGTAAGGCTGTAAAGTAACCAATGTATCTGTGTTTATTATTGCCATGCAGTGTAGTGTTAAATTTGTTATATAAATTGCAGGTGTAGGAAAATATGGTGTTTAGTGACATTTTTAATGGCTAAGAAGTCCATTCTCATGGGTGGCGGTACAACAGGTGGTTGGTGTTTTTACTGCTCCCCTGACTGCCCACCTAAACTGTGCACTGGCTGCTGGAGGGGGCGGCACGTGTTGCTTTGTTTCATGGTGTAGTGAAGATTATGCAGCATATAGTGTTCAGCATGCAGTGCTGCTGCTAAACCTGGCCAGTTCAAGTGAATGGTTCTGTCCTGCTACTGCGAGCCAAATGTTAGGTTTAGGCTGCTTTCACACTTTTTTTTCTTTAAATCACTGCACACATTCAAATGGTGCTGTGGCACCAAAGCAGTTTATTATGGGCATTTTCCGATGTGTGGGGTGACATTAAGAATGGCACCCACTGTGCGCCTGTTAGAGTTGTGGGTTTTGGCTGCGGTTCGGAAACACGAGCAATTTTGCGAGCTTTCACCACCTGTGCAAGTGTGAATCTAGCCTCAGAAAGCATTTGACAGGCAGTGAGGAGGCATTGTATCGTCTCCTCACTGCCTGCTTTAATACCTAGATCCCCGCACTAATGCACAGAAGCTGCGTGTATTGAACACGGTTACAGGGTGCTTGCAGAATGGCCCTGTGCATGTGAATGGATCACGCTCAGCAAGCACTATACCTGCTAGATTCCTGCCGCAAAGCACGGTTAACATGTGACTTTACTGCCCCACAACTGCTAATGTGAATGAGCCCCAAAAACCTAAAAATAATTATACTCTGGATCACTTTTTGGAGGATCGATAGAGCGTGCTGCCCTTGTTATTGAGGCCTAGGGTGAAAGGTACTCAGGGGGGCTGGCAGCTGCTGCGTTTGGATGGTGCACCTAGTAGTACTTGCACTATATTGTCAAAAATATTGGGATGCCTGCCTTTACACGCACATGAACTTTAATGTAGCCCCAGTCTTAGTCCGTAGGGTTCAATATTGAGTTGGCCAACCCTTTGCAGCTATAACAGCTTCAACTCTTCTGGGAAGGCTGTCCACAAGGTTTAGGAGTGTCTATGGGAATGTTTGACCATTCTTTCAGAAGCGCATTTGTGAGGTCAGGCACTGATGTTGGAAGAGAAGACCTGGCTCACAGTCTCCGCTCTAATTCATCCCAAAGGTGTTCTATCGGGTTGAGGTCAGGACTCTGTGCAGGCCAGTCAAGTTCCTCCACCCCAAACTCACTCATCAATGTCTTTATGGACTTTGCTTTGTGCACTGGTCCAAATCATTTGGTGGAGGGGGGTTATGGTGTGGGGTTGTTTTTTCAGGGGTTGGGTTTGGCCCCTTAGTTCCAGTGAACAGAACCCTTAAGGCGTCAGCATCCCAAGACATTTTGGACAATTTCATGCTCCCAACATTGTGGGAACAGTTTGGGGATGGACCCTTCCTGTTCCAACATAACTGCACACCAGTGCACAAAGCAAGGTCCATAAAGACATGGATGAGCGAGTTTGGGGTGGAGGAACTTGACTGGCCTGCACCTCAACCTGATAGAACACCTATGGCATGAATTAGAGCCGTGACCGCAAGCCAGGCCTTCTCGTCCAACATCAGTGCCTGACCTCCCAAATGCACTTCTGGAGAAATGGTCAAACATTCCCATAGACACTTCTAAACCTTGTGGACAGCCTTCCCAGAAGAGTTGAAGCTGTTATAGCTGCAAAGGGTGGGCCAACTCAATATTGAACCCTACGGACGAAAACTGGGATTCCATTAAAGTTCATGTGTGTGTAAAGGCAGGTGTCCCAATACTTTTGACAATATAGTGTATGTTTAGGGCAGTATTCCTCTCTGGGCTCATGCTACCCTAACTGTATGTACCACTTGATGCACCGAGCAGCTGTCAGCCTCTCATAGTTTGACAATCTGCTGGTAGTGAGCTGGACAGTGTGCCTGCACCTAAACGCCAGAGGCTCATGCACACTGGTTGTTTGGCCTTCGTGTATGAGGCGCCAACATTTAGGTGCCGGTAGAAGGTACAGGCAACCACTCAGCCCTGCAGCCTCTCAGACTCTGAGAGGATGACAGCTGCTGCAGCTGAACGGTGCCCACACTTGAAGCATTACAGGTTGGATCAATGTACGTATGCATATCATACCTGCTGGACCACTGTGGAAGGGGATGATCTCTGTTGGTGATTGGTCCCACAGGTATGGCATATGCATATGTCTAAGTTTTTTCCTTTAGCCGGTTCCAGACTGGCTCTAGCACATTTACTGCTGCAGAGTGGCGTTTATAAACGGCGGCTCGTTCATGTGCGGCTATCGCATCGTGCCCGCCACACTCTGCAGCAGTGTGGCCGCGGGTCGGGCGGACTCGATGTCCGCCGGCTGCCCGCGATGACCTGGCAGAGAATAAAAACGCTCTGTCAAGCGGCATGTGAGAGATCTACTGATCCCTGTCACTGGGATCAGTTAGATCTCTTATGCAAATGCCAGCTCAGCCCCCTCAGTTAGAACACGCCTAGGGAACACAGTTAACCCCTTCACTGCCTCATGCAGGTTAACCCCTTCGCTGCCAATGACATTTATACAGTAATCAGTGGCTATTTAAATTTCTGATCGCTGTATAAATGTCATTGGTCCCAAAAAGTGTCAAAAATGTCCGACACACCCGCTGCAATATCAGTCGATAAAAATCGCAGATCGCCGCCATTACTAAAAAAAAAAAAAAAAAATAGTGAAAACGCCATAAATGGTTTGTAAACGCGGTAACTTTTTTCTTTTGCGCAAACCAATCAATAAACGCAGATTGAAATAGGAAGTATATATATCGGCCAAAACTGATGAATAAATTTGTTTTATTATTTATTTATTTTTTTGGGATATGTATTATAGCAAAAAGTAAAAAAAAGAAAAATTATATATATATATATATATATATTTTTTTTTTTTTCCTCAAAATTGTCGCTCTTTTTTATGCTTATAGCGGTGATCAGAAATGACGCAGAGGTGATCAAATACCACCAAAAGAAAGCTCTATTAGTGGGCGAAAAAGGACATCAATTTTGTTTGGGTACAACGCCGCATGGCTGCGCAATTGTCAGTTAATGCGACGCTGTGTCAAATCGCAAAAAGTGCTCTGGTCCTAAACTGGGGAATCCTTCCGAGGCTGAAGTGGTTAAAGAAAAAATAAGTGCTAAGTATTTTTACAGGAAAATAAATGTGCATTTATTGCTTCCTACAGGAGCCTGCAAATCGTTGCACCTGCGATCAGTGAATGATGTGTCAGGCTCCTGTAGACTTTTCTTCCTGTACCTCTTAGGGTTCCAGTTAGAAAGCTGAAGGAATGGACTGCGAGTGTGCTGAGCCATAGTCCATTGAACATTACAATCCATCTGCCACAGTGGCAGATGGGATTTGTAGTTTAGTCATTCACAGATGTGTGGATCGAGTCCCAATTTTAATGTGACAGTGCCTGTGGAGGGGAAGAACTGCTGCCTGCTGTCATGTGGAAAGGGGGGTGGCTCAGGGGATAAGGAAAGGAAATTTAAGGTGGAACACTTTACACCTTAAATATGGGTGTAACATATTCTAAAGATGAACTTTATGCAAAATAAATAAATCTATACCTGGAGTTTGGCTTTAACCCTTTCCAGAGAGCTGGCCCTACAAAAATTAGTAATGCCAAAGGTATGCCTTGGGCTCCCAGTGATCGCAGTGACTGGCTGTCCTAGTGATTACGTGATTGGGAATACAGTAGCCAGCAGGAAAGATTACTTGATCCCCACGCAGTTTAGCATGGATACAGGAGAATGGAGTGATTTTGTCAGCCCATTCACCATGGCTGGTGTGTGATCAGTGTTTACTAAAGAGACTCGGATAGCTGCAGTTTGGTTTGAGGGGAGGGAAGTGGTATGAACCGTGTGGAAGCGGTTTTCCTTCGTGGCATCCTGTTCCCGTTTCTGGTTTTGAGTGCCTCTGGTCTGCTCCCTTTTTCTCTAGGCTCGTTCACATGTGCGGCAGCCCTTGCCTCCCCTCTGAAAAGTGATCCTCAGTGGATCAGAGGGCATTTCACAGGCAGTGAGGAGGCAAAAGGTCATCCCTTCACTCCCTGAGTGAACCCTGTAAATGGCGCACCACCATGCCACAATCGTGTGTGTTGCATGCAGATACTGAGCAGCCACATAGACTTGCATGGGTCTTGTTTGGTGGCGGTAATTCACACTGAATAAGACGTGCTATTTAACCACTACAGATCCGCGATTGACGGCTACAGCGTGGATCTGAATTGCCGGGAGGCTGTCAATAGATGTCCTCCCCTTTTGCGCGCTCCAGGCACGCTCTTGCAGCACACTGCGTGAGCGTGCCCGCGGGTCGGGCGGACTCGATGTCCACTGGAGACCAGCGATCCCTTCACAGTGAGCCAGTGAGGGGGGCATGACAGATCTATTGATACCTGTGATCGGGTTCAGCGAGATCCATTATGTCCCTGTCAGCCCTGCCCCCACACAGACCACACACAGGAAACCTTTAACCCCTTGATCGCCCCCTTAGTGTTAACCCCTTCCCTGCCAATGACATTTATACAGTAATTATTGTCTATTTTTAGATCTGTATAAATGTCATTGGTCCCAACAAAATGTCAAAAACGGCAGACATGTCCGCCGCAATATCGCAGTTCCAATAAAAATCGCAGATCGCTTTTTTTTTCTCTTGTTTCTCTCTTTACATACCTACCTATATACCCTTTCATAAATTCACTGTTTACAATGTACTTGCTTTGGAGAGATTTTTTCTTAAATCAGAGTTCCACTCAAAAGTGGAACTTCTGCTTATCTACCCCCCCCCCCCCCAGGTGCCACATTTGGCATGTTTCAGGGGAGGGGGAACCGTTTCCCACTTACGGGAGACCGGGCCATCTCCCGGAAGTTTGGCCTCCTTCCTCCTCCTCCGCCGCCACACCAATTGGAAAGCCCAGCACGCTTCGCACGTGCGCGGTAGGGAACCAGCTGTGAATCTGAAAGGCTTCCCTTACCGGGAATGTTGGCAGCAGCACATGACAGCCGATCCGAAGATCTGCTGGGGTGCTGACATCATGGGCTCCCTGGACAGGTAAGTCTTCCTAATATTAAAAGTCACATGCTACAGTATTGCTGTTTACTTTTACATTTTCGTGGGGGGCTGGACCTCTTTAACTACCCCTTAAATTGTGTACATTTAGTCAACAACCTTTTTTTTTTTTTTCTTTTCTTTTCTTTCAGACAGGAAGTTGGTTTGCTAAAGAAGTAGAGGCTTATTTGCGTACTAAAATGAATTTTTACTTTTCAGAATGAATGTTGGTGATAATGGTGAAGCTGTGTGCTCTTTACCTAGTTACCTAAGAATGTTTATTTTCCTCACACATCTTTAGATGTTCAAAGTAAACCTATTTTGAACAGTGAATGCTAATAAAGGGGAACATATTCTTTTAGTAAGGCTGGTCATAGATGAGTCTTTTATTTTTTTTTTTCTTTCATTTAACCAGTGAGTTGAATGAAAAAAAAGCGACCCATGTGTGGATAGGGGAATCCTCCCTGCGCTGATTGAGCATTTTTTTCCCAACAGGACAGTTGAACAGAAGTCGATTGGTAGATCAACTTCTGTTCAACCACAGTAGCCATACGTGGATTGAAATTTGGCCAGTCCCTTCTGAACTGACTAAATTTCGATCCAAGTATGGCCAGCTTAACCTGTTGAGATCTGCGCTATAGACAAAAGACGGCTACAGCGCGGATCTCAATCTCCGGGAGGACGTCTATTGACCGGCCTCCCCTTTCCACGCCCCCGGCGCGCATTCACAGGCGGCGGCGCGCGCGCACGGCCGCCGCGCGCTGCGTGGGCGTGCCTGCAGGTCGGGCGGACTCTATGTCCACTCGAGACCCGCGATCGCCTGCGGAGCTGCAGAACGGGGAACCGCCGATGTAAACACGGCGGTTCTCCGTTCTGTGAGAGGGGGACAAGCAGATCTACTGATCCCTGTCACTGGGATCAGTTAGATCTGTTATGTCCCTGCCAACCCACCCCCCCACAGTTAGAACACACCCAGGGAACATTGTCAACCCCTTCACTGCCCCCTGCAGGTTAACCCCTTCACTGCCAGTGACATTTATACAGTAATCAGTGGACATTTAAATTTCTGATCGCTGTATAAATGTCGTTGGTCCCAAAAAAGTGTCAAAAATGTCCGACATGACCGCCCCAATATCGCAGTCCCGATAAAAATCGCAGATAGCCGCCATTACTAGTAAAAAAAAATCACAATAAAAACGCCATAAATCAATTCCCATAGTTTGTAGATGCGATAACTTTTGCGCAAACCAAATCAATAAACGCCGATTGAGATTTTTTTTACCAAAAATATGTAGAAGAATATAAATCGGCCAACCCCAATGAATAATTTTTTTTTTATATTTTATTTTTGGATATTTATTAGAGCAAAAAGTAAAAAATATTCTTTTTTCAAAATCGTCGCTCTTTGTTTATAGCGCAAAAAATAAAAACCGCAGAGGTGATCAAATATCACCAAAAGAGAGCTCTATTTGTGGGGGAAAAAGGACATCAATTTTGTTTGGGTTTAACGTCGCACGACCACGCAATTGTCAAAAAAATGTGACAGCGCTGAAAGCCGAAAATTGGTCTGGGCAGGAGGGGGGTTTAAGTGCCCAGTAAGGAAGTGGATTGACGCCAAAATGAATGGGAGCTCCTCAAGTGACACCCACCACCTCAGTTAACAGGGGCGCTTACCGGATCATATGGACCTTTTTATTGCTAGAAAGGTCAACCAAGCTTTGGCAGTAACCCTCAAATGAAGCTGTAAACATATGCCCTCCTATGGTCTCAGACACCCGTCCCCTATCTCTATCCATGCCAGCCATATCATGTGCCACGGATCAGGGTATATAAGGAGAACGCTCCGATAGAATGTAAAACGGTAAACTATTTATTAAAATATTGAAATCACATTTACATGATTCATGTGTAAAAATCACCTTGTAGCATAATCTTTGCCAGCAAAGAAACAAAGAAAATTGGAGCGTTCTTTCCTTATATACCCTGATCCATGGCACATGATATGGCTGGCCTGGTGGTAGGTGACGGCTGTCTGGGATCATATGAGGGCATATCTATTTACAGCTTCCCATTGAGGGTTACTACCAAAGCTTGCTTGACCTTTCTAGCAATAAAAGGTCCATATGATCCGGTAAGCGCCCCTGTTAACTGAGGTGGTGGATGTCACTTGAGGAGCTCCCATTCATTTTGGTGTCGAGACTTTTTAAAGATCATTTTTTTCATGATCTTTCACTATTTTTCTTTGTCATTGTATTATAATAGTTCACAGTTGGATTAGAGTTATTGAATTGTTTATATCACATTTTCAACTAGCACGGGTTTTTTGGACATAATGGATTTTGAACTGTGTATATAGCTCATGGTTTAGCCGCTGCTGTCACTTTTGTATTGAAGTCACTACTGTCATTTGCTGTTTTAAAACAAATTTTACTCCTCTAATACTTACCTGAGCTCCCTATTGATCCAGAGATGTCCATGAGAACCTTGCCTCTCCGGGGACTCGCACTCCTGAATGGCTTTTGTCAACAGTGAAAGCCAATGGCTGCCACTGCTGTCAGTCACAGCCAGTGAGCCAATCAGGAGACGGAGGAGGTGCAGCCGAGCCATGGCTACGTGTTTGAATGGACACACACAGCTGCGGGTAGGGAGTACGCCTGCTTGGGTGCCCTCTACAGCAAGTTGCTTGCTGTGGGGGCACTCGGGAGGAGCGCCAGCATGGGACCCAAGTAAAGGAGGATCCGGGCTGTTTGTTTAAAATAATAATAAAAAAAAATTAACCTCTTAAGGACCAAGCCTCTTTTTGAGATTCTGTGTTTACAAGTTAAAATCATTTTTTTTTTTTTTTTGCTATAAAATTACTTAGAAACCCCAAACAGTATATATTTTTTTTCTAACACCCTAGAGAATAAAAAGGCGGTCGTTTCAATACTTTGTCACACCGTATTTGCGCATTGGTCTTTAACCTGTACAGGTCCGCGCTATAGACAAAAGACGTCTACAGCGCGGACCTGAAAATCCGGGTGGACGTCCATGGACGTCCGCCCCTTTACACGCCCCCTGCGCGCTTTCCCCGCCTGCAGGTACCTGCAGGTGGGCCTAAAAGTCCAGGCGCGACATCTGCAGAAAACAGATATCGCGCCTGGACATGTCCAATTTCTGGTTACGCGTTTATGCCACACTGTTTCATAACTTTGCTGGCGGAAAAATAAGAGATCCCACAATCTTTTTTTTATATATGACAAACCCCAAAGATTCATTAAAATATCGTTTTTTTTTTTTTTTTACTAAAATTGAACATTTGTGTCTTAGAGTTTTTCTCCGAACCAGGAATTCTCCAATTAAAAAAAAATAATAATAAAATTTGTTTGTCGGGCCTAGGAGGAAATGAACCCAGGGTAC
>BLSH010017431.1:320510-332966 GCA_018402905.1 Glandirana rugosa | reverse complement strand
TTGATGTCAAGGAAGTGTGAGAACAGTACTGTGAAAGGGTTGGAGGGGATGATGTAAAAGGGGACCTGAGGGCACTCCTCAAGAGGGGGATCTTGATGTGAAAGGGGAGGGGACTGTGATGTGCATTGGGGACCAAGGACACTGATGTAATACTGGCCATACACTAGGGGTGCACATCTTCACTGGCCTCACAATTCGATTCGATTACGGTTATCAGGTCATCGATTCAATATCACGATGCATCACGATTAGGATACAGGGTTTTCAGTGGGTGGGTGTGAGGGGTGTCAGTGAGGGGTGTCAGTGGGTGCGTGAGGGGTGTCTCATTTCTTCCTAAATGTCCGACCTGTCATTGAAACCCCAAATTACATTTTTAATTAGTAGATTAGTACAGTTATCCTTGATGCAGAGTTATGTAGTAACGTATCTTGGTGTCTCTATCGGCGCTCGCTACCGCCCAGCCCACTGCCCGCCTCTCTCCTCTCTTGTCTCCGGCAGACGTCAGCGGTGGATTCCTCAGCCCCGCTCACCTCTTCTGACTTGCCAGCTACAGTCAGTGGGCGGGGCTGAGGAATCCACCGCTGACGTCTGCCGGAGAAAAGAGAGGCGGGCTGGGCGGTAAGGAGCACCAAGAGAGACACCACGATACGTTACTACATAACTCTGCATCAAGGATAACTGTACTAATCTACTAATTAATGTAATTTGGGGTTTCAATGACAGATCTGACAATTAGGAAGACATCCGGGCGGTTCACTCATAGACTTGTCAGGCGACTTGAGTCGCCTGGCAAGTCACCTCCATGCACTGCATTTGCAGGAAAAAGGTTCCTGTACGACTTGGGGGGTGACTTTCATTTATTTCTATTTCAGAAGTCATTTGCAAGTCGCATTGTTTTGAGGTCGCGCTGAGTCGCCCACATGTCGGATGACGTCACCCCTAATCAATTATGGGCAGTCGCTGCATCGATGCCGCATCGCGGACGACCAAATCGCGATGCATCGATTAATTTCAGCACCCCTACCATACACTATACGAAAAATCGGCCAAACCCATTTTTGAAAAACGATCAATCGGCCGTGAGAGCAAACGATAGTACCATCATGTAATGGCCGATAAATCGTTCAATGGACATAATAGAATCATTTCTTCGTTTTTTTTCACATATACCTAATGCAAAGTTTGGACAGGAAACACATTAACCTTTCAAATTATCGTTCGTTCGGCAGAAAATTTCCAAACTCGTCCTTCGTTTTTTTTTTTTGGCTCAAAAACACACACCCGAATTAACGTTTTGTACCCAAAGACTAGCCAAAAAACGAACAGTCCAAATGACCGATTTTCGGCCGATTTTTCTCATATAGTGTATGGGCAGCACAAGAACGGGTTCAGATCGATGGGTTTAATACCAATATGATATTCAGACCTCTGCTGGAAGAAAATTTTACTGATGACCTCTGTGAATTTTAATTCAATATCCCTGTTTTAGATCAAAGGAATGAACTTCCGTCTGTAAATGAGATCAGTTTAACCACTAAGACCCCTTTCACAGTGAGGCGCTTGAAAACTGCCTATAAAAGGCCAATCACGTTTGTGGCACTTTTGAGGAGTTAGTGGTGTGCTTTTTTAAAGGTCACGTGACTTAAACTGTCGCAAAAAAAAAAAACCCATTTTGAGGTGCTTTTGAGGCGCATCCCCCTCATTTCAGTGGAGAGGGATGCTTTTTAGGCACCGGTTTAAGGGCTCCCAAGATGCTGCTTGCAGGAGTTTTTTCACTTCCTTGCCAGCGCACCGCCCCAGTGTGAAAACATTCAGGCTGGGTTCACACCTATGCGAATTGGATGCGGCTTAAACCGCATCCAATTCGCAGGACACTTGAAAACACATTGTTTTCAATGTGTCCGGTTCACATATGTGCGGTGCATTCGCACTCCGCATTGCACAAAAACCGCACACGATTTTTGTGCAATGCGGTGCGAATTCCCAGCCTGTTGAGTTCAATGGGAGCGCATCTAACACGGAGATGTGCTCCGCATTGAACAGCGATTTTGCAGGGATTTTAACCCTCCTCGCTGCATCCCCCCTCCCTCCCCCCTCCCTCCCCCCTCCCTCCCCGAGCAGCTGATGCGCTGCGAGAACGGACATGAGCCGCCGAATGGCGGCTCCGCCCCTTCTCAGCAGCAGACAGGCTGGAATTCGCACCGCAATGGTGTGAATCCAGCCTTACTCATTTTAATGGAAAGCAGTTTTCGTGAGCTTTTCAGGAGCTTTTTTTAACGCGTGAAAGGGGTCTTAAAGACCAAACCCTTTTTGACACTTGTTGCTTACAAGTTAAAATCAGTATTTTTTGCTAGAACCCACAAACATATATATTATTAAATATATATATATATATAAGCAGAGACCCTAGAGAATAAAATGGAGGTTGTTGCAATATTTTAGAATATTTCAGAAGCAATTTTTTTTAGGAAAAAATATACTTCAATGAATTAAAAAAACGAAACAGTAAAGTTAGCCCAATTTTTTTGTACAATGTGAGAGATGTTAGGCCGCGACAATCGTGAGAGAATCATGGTCTTTATTCTAAGCAAAAAAATGGTGATTCTCATTTTATCCAGAATCATGCAGCTCTACTGGTGATGCAACTAAATATCGGCCGCAAATAGCGTTTTCAGCATTGTGCCGAAAGAAAAAAAAAAAAGTGCTGATAATGGCTGCCGAAAAATGTCCTCGATTTTGTCGTGATTTTACCTTGTGTTTTTCATAGGTCATGTGACTCAAAAATATGCATCAAAAACGCAACACAGGTGAATTTGAGGCGTTCTTGCTGCATTTTCAGTGCATTTACTTTCGGAGGTGTGTTTTTGGTGCAGTTTGCCAAATATGCAACAAGAATGCAGCAAGCAAGATTTTTAACACTGCTTCAAAAGGTGGCGATAATGACCTACAATAAATTCATGTTCATTTTAAATTCATGATATTGGTTCAAAAGTTAAATATATTACAATTATTTATAAAAATAGATATAGATGTCAATTTAGTTTCAGCAAAGTGGATCCTAAATTTTCAGTTTTCGTTCCAAAATTTTCATTTCTCTGCACCGCTATCGTATACTCAAAACTGATACCTTTTTTGTGATTCCGTTTTGACTTCCATTAACTTATGTTAAATGAATTTGCAAGCTGCAATGAAATCGAAAGTCCAGATTGCACTGATCTCCTCAAAGCCGCACTGGTGTGAACCAGGGCTTATAGTTGCTCTAATGCAGCTTTGAAATCATGCTGAAGTGGCACAATTTCAAAGCTACAGTTTAGGGATTATCGGCATTTTAGGCCAAAATCAGTGTTTTCGGTATCGACCGAAATAAAAAAACAGCCTGATACCAAAAAGGGGACGGGGTCCACCCCGGGTACCGTCCAATGCGGGGGTATGTGTGCATCACATACCCGCAATGGATGCAGGGGATGAGAAGATTCACAATGCACAGAGCGCTCTGTGCATGAAACTGTCAGCTAATTGCACTGAATGCATAGAGAGAGCGTTGTCAGATTTTCAAGTTGATGTCGGCGGGACTGAACAGCTATCAAATGCCAGCCAATGGGACAGGGGCTGGGCAGGTGTTAGCTGTTCGGTCCCGCCCACCTCTGATCTCAGCGTGAAGATCTGACAGGTCTCTGCATTCAGTGTAATTATGTGACTGTTTCATGCACAGAGCGGCTCGTACATGCAGCACGCTATGTGCATTGTGAATCTTCTCATCTCCTCTGCCAGTGCCGCCTGTCAGTGTCAACCAGTGCTACATGCCAGTACCATCCAGGGCCGCCTGTCTTTGCCAACCAGTTCCACCTGCCTATACCATCCAGTGCCGCCTGTCAGTGCCAACCAGTGTCACCAATCAGTGCCGCCTGTCAGTGCCAACCAGTGTCACCAATCAGTGCTGCCTATCAGTGCTTCCAATCAGTGCCGCCTGTCAGTGCCCAAGCACAGGTAGGCTGCATATGACAATTGTATATAAAAATATAAATACTTTTTAAACGCTGTCATTTTCAGTTTCGGCTTAGTGCACTTTCGGTTTCAGCACCAAAATTTGCATTTGGTGCATCACTACTACAGTTCTTTATACTTATAAAGAAATGGTCATTTTAACTGCTTCAGCTCCGGAAGGATTTGCCCTTTAATGACCAGGCCACTTTTTGTGATATGGCATTGCGTCGCTTTAACTTACAATTGCGTGGTCGTGCGATGTTGTATCCAAACAAAATTGGCGTCCTTCTTTTTTTTTTTTTTTTTTTTTTTTTCCCCCACATATAGAGCTTTCTTGTGGTATTTGATCACCTATGCGGTTTTTATTTTTTGCACTATAAACAGCGACAATTTTGACAAACAATTTTTTTTGCTATAATACATATCCAAAAAAAAAAATATAAACAAATGTATTCATCAATTTAGGCCGATTATATATTCTTCTACATATTTTTGGTAAACAAAATTGCAATAGGCGTATATTGATTGGATTGCGCAAAAGTTATCGCATCTACAAACTATGGGATAGATTTATGGACTTTTTAAAATAGTTTTTACTAGTAATAGCGGCGATCTGTGATTTTTAGTGGGACTGCGACATTGCGGTGGAAAAATCTGACCCCAAGTGACATTTTTTGGGGACCAGTGACATTATTGCATTGGCCAGTGCTATAAAAATGCACTGATCAATGTAAAAATTACACTGGCAGGGAAGGGATTAAACACTAGGGGGCGATCAAGAGGTTAATTGTATTCCCTAGGTGTGTTCTGCGTGGGGGCTGGGCTGGCAGGGCCATGGCAGAGATCACCGTTTCTGATGACTGGGAACAGTAGATCTGTCGTGTCCCCTGTCAGAACAGGGATCTGCCTTGTTTATATTGGCTTGCCTGCCAATCGCGGCCTAAGTACCATGACGGCGATTCACGCACCCGAATCAACCTGCCACAGTAAAACTGTGGTGGCTGGTCAGAAAGCAGTTAATTTAGTCTACAAATTTTGTGTTTTAAATTTCATATTAACATTCGTATCAGGCAGGTTAAATGCATACTGTACATTATGTTGAAGAGAAGTGAGGAGTATATGCATAGACATACTGTACACAAATTGCATGCAATAAGTAATATGTAATGATACAAGACTTACAGTGCCTTGCGAAAGTATTCGGCCCCCTTGAACTTTGCGACCTTTTACCATATTTCAGGCATCAAACATAAAGATATAAAACTGTAATTTTTTGTGAAGAATCAACAAGTGGGACACAATCATGAAGTGGAACGAAATTTATTGGATATTTCAAACTTTTTTAACAAATAAAAAACTGAAAAATTGGGCGTGCAAAATTATTCAGGCCCTTTACTTTCAGTGCAGCAAACTCTCTTCAGAAGTTCAGTGAGGATCTTTGAATGATCCAATGTTGACCTCAATGACTAATGATGATAAATAGAATCCACCTGTGTGTAATCAAGTCTCCGTATAAATGCACCTCACTGTGATAGTCTCAGAGGTACGTTTAAAGCACAGAGAGCATCATGAAGAACAAGGAACACACCAGGCAGGTCCGAGATACTGTTGTGGAGAAGTTTAAAGCCGGATTTGGATACAAAAAGATTTCCCAAGCTTTAAACATCCCAAGGAGCACTGTGCAAGCGATAATATTGAAATGGAAGGAGTATCAGACCACTGCAAATCTACCAAGACCTGGCCGTCCCTCTAAACTTTCAGCTCATACAAGGAGAAGACTGATCAGAGATGCAGCCAAGAGGCCCATGATCACTCTGGATGAACTGCAGAGATCTACAGCTGAGACTCTGTCCATAGGATAACAATCAGTCGTATACTGCACAAATCTGCCCTTTATGGAAGAGTGGCAAGAAGAAAGCCATTTCTTAAAGATATCCATAAAAAGTGTCGTTTAAAGTTTGCCACAAGCCACCTGGGAGACACCGAACATGTGGAAGAAGGTGCTCTGGTCAGATGAAACCAAAATCGAACTTTTTGGCAACAATGCAAAACGTTATGTTTGGCGTAAAAGCAACACAGCTCATCACCCTGAACACACCATCCCCACTGTCAAACAAAGTGGAGGCAGCATCATGGTTTGGGCCTGCTTTTCTTCAGCAGGGACAGGGAAGATGGTTAAAATTGATGGCAAGATGGATGGAGCCAAATACAGGACCATTCTGGAAGGAAACCTGATGGAGTCTGCAAAAGACCTGAGACTGGAACGGAGATTTGTCTTCCAACAAGACAATGATCCAAAACATAAAGCAAAATCTACAATGGAATGGTTCACAAATAAACATATCCAGGTGTTAGAATGGCCAAGTCAAAGTCCAGACCTGAATCCAATCGAGAATCTGTGGAAAGAACTGAAAACTGCTGTTCACAAACGCTCTCCATCCAACCTCACTGAGCTCGAGCTGTTTTGCAAGGAGGAATGGGCAAAAATTTCAGTCTCTCGATGTGCAAAACTGATAGAGACTTCCCCAAGCGACTTACAGCTGTAATCACAGCAAAAGGTGGCGCTACAAAGTATTAACTTAAGGGGGCTGAATAATTTTGCACGCCCAATTTTTCAGTTTTTTTATTTGTTAGTTTGAAATATCCTGTTTTTAGTTTGAAATAACTTGTTGATTCTTGACAAAAAATTACAGTTTTATATCTTTGTTTGAAGCCTGAAATGTGGCAAAAGATCGCAAAGTTCAAGGGGGCCGAATACTTTCCCAAGGCACTGTATGTATAACGTGCATTGTACAAGATAAGAGTTGGATATTGTATCTTTATCTGATATATGAATAAATTTACCCTTTAAAAAAAAAAAAAAATTAGTCTACCAAAAAAACAAATCTGTCACATGACACTAAAATAGGTATCGGTAATTAATATTGAGTACTTGAGAAAAAGTATTGGTACTCATACTCAATCTTAAACTGGTATCAGTGCATCCCTAGTAAAAGTAACACCTGGAGTAATGCTTTGTTGTGTGCTAGCCATTGGAGCAAGTATAAAAGTGAAAACATCGTGAGACGGTGGTCTACAAGAGGTGTAACAAAAATCACCAGTTTTTAATCTGTTTAGTAAGTAAAAGCTATTGTTTAACTCTGTTTTCTGATGGCATAGTTGGTCAGTATTCACAAGAAGGGGCATTTGCATGGACAGATATTTAAGACCCTGGAAGTTGCTGAGTATGATGTGGTCATGAATGACATGGCACCATCAATTGGGCCAATGATGCCTTGTGGACTTAAAGTGGTTGTCTACCCTTTGGAGGGGTTTTTACCTACAGGTAAGCCTATAATAGGGCTTACCTGTAGGTAAAATGAATATCTCCTAAACCTATACGGTTTAGGAGATATTCCCCCTCCAAGCAGCTGTGGCGTCATTGCGCATGCGCTGTGTATGTCCCGGCGCATGCGCCGTGACGTCTCGGCAAAGGCCCGGCGCATATCGCCAGACCTTGCCGGAAAGATGGGCTTCCGTGCGCGGGAGTGACGTCTCGCGGACCCGGCGAGTTACAGCACCGGAGCCGTGTACCTGGAAGCAAGATCCGAGGGAAGATGTCTGCTCCCTTAGAGGGGACCGAGCAGCTCAATCGGATCTTTGTTTCAAGGTGAGTTTTTCATAATGAGCTAGTATGCGGTACATACTAGCTCATTATGCTATTGTCTAGCAGGTTTTTTTTTTTTTCACAGGGTAGACAACCGCTTTACGAACATGGACAGATTTCATTTTCCTGGTATTTCTCCCTGCTCTGGAAAGGAATTTAAAAATCTCACAACACATGTAATGCAAAAGCAGGTGCTTCTGATGGCTTTTGGAATGTTGCATCCCAGATAAAGAATTTGCTTCCCCAGACATAACCCATGAATGGTAGGCCTTGTGCATACAGCCATCCGAATGTGAATGTGCAATGTTTACTGCAAGCTTTTACAAACTTCAAGCAGTTTGCTCAGATCCTTTAGGGGTGATTCACACCAAAAAGTGGTGCAGGAAAGGCAAGTTCCATGCACGTTTCCTGCACTGCACATGAACATGCTGCCATTGTAGTCTGCATGTGGGTGCCAATGAATCGTTAATATAGAGGTGCTGTAGAATCAGCCGTGCAGCCCATCACCCGTGACAATGTCACACACAGCTTCTTACCAAAACTCACCGACCCCCTATTAAGGGGGGGTCAGTGTGCGCCTCTTAAAAAGCATCCAACGATCCAGCCAGGGAAGACGGAGGTTCCTCGGGTTCAGCCAGGGAGGACTCAAAGCCTTCAGACCGTACAGGCAAAACTCCAGACCCCATGCTCACAAAAGGTTCCCATACAGTACATTGGCCATTCATGAAAGAAACCTAAGAACTCCAATAGTGCAGACTGTGAAACTTTAACATATAATATATGAATCCACTCACATTTAAAAAGATGAAAACCGGCACATATATAAATAGTGTTCAGGCGTCCAACAACCAAGATGGTGGCCGCTAGTCTAGTTCCTGGTCTCACGTGGCAGGCGTCGCATACCTGCACCCAACGCGTTTCGTCATCAACATGAAGAAACGTGTTTGGTAGAGCTACGTGACTGTGCGCTGCAGTTTTAGTTTTATGCTGTTTATGGTTCCACCTTGACCTGTCTGCCAGCAGCACTACTTCTATTTATTTTTTATTTTTAATATATCTGTGTCTCAAGCGCAGGATTGTCTAATTTTTTTAATGACTCGTTAATGGCATTCCAAATGCAGATTGCAAATGCTGTGTGTTTGTGGGCGTTTGGTGGCGGCAACCCCTGCTGAAAGCGACATGCTGTTTACTTTTTTCAAGGACGCAAAGTGCAGCAATGCAGCTGTGTACAGCCATGAGTGGCTCCATTCAGGTTGGGCAGTTAGGGGGCAGCAAACCATCCTAAACAAGCTTCAAGTGTTGAATTTTATTGAAGCCTACAAGCAGCACTCCCATCGAGATTTGTATTTAACCTTCCCAAACTGGAGCTGCATGATGCTTCAACATAGCTGATTGCGTTTGGCTGAAAGCTTTGCAAATGCTTGGCTAAAGTTTGCTGCTGTACAGAAGCTGAGGTCTGTCTGCATATACAAGGCCACGGTAAGGACTGGCTGTGTGTGCAAGCTTACTTTGAAGGCGCAATAGCCAAGAACAAAAGTGCTTGAAAATTCATGCCGCATAGGTTTTTAAAATTTGTAGAAATGCATTATGAGTAGTTTTCAAGTGTAGCACTGTGCAGGGAGTCTAAATCTACAAGCAGGTGTTAGCAGTCTTAATTACGGTTTTGACAAGGATCATTGTATAAGTGTGTTCTCATTGGGTGAACCTGAATTGATTTGCCTATACAGAGGGGAATCATTCTACATTGGGGTCATCATCTGGCTGGTGTATATTACAACTTGAGCCCTCCTACACACGATGAGAATTTTGGGCAAATGATCGTTTTTTTTTTTTTTTTTGCATGCTAGCCTCATGAAAAACCAATCGGTTACTAAAGTTCCGAAAATTCTCGTATGACAGAATACAACTTTAGAAGTGATGCATTCTATTCTAATGTATTCTTTGGTTTCTGAGCATGCAGGGTCTTGGCCACACAATTTTTTCCATACAAATACCATACTAATTACTGTACACGAAAATCGTTCTGCTGTGCGAAAATTTTCTGTTCTTGTCCCTTTCAGTATTCTCATATGAATTGTGGTGATTGGCTCTTGAAAGCTGTGTACGAATGATCATATTATCAGACGTTGGCTCCGAAAGCGATTTTTTTATTTTTTTTTGTCCGATTTTCACATCGTGTGTACTAGGCGTTATAGTCCTTAGGCTGCATTCACACCTCAGTGTTTTGAATTGCGGGCAGATTTGCTGCTATTCTGCCTGCGATTTCAAAGCGCTGAGGTTCATTTGAATGGCACCTAAAATTAAGGTGCGGTTCTGCTGCGATTGTTGTGCTGCATTCGTAGCAACCCGCATCGCGTGAAGCTTGTTGCTCAAAAAAAAAAAAAAGTAATTTCCCTCGGGTTGCATAGAAGAATTCCTTCCTTCCTTTCAATTGGGGGACAGCTTTTGTAAACTAGTCCTCCAACTGTAGATGAGATATGGATATGTTTGTTGTCCATATCAGGGGAGCAGCGTAGGGTGACAATCATGGTTTCCTCTGTAGATACAGTGGCGGAGTTGAGGCCCGTACACACGATACAACGGTCGTACACTCGTAACACGTCACTACGCTTGGCTTTGTTGTACACCTACTTGACTCATGTCAGTACGCAAGACCCAACAGCCAATTTTGGACAAAAGTTGAACATGTGGTTGTACAACCGTGGCACCGCGTGTACGAGGTATTACAGGACATCTGGAAAGTATTCACAGCACTTCACTTTTTTCCACATTTTGTTAAATTAATAATTTTTCTCAAAATTCTACAAACAATACCCCATAATGACAACGTGAAAGAAGTTTGTTTAAAATCTGTGCAAATTTCTTAAAAAGAAAAACAAAAAAAATCCCATGTACATAAGTATTCACTGCCTTTTCCATGACATTCAAAATTGAGCTCCGGTCCATCCTGTTCCACTGATCATCTTGAGATGTTTCTACAACTTGATTGTCAATTCAGTGTATGTATGTATGTATAATATGTCCCACAGTTAACAGTGCATGTCAGAGCACAAATCAAGCCATGAAGTCCAAGGAATTGTCTGTAGACCTCAGACAGGATTGTATGGAGGCACGGATCTGGGGAAGGGTACAGAAAAAGGTCTGCAACATTGAAGGTCCCAATGAGCACAGTGGCCTGCAAATGGAAGACACTTGGAACCACCAGGACTCAGAGTGGTCCACCCAGCCAAACTGAGCGATCAGGGGAGAAGAGTCTTAGGGAGGTGAGCAAGAACCCGATGGTCACTCTGACAGAGCTCCATCATTTCTCTGTGGAGAGGGGAGAAACTTCTAGAAGAACAAACAACTCTGCAGCACTCTACCAATCAAGCCTGTATGGTAGAGTGGCCAGACGGAAGCCACTCCTCAGTAAAAGGCACATGACAGCCGCCTGGAGTTTGCCAAAAGGCACCTGAAGGACTCTCGGACCATAATAAACTAAATTCTCTGATGAAACCAGGATTGAACTCTTTGGCCTGAATGGCAAGCGTCATGTCTGGAGGAAATCGGGCACCACTCATCACCTGGCCAATACCATCCCTACAGTGAAGCATGGTGGTGGCAGCATCATGCCGTGGGGATGTTTTTCAGTGGTAGGAACTGGGAGACTAGTCAGGATTGCTGAATGAATTCAGCAATGTACAGAGACATCCTTAATGAAAACCTGCTCTATAGCTCCGACTGGGGCAAAGGTTCTCCTTCCAACAGGACAACGACTCTAAGCACACAGCCAAGATAACAAAGACTATGGGACAACTCTGTGAATGTCCTTGAGTGGTCCAGACTTGAACCCGATTGAACATCTCTGGAGAGATCTGAAAATGACACTGCACCGACCAGGGGGGATAAAAATTTATTGATTTAAAAAAAAAAAAAAAAAAAATTTAGATTTTTCTTATTTAACCACAACAGTACCTGGCACGAAAACCCCCTTCCTGTCCAGGCCATTTTTCAGCTTTCAGCGCTATCACACTTTGAATGACAATTACTCAGTCATGCAACACGGTACCCATATAAAATTTGCGTCCTTTTTTTCACACAAATAGAGCTTTCTTTTGGTGGTATTTAATCACTAGGAGGGGGTTTATTTTTTGTGCTATAAATAAAAAAAGATTGAATTTTTTTTGAAAAAATGCCTTTTTCTTTGTTTCGGTCATAAAATTTTGCAAATTAGTAATTTTTCTTTGTAAATTTTGGCTGAAATTTATACTGCTACCTGTCTTTGGTAAAAATAACCCAAATAAGTGTATATCATTTGGTCCTTGTGAAAGTTATAGAGTCTACAAGCTATGGTGCCAATCATTGAAAATTGATCAGATCTGATCACATCTAATATACTGACAGCCTATCTCATTTCTTGAGACCCTAACAAACCAGGAAAGTAAAAATGCCCCCCAAATGACCCCTTTTTGGAAAGTAGACATTCCAAGGTATTTAGTAAGAGGCATGGTGAATTTTTTTGAAGCTGTAATTTTTTTCCCACAATTCTTTGCAAAATGAACGGTATGAGTCCTCCTCGTCTTCTTAAACAAAACCCCACATTAAACCCCATACGTATACGACACACACTCTTTATTGGACAATGTTACTGGTAAAACACTTTTTTTTTTTTTTCTTTTTTTTTTTAGAAGTAAAACGTTTCTTAACACCCTTTTTTTAATGTCGAAGTTTTTTTAAGTGGTACGGAGAATGATTTATGGAACCTTACAGATGAAAGGTTTTTCCCCAGTAAACCCCCCGTAAAAATGAAAGGACCAAACAATCCCAGAGTTCTTTACTCTATCCGA
>BLSH010017431.1:300128-311252 GCA_018402905.1 Glandirana rugosa | reverse complement strand
GACAGGTGACTGGTGGTGGTCACTGAAGGGTGACGGGTGACTGGCGGTGGTCACTGATGGGTGACGGGTGACTGGCGGTGGTCACTGATGGGTGACGGGTGACTGGCGGTGGTCACTGATGGGTGACGGGTGAGTGGCGGTGGTCACTGATGGATGACTGGCGGTGATCACTGATTGGTGATGGGTGACTGGCGGTGGTCACTGTTGGGTGACAGGTGGTGGTCAGTGATGGGTGACTGGCGGTGGTCAGTGATGGGTGACATGCCACGGTCACTGACGGGTGATGGGTGACAGGTGCTCTTTATGATGGCAGTCTGATGACAGGTACACTTTATGATGACAGGTACCCTTTATGGGGGCATATGTGGTGACTGTTAGGGTGACAGGTGCATTGGGGGGGGGGCAGGGGGGGGTCAGTCAGTGTGATTTCACTTTACAGATCAGTAACTCACTGATCCCAGCTCTTCTCTCCTCACACTGGACACTGTGTAAGGAGAGAAGAGCTGGTAACAGTGAGGTACCGCTCTGTTTACACTGTATGTGATCGGCTGTGAAGTAGATCACAGCCGATCACAAGTTATCAGCCGCCGGCCGGCAGCTGATACTAGTGTCGGTGACAGGCAGTGTTCCCCAGGAACACGCCGCCACCGACACGCACGCGCAGCGCTCTCCCGATCGCGCGCATGCGCTGTGCGAACGGCGGGCGTGCCGTTCGTGATCAGCTGTGACTTCGTCACAGCCGATCACGTGGTGAACAGCCATAACCAATGGCTGTTCACCCCTGACGGTGAAGCGGCGTGTCCTGGGGACACGCCGACACCGACAGAGCCGGGACGCGCGCGCCCGATCGCGCGCAATCCCGGCTTAAAGGGAGGACGTCATATGATGTCCACCCGCTGTGAAAGCAGGACCGCTCCGCCGTCATTTGACGGTGGGCGGTCCTGAGGCGGTTAAAGAAAAAAGAGGGGCCGTGTGATAAGACTAATCTATCACCCCCCCCCCCCCCCATACACACACCAGCCACAACGTACAGCTGCCGGAGAGGAAACCGCAGTGGTTTATGTACAGTGCAATCCTATACAGTGCGCTGCATTGAATGCAGCATGTCTACATTTTGTCTCAGCACAGCTCTGTACTGTGTTGCAGTGTGAATGGGACACACAGGAAGCATTTGTTTTCTGTGTGTCTTTGGGGTGACAGGCGGTTTACAATGCTGTTGATGGGGGAATCCCTCTTGCTGTGCTATTTTCTGATAGCAGGATGTTTACCCACAGTCAGAATACAATGATTGCTGCTGGCGGCAGCGTTTTAAAAGAAGAAAAAGGCTGAATTTAGATTTGTGTATGGCCAGCTATACAGTAAATGCTTTGATATATGTACTGTGCTAGGTCCAGCTTTTGTGGAGACTTTATGATCTAGGAATTTGTCAGTAAGAGATTTGCAACAAATTTGTTGTGGCTAAACAAAAGGGCTTTTATTTTGTCTGCAAAGTTGCTGATGAATGCAAATTTACCAACTGCTACATAGTTTTCCTGTAGACGGTCTCTTGCTGCTCACACGTGTTTAATGCGCTCTGTTAACTTCCATATTTCATTGCATGTAACCGTGTATAAAGCTGGTCATACACCTTGCCAGTTTCAGCCGGTTCCTGATGAACTGTCTGAAATTCTGGTACAACCGTATTTATTTTAGAAAGCGTAACAACCATTCACCCACGAAGGGGTACAACATATCAGACATAATAAATGGGCAAGGAAACAGATGATTAGTTAGCTTTTATTAATACTGGATGTCCATTGAGCGACCTAGGGGTACAAACCACAGGTCCACATGTCGCCTAGGCCTGAGGATGAACTGTCTGAAATTCGCTCCATGGGTGGCCCTGTTGTCACCGCCCAACAAGAAAAATCGAAGCGGCTGGATGGAAATTTGTAGCCGAAGAGTGGCTACATCCAATCAGATGCAGCCACACTCCAGGCCTTCTGACAGCCAGCAGCAACAGTTGTCAACATACAACAGAAGCGGCAGGAGATTTATATTCTAAATTTTTTTTATGTGTCTATGGCTAGCTTTAGGCTACATCCACATGAATGTACAGTGTGTAAAGTGCTGTGTAAATTGTTGGCTCACTACATGCTGTAATGAAAGCCATTCAGAGAAGTGATTAAAAAATCTTATGAATGTGGACACTTTTTTTTTTTTTTAATTTTTGTGAGGAATGATTATAATTCCTCAGATGTTTTGTTGCTCCCTTCCCAGTGAGCTTACATTTCTTATGTGGGTGTCAAAGAGGCAGGGATTAAAGTGGTTGTAAACTCTGACACCACTTATACCTACTGGTATAAGGCTTACCTGTAGGTACCGTGAATATCTCCTAAACTTGCACAGTTTAGGAGATACTCGTTGTATCTGCTCGTGCCGACATCATCGGCGCATGCACACTGAAGAAACGGCCCGTGCCATGATTGTCAGCTCCCACGAGTGACGTCATTGCGGCTCCAGCCAATCACAGTGCCGGAGCCTGTGAACCTGGAAGAAGCTCCTGGAGACATGTCGCTGCGGTGTGTGCAGGGACCGCTGCAACAGCTTCGATCTAAGGTAAGTATTTCATAATGAGCTAGTATACAATGCATACTAGCTCATTATGCTTTGTCTTGCAGGGTTTTTTTTTTTTTTTTTTAATGTTACAACCTCTTTTAAAGCCCAGCTCTGGCAAAATGTAAAACGATCCCTTGCAGTGGGGCTGCATCGCAAGAGTTGATTGCTCATTTTGTCTACAGGTGAGAAGAAACACTTCTACTTACCTGGTCCTCCACTCTCCCGGCAGATTGGGTTCCCCTGTGCTCAGGCAGTCAACTGTCTCTCGGTGTCGTCACGTCCATTGCAGGGCTATGGATGCGGCACTTTGCTTGCCTTTATCTGGTCCTTGGGGCGCTGTTCCTTCTGCTGACGCCAGCGATGGGGCGATGTTCCTTCTGCTGACGCCAGCGATGGGGCGATGTTCCTTCCGCTGACGCCAGCGATGGGGCGCTGTTCCTCCCGCTGATGCCAGCATCCGGCCCCCCGTACACTCTGAAGGACAGTAAAGTAGCCCTTTGCTTAGAAAGTTTGCAGAACCCTGGTCTTTCTCAGGACCCTAGACAACTGGAGCATGGGTTAGAAGAGGCTGTGGGTGGTGGTCCAGCTGCGAGAGGAGTGGAGGATTGAGAACATTTTTTTTTTTTTTTTTCCTTCCTGCCCTTAGGCTTTACAACAACAAATAAGCTTTATTCACATCAATGACTTTATTGTAACTTCTGTAAGTAAACAAAAAAACACTTTATGTGAAAAAGCTCATGTATAGGATGATGTTTGCAATAATCTCAGTGAATATGTCCCAATGCTTCTAACGGCCATACGCATGTAGAAAGAGGTTGAGAAATCACAGGTTGTGTGTAGCCACGTGTACCCCCAGGCACGTTAAAGATGTCAGTGAAGACACTACCACATAATTCAAGTCATCCAGTATTTTGCATAGAACAATCTACTCACTAGGCTGAGAAAATCTGAGACAATATTTTTAATGTTACATCTGGAGATCTGTGCAGAAGAGTTTTTAAGTGTTACTAAGCCCACAACAGTAAAATCAGTCTGTATATGCAGTAAAGCATGCTTGTTCTACCCACTGTGGAACCGAAGGGGTTAATCCTGCACATTGTGTAAAAAGGCTGTTTTGATCCTGTCTTCTCTGATCTTCCCCTTCTACTGTCCCCAATTCATCTTCTGATTAAGACAGTCTTTGGAGTCTCTAGCAATGCACACCAAACTGAGCATGTGCAGAGTGAGCTTCTTTGTTTTTTTTGTTTTTTTTTTCTTGAGAGGGTATATGTAATCAGCACAGGGCCAATCGGCACTGTCCAGACAGAGGATCAGGGGTCCTGCAGCCTCATAGGACAGTCAGAGGAGAATGGAAACTCCTGCTACAAGCTTTAAAACCAGACACTGATAGAAGCCACAAGGCTGCTATATACTGCTGATGAGAAAAGATATTTAGCAGTTTATATTTTCTAAACGAATTGCATTTCCATGTACTGTGGGAGAACAGATATAGTTAATACAGGCTCCTGGGTTTAGTAACACTTTAAGCAGCATCTTAAGTATAAGCAGCATTGACACTTTCTTTGTTTTGCGTAACTTTTTTTTTTTTTCTCCCCCAGAGCTTTACTTCTTGATAGCGCGATTCCTTTCAAATGGACCCTGTAGTAAGTCTGCAGAGGTAAGTTCGATTTTTATTTGCTAGTGATATCTACAGCAGTGAGTGCCTTTTTGTTTGCAATGCAAGTAGGTTTTCCTGGCTATATTATGCCAGATGGCTTCTTGACTGGACTCAGTGGCTCCTGAATTCAACATTATTTCCACTTGAAACTAGTCGGTTAACTACACCACTGAGATACACACATAAGGCTCTTTAACCCCCAAAATGTTTTGTATTTACATCAGTCCAATTTCCAAGTTTATAAACCTTTGTCAGATAGGGTCAGGTTGGTAACCTCCCTTTTCTTTACTGCTGTTAACCACTTCAGCCCCGAAAGGATTTCCCAGTTTAGGACCAGAGCACTTTTTGCTATTCGGCACTGCGTCACTTTAACTGACAATTGCGCAGTCATGCGACGTTGTACCCAAACAAAATTTGTGTCCTTTTTTTCCGACAAATAGAGCTTTCTCTTCCGTTCACTGACAGACGCAGCCTACTTATGACACATGGGGTTATGCTCATCCTACTAGGAGTAGACTAGGCAAAACAAACAAAAGCATAGGTTGGCCCCTCCCTGAGGGCCAACCTTACCTTAGCATATAGCCCCCCTGCCCTGTACAGCACATCAGTTTTTATTTGCTTAGTGCAAGGAGTAGACCTGGTTCCCTATGGGATCTGCGGTCTCCTGAAGATTCATCTGAGGAAGACTGCTATCAAGAAGCCGGCTGGTGGTATAGAGGATATCTCGAATCCTAATCTTTCCCCAGTCCAGCCGACACTATGCGAGCACCCTTAGGGGGGCCCACCGCATAGCGCCCGTTCCGTGCGGGCGGCCAGGGGCTAAAACCCACTAGAGCCCAGTGACTGGTACGCCTGTCCAGTGGCCTGACCAGCAGCATGCCTCTCTTTGGGGAGGAAGGTCTGCTCCGGGTGGCTACCCGCTGTGCCCGTCGGATTAGTGAGTGGACCCCTCTTCCGCCCTAGGGGCATGGAGAGTGGGCACCGGCGCAGCTCTGGTGTGGCCGGCCGGTGGGGGTCCTTTAGAGGCCTTCCCCCCCACCCCCATCCCCCGCAGGCACCTTTGCACTAACCGTTCGAAGCTGCACCGACCGTCCGGAGCACTGTGTTAGGCGGGTCGCCGCCATTGGAGTATTGAGCACCGCTCGTTCGTGGCCGACCGCGCGTGCGTAATGGCGGCGTCCATTGTTTGATAGACCATGCGGTTTTCAGCCTGCTCTCTGGCGGCCCTCAGTGGTCGTTTGGGAGAAGTGCAGTCCTTATGCAGGAAGTGCTTAAAAACGGAAGTGGGCTTCCGGTTTGCGCTTGGACAGAGTGGCTGACACACACTAACAAGCTCCTGGCGTGCGGTAGGTCGGAGTGCTGAGGCATCAAACAGCAAGTATAGCTGGCGCTTCCTGGGTGCTGGTAGCGGTGGGTGCAATCC
The DNA here is from genome assembly GCA_018402905.1 of Glandirana rugosa. Classification (NCBI taxonomy): domain Eukaryota; kingdom Metazoa; phylum Chordata; class Amphibia; order Anura; family Ranidae; genus Glandirana; species Glandirana rugosa. The sequence continues at coordinate 305,574 of BLSH010017431.1, read as the reverse complement.
TCCGGGTCCCCCCGGTTGATTGGAGGGTTGAGGTGGTGGTCACACAGTGGGGGTGCCGGAAGGCTGAGATATCAGAGGCCGGCAATACTATGGGGGGTACCTGCGGATCTACAGTCCACCCCAGGAACATTAGTGTCCTTGGAACAGCTGAGGGCGGTGTTTGGGGAGTTCTTCCCCCGGGCAGGGGTGCCCGTTCCGAGGGGCCCCCAAAAGCGCCGACCCTCCCTCGGTCCTCAGGGGAGGATTCGGATCTAGAAAGCGCCTCAGGGGTCACACCTGTAGATCTTTCAGAGGGTGAGCTGCCCTCAGAGGGCGAAGAGGATCAGGAAACTCCTTTTTCGCGGGATAAATCGATAGTGGAAGCACTGATCACTGATATTCGCGACTCTATGCGGCTTGACCAAACGGGGGAGTCGCATGAGTCCGCATATGTTTGGGGACCGCTTAGACCCGCTAGGTCCCCTTGGGCTTACCCTCATGATCAGGTGTTTGAACAGGCAGTGTTCAAGGAGTGGCGTAGGCCACCAAGTTCCTTGGTTTTGCCTAAAAGCTTTGCTGTTCGCTACCCCTTTTGAGGAGAGCTTTACTAAGAGGTGGGCTTCACCGGTGGTGGACCCTGCCGTGGCTCGTGTAAATAGAACAACCGCCATTCCCTTGGAGGGGTCTCCATCCTTTAAAGGAGGCGGCCGATCGCCGCACAGAGGCAGTGTCTAAAGCACTGTTCTTGTTGGCTGGGTCAGCCATGCGGCCGGCACTGGCAACTGCAATAGCGGCACAGTCGCTGTGTGAGCACGCTGCCGCATTGCATACTAGTTTGTCTAGTGAGTGTGCACAGGCTGAGGTACAGCGCGCACAACATTTAGAGGAAGGTCTCCGCTACATATGCCATGCTACTTTGGACCTTCTTCCTATATTGTCAAAAATCATTAAGGATTTCACGGAAGGGAAGAGTACTTTCCTTCCAGAGCCAAAGCGGCGAGATTTTCATTGTAGGCAGGGCCCTGTCTCTTCAGGTCAGAAGAAGTTTTTTCGGGCACCCGGCCCAGCGTTCAGATCTGTCTCAGTCATCAGCGCTTCTGCATTTCGCAGTGGGAAACGTGCATTACCAGTTTGTGGTTCTGCCCTTCGGGCTCGCCGCGTCTCCCCGAGTGTTCACCAAGGTGGTGGCACCGATGCTGGCATTGCTGAGACAGAGAGGTATCGCGGTGGTAGCGTACCTCAACTTTTTTCTCATGAGAGCAGAGGCTGCTACAGCTGTGGGGGAGAACGTGATGATCACGGTGTCCACGCTAGAGGAGTTCGGTTGGCTGATCAACCTGCAATAAATGTATTGGAACTGAGAGGGATCAGGCTTTGCCTGTTCCGTTTGACAGAAAGGCTGCGAGGCCTCCCTGTTCGGGTTCAGTCGGACAATGCCACGGTGGTGGCGTATGTGAACCATAAGGGCGGAACAAGAAGCGCAGCAGCAGCCGCGGAGGTGGCTCTGATCCTTCGGGGGGCAGAACTTCACGTGCCAGCTCTATCTGCAATCTACATCCCAGGTGTGGAAGATTGGCAGGCGATTTTTCTCAGCCGCCGGACTCTGGCTCAAGGGGAATGGTCCCTGCGCCCAGAGGTGTTTCGCCAGATTTGCCGCAAATGGGGCACACCAGAGGTGGACCTTATGACCTCCACGTACAATCACAAGGTACAGACTTTTGTGTGCAGAACAGGAGGTCCGTTGGCGGTCGCCTCGGACGCACTGGTAGCGCCCTGGGGTCGGTATCGGCTACTGTACATCTTTCCTCCTCTAAAGATTCTACCGCGCGTTGTACGCAGGATAGAAGCAGAGGGAATCCCGACAATCCTGGTAGCTCCGGATTGGCCTCGGCGTCCTTGGTTCGCCGACGTAGTACGGATGGTGGCAGATGTTCCGTGGCGTCTTCTGCTTCACGAAGATCTACTATCTCAGGGGCCCATCTTGCACCCTGCTTTACCCTCGCTGACTTTGTCGTCTTGGCTATTGAGTCCCAGGTATTGAGGGATGGGGGTGTCTCTGACTCCGTTATCCATTACTATGATTAAAGCACGTAAGAGTACCTCACGTAAGATTTTTCATAGGACCTGGAAGGCCTATATTACCTGGTGCGTGACAGGGGGTTGGAACCCCCGCTCTTATAGTGTGTCCAGAGTACTATCATTTTTGCAGCAAGGACTGGACAAGAACCTGGCGTTAAGTACACTTAGGGGGCAGATTTCGGCCCTGGCGGTTCTTTTTCAACGGCCCTTGGCCTCTCATTCATTTGATCCTTACATTTGTACAGGGGGTACGTCGTGGCTCCTCGAATACGGTCACCTTTGGCACCGTGGGATTTGGATTTGGTGCTTTCTGTGTTGCAGAAGCCACCATATGAAAGGATTAGGGACATTCCCTTACAGTGGTTGTCGCAGAAAGTGGCCTTTCTGGTGGCTATCACATCCGCCAGGCGGGTGTTGGAGTTGGCAGCATTATCCTGCAAGTCACCTTACTCGGTCCTCCATAGGACAAGGCAGTTTTGCGACCTTCCCCTTCGTTTCTTCCGAAGGTGGTTTCTTCCTTTCATTTAAATGAGGATATTGTTCTTCCCTCTTTGTGCCCGCACCCGTCGCATCCCAAAGAAGTTAAACTGCATTCTTTGGATGTGGTGAGGGTTTTGCGGGTGTATTTTGAGTTCTACAGCTTCTTTCGGAAGTCTGATTCTTTATTTTTGCTGACGGAAGGGTCGCGCAAGGGCATGGCGGCCTCGTCAGCTGCCGTATCTCGCTGGATACGGAAAACCGTGACTCATGCATATGAGATTCGGGGCAAGGTTCCCCCGTTTCCAGTCACGGCTCATTCCACCAGGGTAGTTAGTACTCCCTGGGCGTTTAGACACCAAGCCTCGGTGTCACAGGTGTGCAAGGCGGCTACTTGGGCCTCAGTGCACACGTTTACTAAGTTTTACAAAATTAATGTTTCAGCATCCTCGGATGCTGCTTTTGGCCGCAAAGTATTACAAGCGGCAGTATAGGCGCAGTTAGCGCCGCCTGAGAGGGTGTTTTTTCTGTCGGGTACAGTTGTTATGGTTTGCCCACCCCTCTTGATTGGCACAGCTTTGGGGCGTCCCCATGTGTCATAAGAAGGCTGCGTCTGTCAGTGAATGAAGAGAAAAAGGGATTTTTTGTATAACTTACCGTAAAATCCTTTTCTCGGAGTTCACTGACAGACGCAGCACCCACCCCTCTGCGTTGGTTTTGTACGGTTTGTTACGAACTGATGTGCTGTACAGGGCAGGGGGGTTATATGCTAAGGTAAGGACGGCCCCCTGGGAGGGGCCAACCTATGCTTTTGTTTGTTTTGCCTAGTCTACTCCTAGTAGGATGAGCATAACCCCATGTGTCATAAGAAGGCTGCGTCTGTCAGTGAACTCAGAGAAAATGATTTTACGGTAAGTTGTACAAAAAATCCCTTTTTCTTTTGGTGGTATTTGATCACCTCTGCGTCATTTCTGATCACCGCTATAAACAAAAGAAGAGCAACAATTTTGCAAAAAAAACCTATTTGTTACTTTTTGCTAATATACAAATACAAAAAAATATATAAACATTATTTTTCATCGGTTTTGGCCGATTTATATTCTATATTTTTTTTATTTTACTAGTAATGCGGGGATCTGCAATTTTTAGCGGTACTGCGATATTGAGGTGGACATGTCGTACCATTTTGACACTTTTTTTGGGATCATTGGCATTTATACAGCGATCAGTGCTATAAAAATGCACTGATTACTGTGTAAATGCCATTGACAGTGAAGGGGTTAACCTGGAGGGGCGCTCTAAGGGTTAACTGTATTCCCTCAGTGTGTTCTAACTGTATGGGGGCTGGGCTGGCAGGGGGAGGGGAGTGATCACAGCTTCCATATACAGGAAGCCTGTGATCACATCCCTTCCCCCTCTGTCAGAACGGAGATCCCTGTTTACATACATGGACCTCCGTTCTGTCACTGGGGGGGAGCCATCGCGGGTAGTCGGTGGAGATCGAGTCCGCCCTACCCACTCCCTGCCCCCCCCCCCCCGGAACACAGTGAGTGCCCCTCCAGGGGCGCACGCTCACAATACTCGTTATCGCGGCCGCCGTCATGTGACTGCGGTTTGCGATAACAAACCACTTTGCCACCGTCAAGCCACGGCGGGCGGTCGGCAAGTGGTTAAACAGTGCGGTTATCTCTACCTCCCAGTATATTGCTGGACAGCGAACGAGCTGCAGCATGGTGAGCTCATCCCTCTTCTGTCAACATACACAATATTGTCAAAAGCATTGGGCCTGCCTTTACACACACATGAACTTTAGTGGCATCCCAGCCTTAGTCCGTAGGAGTTAATATTGAGTTGACCCACCCTTTGCAGCTATAACAGCTTCAAATCTTCTGGGAAGGCTGTCCACAAGGTTTAGGAGTGTCTATGGGAATGTTTGCCCATTCGTCCAGAAGCGCATTTGTGAGGTCAGGCACTGATGTTGGATGAGAAGGCCTGGCTCACAGTCTCTGCTCTAATTCATCCCAAAGGTATTCTATGGGGTTGAATCAGGACTCTGTGCAGGCCAGTCAAGTTCCTCCACCCCAAACTCGCTCATCCATGTGTTTATGGACATTGCTTTGTGCACTGGTCCAAATCATTTGGTGGGGGGGGGTTTATGGTGTGGGGTTGTTTTTCAGGGGAAATATGAAATATGATACATATACATATGAAATACCCAATGTATATACATGTGTATTAAAATATTACTGAAGGAACAAGTAGAGATAACTTAACGACAAGGTATTCAATTTAAATGTCCAGTGAACCTCCCTGTGTGTGAGTGCCAATGCTTGGTGATCTGTTCAAGTATAAGTTTCAAATCAACGTGTGACTTCTAAAAACAGTGTTTGAGAACAGGAAGCTTGAGCTGTTTGCACCTGGTGGCGTACCCGTGCTTTCAAACAGAGGTGTCCGTTTATGAAGCAGTGGAAAAAATCCACTGCTCAGTTCTCTGGCATTCACAGAGGAGATCGCTCTCCTCTGGGTGCCAGTTTATGAACCCGTGTAGATTGCTTCACCTTTTGTGAAGTGATCTACAAATGGTTCAAATAGTGGAGAACGCCCCCTGATACTGGAATCTCGTGAGACCTAACAAGATTACGGTACCAGAAATTCACTGAAACACTGAGATGTCCGTTTATTAAGCAGTGATAAATTATCACTGCTCAGTAACGGACATTCTTGGAGGAGACTGCCCACCTCGTTAATAAAATTATTAGTCTACCTACACACACACACACACACACACACACACACACACACACACAACACACACACACACACACACACACACACACACCACACACACACACACACACACACACACACACACACACACCACACACACACACACACACACACACACACACAC
>BLSH010017431.1:263131-282523 GCA_018402905.1 Glandirana rugosa | reverse complement strand
CCAATTCTAAGGGAAGATCCCTCCCTGGTTGGAAGGCAGACCCAGAGGGTTTCAAGTATTTCATTTGTCTTTTGAATTAATGTTAGTTTTATGCCATTTTTTACATATATGGCAACTCCACCTCCCCTCTTCCCTACTCTGTCATTCCTGTATAGTGTGTACCCTGGTATAGTTATTTCCCAGTCATTTGAATCCTTGAACCATGTCTCTGTAATTGCAACAAGGTCCAAGTTATCCCTAGACATAAGAGCTGTTAGTTCACAAAGCTTGTTGCCTAAACTACGGGCATTAGTGCACATGACATGACAAACACAACTTTCAACTGCTTCCTTTTTATTAACAGAAACTTCAACTGAAGTGACCACCTCATCAGCCCAGTCATTACCAACATGAATCCTCACATTTGTTTCAACCTGCTGGGGACAGAAACTCTCCTCAACAATGATATCTCTGTCCCCATTTCTCAGTTTAAATGCATGCCCAAAAAGTTGCTAAATTCCATACCAAGAAGCTCAGTGCCCTTATGTGAGGGATGCAGGCCATCTCTCTTGTAAAGGTATTGGCACCCTTAACTTAATATTTGGTTGCACGCCCCTGGAAAAAAATAACTGAAATCAGTTGCTTCCTATAACCATCAATAAGCTTCTTACACTTCTCATCTGGAATTTTGGACCACTCTTCCTTTGCAAACTGCTCCAGGTCTCTCTTATTGGAAGGGCGCCTTTTCCCAACAGCAATTTTAAGATCTCTCCACAGGTGTTCAATGGGATTTAGATCTGGACTCATTTCTGGCCACTTCAGAACTCTCCAGTGCTTTGTTGTCATTAATTTCTGCGTGCTTTTTGACGTATGTTTGGGGTCATTGTCCTGCTGGAAAACCCAAGATCTCGGTTGCAAACCCAGCTTTCTGACACTGGGCTCTACAGTGCGAACCAAAATCCTTTGGTAATCCTCAGTTTTCATGATGCCTTGCACACATTCAAGGCACCCAGTGCCAGAGGCAGCAAAACAACCCCAAAACATCATTGAACCTCCACCATATTTCACTGTAGGTACTGTGTTCTTTTCTTTGTAGGCCTCATTCCGTTTTCGTTAAACAGTAGAATGATGTGCTTTACCAAAAAGCTCTATCTTGGTCTCATCTGTCCACAAGATGTTTTCCCAGAAGGGTTTTGGCTTACTCAAGTACATTTTGGCAAACTGTAGTCTTGCTTTTTTATGTCTGTGTCAGCAGTGGGGTCCTCCTGGGTCTCCTGCCATAGCGTTTCATTTCATTTAAATGTCGACGGATAGTTTGCGCTGACACTGATGCTCCCTGAGCCTGCAGGACAGCTTGAATTTCTTTGGAACTTGTTTGGGGCTGCTTATCCACCATCCGGACTATCCTGCGTTGCAACCTTTCATCAATTTTTCTCTTCCGTCCACGCCCAGAGAGATTAGCTACAGTGCCATGGGTTCTACAATTCTTGATAATGTTGCGCACTGTAGACAAAGCAAATCTAGATCTCTGGAGATGGACTTGTAACCTTGAGATTGTTTTTCCACAATTTTGGTTCTTAAGTCCTTAGACAGTTCTCTCCTCCTCCTTTCTGTTGTCCATGCTTAGTGTGGCACACACAATGCAAAGACTAAGTGAACTTATCTCCTTTTTAGCTGCTTTCAGGTGTGATTTTTATATTACCCTATATAACACCTGTTACTTTCCCCAGGTGAGTTTAAAGGAGCATCACATGCTTGAAACAATCTTATTTATCCACAATTTTGAAAGGTTGTCAATAATTTTGTCCAGCCCATTTTTGCAGTTTTGTGTGACATTATGTCCAATTTGCTTTTTTCCCTCCTTTTTTTTTTTTTTTTTTTGTTCCAATACACACAAAGGGAATAAAGGTGTATAGCAAAACATGTGTTACTGCAATACTTTTCTGTGAGAAATACTTGATTTCCTGGAAAAATTTCTGGGGTGCCAACAATTTCGGCCATGACTGTAAATCTATTAGAGTAGGTTTGAGCCACAATGTTCATGGGTTTTTAACATGTGCTGAGATTTACTAAAACTGGTGCGCACAGAATCTGGTTCTGCTTTGCATAGTAACCAATCAGCTTGCAACTTCAGCTTGTTAAATTGAGCTGACAATACAATCTAGAACCACAGCTGCCCCAGATTGTGTGTGTTTTTTTTTTTTCTCACAATGCAATGATCTGCGATTTGATAAAATGTTGCCTGCTCCCTCCCCCCCCCCACAGCAGTGTAGCGCATTTATGTAAAGTGACAAAATAGAGAACAGGGCTTTTTGCCTTTGATGGGGCGGTGTTGATCAATGCATGTGGTGTGAACATGCCCTTCCTAGAAGATCGGTAGATCAAGACTGTCCAGAAAGTGCTTTTTACTTTATAAATTCATGCTCTCATTGCCTTCAATATGTTGTGAAAAGCCAGGGTAGAATCTATGGGAATATGCCTCAACCTTTTCTTCACATGGGCATTGTAAATAATGTGGTAGATTCAAAAGTAAAGTTATTTTGCACTTGGGCCTCATGCACAGTGCACACCGAAGCTCTTGTAAACGTTTTTCCATAGCAGGAGAAAAGCAACTTAACCACCTTCCCACCAAAGGTACATCATATGACGTCCTGGAATATGTGAATGATGGGTGCAGCTGCAGGCATCATCCAGATATCGTTTTTTTTAGCTGGCGATTCTGGGCACCGTAAGAACAATCCTAGCGGCAGTGCAGTCGCTTAATCGTTCTTACAGGCAGCGGGAGGGGACGTCCCCCCACCCCCCTCCGGTGCTTAAACAGGCTCGCCCGTGGAATCGACGAGCCGGAGAATGAATCGGTCACCGCCGGAAGTTGGCCATAGAGATTTCTGGTGACCAGATGGTCCCCAGTCATCTCTGTGATCTTCGGGAGGCTCGAGCGTGACATTATGATGTCCTGTCCGGGCTGGCAAAAGTAAACAAAGCTGGGGATGCGGCTGGAAAGACCGAGACAGTTTATTTTTTTTTTTTTGTCTTTCCAGCCTGGATGAGAGATGTGAGGTCTTATAAGACCCCACATCTCTCCATAAAGAGGACCTGTCACGCACTTTTCCTATTACAAGGCATGTTTACATTCCTTGTAATAGGAATAAAAGTGATCAAATAAAAAATTTAAAGAAAAAGTGTAAAAATAAAAAAAAAGTAAAATAAAGAAAAAAAAAATGTTTAAAGCGCCCCCATCCCCGCGTGTTTGCGCACAGAAGCAAGCACATATGTAAGTCGCGCCCACATATGTAAATGCCATTCAAACCACACATGATATGACCACGTGCGTTATAGCAAGAGCAACAATTCTAGCCCAAGACCTCCTCTGTAATTCTAAACATGTAACCTGTAAAAAAATTTAAAATGTTGCCTATGGAGATTTTATAAGTACCAAAGTTTGGTGCCATTCCACGAGTGTGCACAATTTTAAAGCATGACATGTTTGGTATCTATTTACTTGGCATAACATCATCTTTCACATACAAAAAATTTGGCTAACTTTACTGCTTTTTTTTTTAATTCATGAAATGTTTAAAAAAAAAAAAAAAGCGTTTGAAATATCGATGCGCAAATACCGCGTGATGTAAAAAGCTGCAATGACCACCATTTTATTCCCTAGGGTCTCTGCTAAAAACACAAAATGTTTGGAGAGTAATTTTCTAGCAAAAAAAAGATTATTTTTACATGTAGGAGAGAAGTACCAGAATTGACCCGGATGGGAAGTGGTTAGAAAACATGCCTAAACTGTTTTTGCAAATGCATTTAGGCGCGTGAAGCAATTGAGCGTTCATATAATTGGCCAGAATATTATATAAATTCAATATGGCTATTGAAATAAAAGCTCAAGCGCTTAGTGTTTAGACACGCCAGGCATTTCTTCTGCCAAAACACTCCGTGTGTGTGTGTGTGTGTGTGTGTGTGTGTGTGTGTGTGTGTGTGTTTTTGTGTTTGTGGTGTTTTTTTTTTTTTTTTTTGTCCTGCTCTTAAAGAATGAGTACAGCCAAAGCTTGATTGTCTGTACTTCTTCTGTGGATCACAGGAGTGCAGTTTGTTCTTCACTCCTGTGACCTGTTCTCAGCAGACAACGGGCTGTATTCACAGAGCCGGACTAGGCTAGGGCAAGATCGCGGCCATTATGTCGGGATCTGCCCACATGCCTGGACCGGCACCTGACTCAGTCTCTCAGCGAGCCGTTAAGAGCCTGAGCTGGCCGCTCCTGCTCCCTCCACAGCCCAGGGCTCCAGTCAGCGAGGAGGGGGCAGAGCAGACAACTATGACTGAGTCACCGGCTCTCTGCTTAGGGAGCTGGAAGAACCGAGTGATCGGCAGTGTTTGATCGCTTGGTCCTCAGTGTTGGAGGCGGTGGGGGACAGATGTAGCATTGGGCGTATGCTGCATCCAGCTAGGCAAGTATGATTCTTAAGAAATAATAAAACCCATATTTGCCTATGTGTGCAAGGACAACTAGGATAACGTGGAGGGGCGTTTAGAAGCCAAAAAAAGCCAAACGCTTGTAAAACAGGCATTTGTGCATGAGGCCCAATAGTTATGCAATCACGAGAAACCACATAAAAATTTGCTTTGCCTATTTAGTGAATTGCTGTGTGGCCAAATGTTGTTGTTTTTTTTCTGGGTGACAGATTCTTTAAAGTGGAGTTCCGGCTGAAATATGACTTTTAAGATAAAAATATCCCAAGAATACTCGTGCAGTGTAACAAAGGCATGCTGTAAACTATGCCCAGTTTTCTATTTGTGCAGCATCGTTTTTTTACTCTGTGAAGTTCCTGCACGTCACGGCCATCTCCAGTGTGGGCATCTGAAGCCGCAGTGTCCTTCCTGGATTCTGTCCATGCTGGCTACCCAGCATGCACCTGCCGACCTCGCGCATGTGCAGTGTGTTGCAATCTTGGTCAGCTTGACATGGCACGGCTCCAGTAACATTTAACATTGGCTTTTATGGAAAATTTTGGTCAGCTTCACATGGCACTGGAGCCGTGTCATGTCAAGCTGACCAAGATTGCACCGCACTGCACATGCGCGAGATCGGCAGGTGCATAGATGCCAATGTTGAATGTTACGGGGGCAGTACCAAGCTGACCAAGATCTCCCAGGAGCCAATGCAAAGCCGCAAATGACGTACGGGCAGCGGCCCCTGAAGGAGGAAGTGACATTAGATATAGGCATAAATCTGATAAGTGAACAGAAAAAATAAATAAATTGCCAATTCATTTTAAGGATGCACATCAGTGCTGCATGGTGAGGAGTGAAAAATATGGGTGGAGCTTTGCTTGAACCTTTGTTGTACATTGTACTGAGTTCTTGTTGGGGCTTTATAAAGTGAACAGAAACCTGCCAGACGGAAGATTCTGGCTTTTGCCAGTCACTGGTCGACTAAGCTCAATAAAGTTTTACTGTAGGACTTCCTTCACCTTTTTGTCTCCTTAATTCTTTCTAATGTAGTGAAATGGGAGAAATGTAACCCAGAGCAGAATCTCTATTAAAAAGCTTTAACTTGCATTCTAAATTCCTGTTTCCTTAGTCTCCCTACCCCCCCCCCCCCCCAACAAATTAAACCGAAAAAAAAAATCTCCCTAATAAAATTAGTTTCGTTTTTTCTTTTTCAGTTGCAAAACTTATATTTTCGTATTTTAAAGTGTTCTTGTGATAAACCTAGGTAGTTTACAAATAAGCATTTTATATTTAAAAAAAAAAAAAAGGGACTACTCTGAAGTCGCTGCAACTTGAAGTCGCACAGATATGAATGGTACTCATTGGAAATCATGGTGTGCGACTTGTCTTGCGACTTTGCAGTCCCAAGTCGCAGGACAATTCGCACAGGTGTGAAAGGGGCCTAAACGATGCTCCATTGGCAACAAATTTTTGTTGTATATTTGTATGCTATGTTTTGAATGACAGACCTCCTGGATTCAGTGAAGCCGGAGATATAGGTAGCTGAAGCTATATGCAATCTCAACCTTTCTTGTGACATTAGTCCAGCACCCCTTCTCGGAATCTCCCTATTGATTTACAAGGCCGTCATAATAAAATTTTAAGGTGGATCTGAACTCAAGAAGTGAAATTTGATATCTTGTAGGAAAACACCTAGAAACATTAATTGTGTCTAAACTATGCCTTGGATATCTTCTTTTAAATTCCCCCTGTAAATAGCATTGCACTTACTGTGCATACACTTTCTTGTGTCTTGCACATCATAGCTGCTTTTCTGCATTGTGAGGGCCATACACTTTTTTTTTTTTTTTCTTTCAACCTACACGCTGAACATAAACAAAAAAACAATCTGTCAGATTCCTCAATCCATGCTGTATAAGCACAGATAGATAAATTACCCCTGTTGGGCTATTGTCTGTAAGTCGAGGAACTGCAGTCTGCTTTATAGTCTGCTTTGTAATAAAACGTCTTTGCCACTCTGAAGCTTCCCTCCAACCACTGCATATTTTATATATACTGTGATTCTGTACTTGCAAAATATGCTGCAGAAATCTCCCTCCACCAAGTCTGGCTGCAGCCATTTTAACTGTGGGCAGCTGAAGCTGCTGCCTGTTCATTTCCTGGATTCACACAGAGGCACACCTCCAGCTCTGCAGCTTTCATTGGCCCTCTTATGACTCACCCCCCCTCTCTTTTTGGCAAACTCTCACGAAAGAGAGCTGAGCATGAGGTCGTAAGCCTAGGCTAATGACCAGGCAAGAAACAGGAAGGGGCTGTATAAGGTATTTACTGGCAAAAAGAAAGTTTTACTATCCAAAGTTAAAGCAACAAGGGCAGAAGATTGAATAGATGGAAAGTTGAAAAAATGACCAAAGGTCTTCTTAAGTTGAACATTTTCTGCCTGACTGTTTCCAGTTTTTAATCAAAGGATATTGGGCAGGGAGGGGCCGACTGGGCCACACACTAAGTGAATTTCAGGAATCAGTTGAAATTCAGTGTGTGGCCAGCTTTAGACACTACCACCTTTAATTGCTAGGCTAACAAGATTTGGGATAAGATTTGATGTTACTGCTGTACTGTTCTCCTCGCTGGAGGGAAAACGACCTGAGGACATGCAGTATAAGCATCCCCTGCTTCTACTTTATTCATTCTTTGATTTTTTTGTGCCTCTCCTGTTGAATATTAACCCCACTAATTATGAGATCACTTGTCATCCACGACAAGCCCCTACACAAGAAAGCAAATCCCTGCCTCTACCAAGATGTTTGCACCCACAGACACACTTAATGTTCTTAAAAATTCTGCTGCTCGTGTCTCTAATTTTCTGATCCTTTTGACATGTGGGTTAAAGTAACCTCTTAGCAATTTCATCATATGTTCATGTTTGTGACAAGTTTACTTTATGCTATCATCTTACAAGATTACCCCAGAACTGAAAAAGTAAAAGGCTGCGCCTTCCTCCTTGCCCAATTTTCTGAAGTAAATTGTATTCTCGGGTACCAAAGGTGCACTTTCAACCGTTTAATTTTAAATTTTTATGTACAATTGCAGTAGACTTTACAAGTCAAATGAAGTTCTTAACTTTCTTTGTGTGCAGATGCTGAGACAGGAGCTCAACGAATATAAGGTAAGCATTTATCTAATTTTATTATTCAGCATGCATGGGTTAGGTCACTGATCATTTCTCTCTTTAACTGAAATAACCCCTTTTATTTACATGTTCTGGGGCTGCAAATATAAGGACTACAAGGCCCTCCTCTATTGTCCTTCTTCAATAAATTGTATGCTCAGCCAAAAGAAAAAAAAAAGAATCAGCACAAGGGACATTACTTACAGTCAGCATAATGTGTCCCATGTGCTAATGGTCCTTTTAGGTGAAATCCTAATCCGTCCATGCTCTCCCACTGGCACATATAGACTTTACCTAGAGCATCAAATTCATGTAGTGTTTCCTCATTTCCCACACTGAAATGAAAAAAAGGGATTTTTATTAAAACTTACCGTAAAATCCTTTTCTCCGAGTTCACTGACAGACGCAGCTCATCATGACGTGCGGTTTATGCTTGTCCCACTAGGAGTTAACTAGGCAGGGAAAAGAAACAGCTGGCCCCTCCCATGGGGGCTGTCCTCTCTTCCTACATAAACCCCCTCATAGCATAGCTCTTCAGTTCGTACACAAGCCATACAAGAACAGAGCCAGAGGGGTGGGTGCTGCTTCTGTCAGTGAACTCGGAGAAAAGGATTTTACGGTAAGTTTTAATAAAATCCCTTTTTATCCTATCGTTCACTGACAGACGCAGCTCATCATGACATGTGGGGACGTCCCCAAGCTGTGTCAAAAAGAGGGGTGGGTAAACGCTAACAGTACCCAACTGAACCTCTAAGGAGGCGCCAGACGCGCCTACACTGCCGCCTGCAAAACTTTGCGGCCAAAAGCAGCATCCGAAGATGCAAACACATCAACTTTATAAAACTTAGTGAAAGTGTGTACCGAGGCCCAAGTGGCCGCCTTGCACACCTGTGACACCGAGGCCTGGTGTCTGAAAGCCCAGGAAGTGCTAACAGCCCGGGGTAGAATGAGCCGTGACCGGAAAAGGGGGGGGGGACCTTTCCCCGAACAGAATACGCATGGGTCACGGTCTGTCTGATCCAATGAGAAGTCGTAGCCGACGAGGCCGCCAACCCTTTGCGCGGGCCTTCTGGCAATACAAAATATCAGCTTGTCGAAAAGAAGCTGTAGCAGCCAAGTACACTCGTAAGGCCCTCACTACGTCCAAAGCATGCAACTCAAACTCTTCATTAATGTGAAAGGATGAAACCACCTTCGGAAGGAAGGAAGGAGACCGCCTTATCCTTATGTATGACTTAGTAGGGAGACTTGCACGACAGTGCTGACAATTCAGACACCCGTCTGGCGGAAGTGATGGCAACTAAAAAGGCCACCTTCTGCGACAGCAATGACAAAGAAATCTCCCTGATATTCTCATAAGGCGGTTTCTGAAGAACAAAAAGCACCAAATTCAGATCCCACTGAGCCATCAGAACCTTTACCTGAGGCGCCACGTGTCGCACACCTTGCACAAAGGTACTAATGCAAAGCTAAAGGTCTCTGAAAGAGAATCACCAGAGCCGATATCTGGCCCTTGAGAGTACGCAAAGCCAGTTTTTTGTTCAGGCCCTGTTGTAAAAAAGTCAGGACCCTGAACACAACATAAGAGCGAGGGTTATGGCCCTCTGCCTCGCACCAAGCAATATAAGCCTTCCAGGTGCGGTGATAAATATTGCGAGAAGTACACTTGCCAGATTTTAACAAAGTAGGGATCACGGAGTCGGCGACTCCCCGGTCTCTCAGCACCTGGGACTCAATAGCCAAGCCGTCAAAGCCAGCGAGGGTAAAGCAGGATGGGTCCCTGAGACAGAAGATCGTCTCGCAGCGGGAGCCGCCAAGGGGCGTCTGCCACCATTTGCACCACGTCGGCGTACCAAGTGCGCCGAGGCCAATCTGGAGCCACCAGGATTAATGGTATCCTCTCCGCCATTATCCTGCGTATCAATCGCGGAAGCAGTTTGATCAGAGGGAAGGCGTACAGAAGACAACGGCCCCAGGGGGCCACCAGAGCGTCTGTGGCCACTGCCAACGGATCCTTCGTTCTGGACACAAAGGTTTCCACCTTGTGATTGAACCGGGACGCCATGAGATCCACGTCCGGCGTCCCCCATCTGCGGCAAATTTGGTTGAACACCTCCGGGTGGAGAGACCACTCTCCCTGGTCCAGCATCTGGCGACTGAGAAAGTCCGCCTGCCAGTTCTCCACACCCGGAATGTAAATGGCTGAGATCGCCGGAACGTGACGTTCCGCCCAACATAGTATCAGAGCTGCCACCGCTGCAGCTGCTGAACTCTTTGTGCCGCCCTGATAGTTCATACGCCGCTGCTGTGGCATTGTCCGATTGAATTTGAATTGGACGACCCTGCAATCTCACTGTCCAGAGAAAAAGGCACAATCTGATTGCTCTCAGCTCCAGAACGTTGATGGGGAGGCGAGCTTCCTGTGCCGACCAACAGTCCTGGGCAGACAGCTGCCCCAGGATCCCTCCCCAGCCTGAAAGACTGGCATCCGTGGTGATGATCACCCACTGAAGGGACAGGAACGACTTCCCCTGAATCAGGGCCGAGTCCCGAAGCCACCAGGTCAGAGACGCCCTGGTCTGGGAGCTCAGACGGATCAGAAGGTCCAATGACCGAGGGGACCTGTCCCACCGAGCCAGAATTGCTCGCTGAAGGAGACGAGTGTGACTCTGGGCGAATGGTATCGCCTCGAACGACGAGACCATGAGCCCCAGCACCCGCATACAGAACCGTAATGAAGACCGATGGTGCGACAAGAGGGTGCGCACTGCCGACTGCAGAGACAGCAACTTGGCTGGAGGGAGGAACACCTTCGCCAGCACTGTGTCTAGAATTAGGCCCAGATACTCCAGGCGACGGGATGGAGAGACCGACAACTTCTGCAGGTTGATCAACCAGCCGAAGTCCTGCAGTGAGGTCATTGTGATACCCACATTCTCCTCCAGAGCCGAGGCGGACTCCGCTCGCAGGAGCAGGTTGTCTAGGTAGGCTACTACCGCAATGCCTCTCTGTCGTAGCAACGCCAACACCGGGGCTAGCAGTTTTGTGAAAACTCGGGGTGCTGAGGCCAGACCGAAGGAGTGCCACAAATTGAAAATGGAGGTCTCCCACCGCAAAGCGTAGGAAGCGCTGATGTCGTGGATGAATGGGTACATGGAGGTACGCATCCCTGATGTCAAGAGACGCCAGAAATTCTCCCTGATGAAGGGCGGCCACGACCGAGCGGATAGATTCCATCTGGAATTTCTGCACCCTGACATACCGGTTCAGGGCCTTCAGGTCCAGTACCGGTTGATTTCCCCCCCCTTTTTTTGGGAACCACAAATAGATTCGAGTAGAACCCTCGAAATTTCTCTTCTGGAGGCACTGGCACGATCACCCCCTGGTCTGAGAGTGCTTGTACAGCCCCAAAAAGGGCCTCCCGGTGTTCCTGCGGGAGCCCTAAATTCAATGGGAAGAACCTGTCTGGGGGTAAAGAACTGAACTCTATCCTGTACCCGGTGGACACCACTTCCTGGACCCAGCGGTCGGAAATGTGAGCCAGCCACCAGTCTGCGAACCCCAGAAGACGTCCCTCCCCCCACCCGAAACCCGGGTGGGGGCAACCCATCAGGCTGAGGATGACTTGTCCTCCGCCTTTTCGGTCTTGCACTGTCACTGCCGTCTACCGGCCCCTGCAGTGACCTTACCGGGGCGGGTCCCTTTACCTGCTGCTCCCGGGGCGCAAAAAACTTCTTCTGACCCGAAGGAGGGGGCCCCTGTCTACGGCCAAACTCACGCCTGCGCGGCTCTGGAAGGAAGGTACTCTTGCCTCCCGTGAAGACCTTAATAATTTCATCCAAACGTGGACCAAATAGACGTCCACCCTGAAAAGGGAGATCAGCAAGACCTTTTTTGGAAGCGTGGTCATCGGACCAAGAACGCAACCAAAGTATCCGTCTGAATATGACGGCAAATATTGTTATTCTGGATAACATCGGCAGTAAATCAACGGCCGCCTCACAAAGGTACTTAAAACCTTGGAGCAAAAACTCAGCCTTCTGGGGTGCATCCATCAGGCAACCGCCTTCCAGGTCCTTCAGGAGCTCTTCCATACACTCGGACAGATATTGCGCCGCCATGGTGGACGCCAAGGCCGGTCGCACAGCGGAGCCTGCCACCAGGAACAGTGACTTTAAAAGCGCCTCTGTTTTTCTGTCAGCGGGATCCCTAAAAGGAGGAGTCCCTTCCAGAAGGATGGTCGTCGCCTAAGGCGTGCTATCGGTGGGTGCACCACAGGCGATTCCCATTTTTTCAAAAAGCTTTCCTCAAAGGGATAGCGAGCAGCGAACCGTTTTGACAGCGAAGAAGAGTGCTGTGGACGCTGCCATTCACGATAAAGAAAATGATCAAAAAAGTAATTGTAGGGATAAGCCTTGGGGGCCCTAGGGGGCCTAGAGGACCCACACACATAAGCAGCAGACTGCGATTCATCATCCTGACCCAGTTGCAGCTTAGTGCGAATGCCAGCGATAATGGTAGCAACCAACGCTTTTTCACGCGCAGCCGCCACCTCCTGATCCCCTTCACCATCATATGGGCCCAGTTCCCCATCGGATAGGTCCACTGGGGTCTCTGAGACCCCTGAGGCCACTTCCGGCTCAGAATCCTCCCCTGATGAATAAAGAGGAGGGGGACGCTTCTTGGGGGCCTGTTGGGCGACCTCCGCCTGGGGGAGAAATTTGCTAAAGACCGCCCGCAGCTGGTCCAAAAAAGCCCCTTGCGCAGATTGCGGCGCAGCTGATGCCTCCTCAGCAGGGTCAGCAGTGTAATCTGCCATCGTCTTCCCCCAGAGAAACACTCTTAGTGACACACAGGAGACTAAGGAGAATGAGGCACCCTCACACTGCTGCACACCACCACCCACAGTGCACCAGGAAAACCAGGAGGGCTGCACCCACTGCCACCAGCACCCACAGGGAGCCCAGCTATACTTGCTGTTCCGCTGCCTGTAACTTCTGGATGTATCGTCAGAAGAGCCGCGCCGCCAGATCACTGTTCCACAGAGAAGGAAAAAACGCTGCAGACACGTGTATTGCAGAGGTATGCAGTCAAAATGGTCGCCGTTAAACACTAGAGGCCAAAAGACACCTTCAGGGAACGTGCAGTACCACAAACGGCCACTCTGAGCGCTAGAGGGAAAGCCCCATAGGCCCAAGATGTCCGCGGCTCCGGCAAAATGGCGGCGGTACGCCGCAAAATGGCAGCTGATCGCCGCATTGCGGTGAAAATCGAAATGAACGGCCTAGACGATCGGTGTGGTGCGGGGGAGGGTGAACAGGAGCTCCAGGCGTCCCACCAGCGGTTACCCAGCAAGAAAAATTTTTATTTTTATTTTTTTTTTTATGCGGCCGTCGGTCCCCCTTTCCGCCCCTAAAAGGGGGGGGGGAGGCAGGAACTTACTCACCACTCTGAGCGCTGTGGGTAGCCACCCAGTTGCAGACCTTCCGCCCCCTCTTGGGCGGTATGCTGCAGGCCAGAAAATCGCCCTTGCGGAATCGCATCTGGGGCTGGGCGCAAGGGGGGGGGGGGTCACCCCAGGCCACCCGCACGGAACAGGCACGATGCGGCGGGTCCCCATACGTCGGGACTGGCTCGCATCGGTTGGCCAGGTCGGGGGAGGTACAGAGCCCAAGGACCCTCTATGCCCCAACCGGCTTCTTGATAGCAGATCAATGTCTTGATAGAAGTCAAATAAAAGAAAAACTTAAAATAAAAAATGGTCACAAACAGGATCACAAATTCCCCTAAAGAGAAGCCAAGTCAACTCCTTGCAAACTAGGCATAAGAACTGAAGAGCTATGTTATGAGGGGGTTTATGTAGGAAGAGAGGACGGCCCCCATGGGAGGGGCCAGCTGTTTCTTTTCCCTGCCTAGTTAACTCCTAGTGGGACAAGCATAAACCCCACATGTCATGATGAGCTGCGTCTGTCAGTGAACGATAGGAGAAATAGATATTGCATAGCAAAATAAGTGCCCCAAATACTTTTTATCACAGTCCATATATGACAGTCATGTGATATCTGTAGATTCCTCCGTGCCCTACTGTGAAAGCTGAAGGAGGAGCAGCAAACAATCCCTGCTTGATCCACCCTGATGGATGACACAATGCTCTTGTGGGGCAGCAGTAGAACTTGTCAGTCTAACTGCTGTTGCTGCCCCTACAGCTGATGAAGAGTCACATGGGGTGCCAGTGCAGCATTACTATATACATACATTTCCTATACATACAGCTGCTGATTGGTTAATGCAGGAGTTCTGCACGGGCAGGAAGGAGAAACTGGAGGGGGGGGGGGGGCAAGCACAAGCCTGTATTTTCTCCTCCTCTGGCCACTTCAACATTTGGCTGTTCAGGCTGTGTTCTCTCCCCCTTCAGCTCCTCCTTTCTGCTAGTGCAGCCCCTGTATTCCTGTATACACAGCTGACAGTGACTGGCTTGTTATTACTAGAGTGCTGCACTGGCAGGAAGGAGGAGCTGAAGAGGGAGAGC
The DNA here is from genome assembly GCA_018402905.1 of Glandirana rugosa. Lineage (NCBI taxonomy): Eukaryota > Metazoa > Chordata > Amphibia > Anura > Ranidae > Glandirana > Glandirana rugosa. The sequence continues at coordinate 268,391 of BLSH010017431.1, read as the reverse complement.
GAACACAGCCCGCACCTCCTTCCCGCTAGATGACACAGTGATCACGTGGGGCAGCAGGGGATAGAACATAAAGGGGATAATTTGGCGCAAAACAGAGGAGCTGAGATCACAAGGGGCAGAGTGTGCAATAGGAACGGGATATGGGGGGTAAGGTTTGGGAAACCGGGTAGGACAGGAAACAAGGGGAGTAATGAACAGGTTAAAAACCAATGGGGCTGTTGTAAAAATTGCTAACAGTATAAATATAACCTGAAAGGAAGGATGTCAACTTGATGAAATCAGGGCTGGAGGCCAGCACGGTAGATTGCTTTAAAAAAGGCTTGGATTCTTTCCTTAATGTAAATAATATAACTGGGTACTAACATTTTTAGGTTAAGTTGATCCAGGGTGAATCCGATCGCCTCTCAGAGGATCATGAAGGAATTTTTTTTCCCCCGCTATAGCAAATTGGATCATGCTTTGCTGGGGTTTGTTGCCTTCCTCTGGATCAACTGTGGGTGAATGATTGTGTGGTTATATATCATTATTCTGTTTTTTTTTTTTTTGGTTGCACTAGATGGACTTGTGTCTTTTTTCAACCGGACTAACTATGTAACTATATGTAGCTACAGTCCATTTTAAAATACAGTCCACTAGGCAGCCTGTGTAGAGGTAGAAGTAACTCTGCAGAGGGACAAGGAGAGAAAACACAGGTGCTCTAAGGGCCGGTTCACACTGCAGCGGGGCGGAGCGGCGCGATGCTGCGCTCCAGGCGATCTCAAAGCGGCTTGCTAGGAGACTTCTAGCATAGAAGTCAATGCAAGCCGCCTGAGATCGCCCTGAAAATAGTGCAGGGACCATTTTTCTAATGCGGAGCGAAGCGATTCGCTCCTATTAGAACGGTCCCATTTGCACAGCATTGAGGCGAATTGTCAGGCGACTCAAGTCGCCTGACAATTCGCCCTAGATGTGAACGGGCCGCGAAGTCGCGCCGCCCCGTCCCGCTGCAGTGTGAACCGGCCCTAAGTGTAGCTGTAAACAGGTTTATTTTGAAAATAAAAACAAGTCTATTCACAAGCGGTGGCTTGTAAGGAACACATCACAGGTACAGGGTCATCACAAGTGAACGAGCCTCAGCCATATAGCTGGTGGTGGAGACTTGAGGGCTGGCATCTGCAGGGTCTGTAGATGATGGCACCGGTGGTTCCTGGTGCTGACATCCGTCGGACTTCCTGATTCCAAGACGATGGTCTCACTTCCTGAGCTTGGCGTGTGGAGGCGTGCAAGGAGAACCAATCTTAAGTGCTCTAGCTTCTAATTTGCCCAGGACTTGCTCTCCCAGAAAATTCTGTGGAAGAGCTGATGCTAAAAGAAAAATCTCGCAAGAATCCCAATATTTAGTTGTGGATTCTGAAGGTAATTCTTACAACGGTTGGTGTCAGAGTACATGCATCTGCAATCAGAGACTGCAGCAATTTTATCTTAGTACAGTAGATAGATGTACCAGAGAAAATTTTAACCTATATGCTTTCTGGAACAGTGAGCTGTGGACTGATGAATTAAAAACAAACTTATTTGGCCATAGTTACTGTAAACTTGTTTGGAGCAAACCAAAGACAGATTTTCAGAAGAACTTCATACCAACTGTGAAGCAAGGTGATGAAAATATGGTTTGGGGTTGCTTGTTTACCCTGGTGCCTCGACAGCTTGCTGTCAGCAAGTCAACTATGAATTCTGCATTATATCTAAATGTAGCCCCGCTCCCCCAGCAGGTGATCTCTGCTCCGTCCACTTCTTGTGGTGCTACACCTGCAGGCTAGCTCCCTAGCCAGGCTAGTGGAATTACCTGCATTAAAGTGGTTGTAAAGTCAGAAGGCTTTTTATCCTAATGCATATTCTATGCCTTATGCCAAACCACTGCACAGAGCAGGTAAGTATGAAATGTTTATTTTAATAGAAAACAAAACTTCTAGAATTCTACCATAGAGTTTTACCATCGTAGCAAAACAGTGGTTTGTATAATAGCTTGATTTCATTTATAGGTTTAGCCTTGAGTTTGGAAAGGTTTTAGTCACCATTCTCTTCTCTATCCTAGCTACTTCCAAACAGATTGGATTGGCAGGGCAATGAACACAGTAGGACATATGAGGAAATGGTAAGCATAGTTTTTGTCATTGTCTGCTACTGTATGTTGATGGTTTGTGTACTGTTTATATATACACAGCGTAATGAGCCTCAAGTATCCAACCACCTATATGAAATGTTTCTGTTCCCGCAGAATGCTGGAAAAATACATTAAAAGGGGAATAAACATTCTATCTGCTGGGAGATTCTGACCATTCTTATTTTAGGCACTTTGCTAAAATTTGCACAGTCCTTTGTGCGGTTTGTTGAACAATATGACTGTAATGTACCACATTTACTTGAAGGTTTTTTTTCTTTAGAAATTGTATTCCTTTTTTTTTTTCCCAAAGTATTTTTATTTGTATGAGAATAACATACAGGAACCTTGAACATTATTTGTAGTAGGTTTCTGAATGGGTTCCAAAGATTTTTTTTTATTTTGTGCATTAAGGAACATCTGGCAAAAATGATTTGGGGATCTCAATGACATGTTCCACATATTTATCCTACCTTACTCGTATACCATCAAGCAATCTAAAATGTACATGTATCCATGTCCCTGAAATTTGAAGGAACCATAGCACATTAGAGGGATTGGTCCTGTGCTCATTTCAGTCAGCAACAGAAGCTTCAATAGTCTCACGTGTTCACTTCATCCCATTGAGGACCTATGATGAACATTGTTCTGACTGTTTTAAGGAGAACTTGTTCTAATAATTTCTGTTGCCCTCTGATAAGCTGTTCTGACATCTTCCTGTCATCCCTCTCACATGTAAGTGTTTCACTCAATCAGTTTTTGGAATTCCAAGCAGTCTTGGATTCTCAGATTACTCTTCTGGCAACTAAACTCATTCAGACTGGATATTGATCCTGAGGACCTGTGTGCACCACGTAGCCTGCTTTCTAAATTTGGCATGGGTAAAGGCATGTAAATCACTGAGCAAGTGCAAGATTAAAGCAGTGTCTTTTACACTTTTTCTCTGGATTTGGAAATAAGAATTGTAGTGGTATTGGCACACTTGCAACAACACAGTTGAATACTGTCTGTGAAATGTTTGCACTAACAGTTCATTTTTTGGGTCAAGTTTTTCAGGACCTACCCATTTCTGTCCTAAAGGTAGAGTAGATACGCCTAACTGGTTTTAACAAGGTATTTATGTTCAACACTGATGCAATTTCTGATTATTTTAGCAGCAGAAGGAACCTTTTTATTTTTGCTCTTCCTTGCTGTTGGAATCCTATCTCTTCTATGGATCGTTCCCTGTAGTGGAACTTTGATGCAATGTGACCATGGAAAAGAATCTCACAATATTTGATTTCTGCTCTAAAGCTCTTTATTTTGACACTTGTGCAAGAATGACAGCAACTTAAAGCAGAGCTCCCCCCAAAAGGGTAAGCTCTGCTTGTAAACACCCTCCCTCCCCTGCCACATTTGGCACTTTTTGGGGGGGCAGATACCAGATTTTGACAGGTACCTGCTCCCACTTTGGGTTAAGATCACCGCAGCGATCTCAGAGTATGCCCAGCCACTCCTTCTCCTGTCGCTGCCTTCTGGGGGACACACAGGTCCCAGAAGACGATGGGACCATTTAGAAAGTGCATGCGCAGTAGGAAACCAAGGCTTTACTGCCGGTTTCTTGGTGAAGATGCTGGCACCTGAAGCCAAATGAAGCGGCTCGGGGTGCTTACATCGCTCAACCCCTGCACAGGTCCGTGTCCTTCTGTTAAAAGTCAGCAGCTACAAACACTGTAGCTGCTAACTTTTATTTATTAATTTTTTTTGTCCAGACTGGAGCTCCTTTTTAAAATGTAATATAGAGTGGGAAAAAATAAATTGCTCTGTGGAAAAATTATATTGGTTATGCATTGCAAAAGCATAGTGTGTAATGTAATTAGGGTTTTAATTAGGGATGCACCGATAAATTTCTTTTATCTACGTGTACTGATACTTTGTGGTGCAATTTGCATCCATACAAAATGAATGGGCGCAAATCGCACTGCAAAGAATTGCATGCGATTTGAACTGGAATACATTGCGATTCCTATCCAAATCGCTGTGTGTGTGTGTGTGTGTGTGTGTATGTGTGTGTGTACCCAGTAAAGAAAGCAAAGCGCCATCTAGTGCAGCAGTAGGTAGTTTATTAAAATGTTATAACAACGCACAAAGCAAATATCTAGTCAAATCCATATCTGCAGTGTCCCCGTCCCGCTGATGATCGCAAACCGTGGCCACTGGAGGAGAAGTTTTGGGACTCCTGTGGGTATAGGGCTGAAGTGATGTCAGCTTGGGGGCGGACCGGGAGTTTATTGGTGGGACAGGGACACTGCAGATATGGATTTGACTAGATGTTTACTTTGTGAGTTGTTATAACATTTTAATAAACTACCTATTGGTACCTTAGATGGCACTTCGCTTTCTTTACTGGGTTCCCACACACATATTTTTATGGACGTAATTTGCACCGCAAAATATCGGTATTGGGAGCATTTTCACGAGTTTTCGTGAAAATACTTGGTACTGGCATTGGTGCATCCCTAGTTGTATTGTGAGTTTTCCTTCTTTCCCTGAAAGGTATGCTTTATTGGCATAATTGTCAATGATTTTAATGTACAGGGTGGGCCATTTATATGGATACACCTTAATAAAATGGGAATGGTTGGTGATATTAACTTCCTTTTTGTGGCACATTAGTATATGTGAGGGGGGAAACTTTTACACAGTATACTGGGAGAAGGATAACTTTTTTGTTTTCAACCTAAGTTTTACCGGCTGAAGTTTTACCGGTGGTACCAGTGATGGGTAGAACTTTTCAAAGGGGGGAGTGTATATGATTACACGGTGTTTTTCCTTCAATTATAGTGGTTGGTAAGGGTAAAATAATTCCACATAGGTATATTTACCGGGTGGGACATGTAATTTTAGTAACTGTTAATACGGTTATTTCGTATGGAAAGTCCCTTTCTTCCTTTTGAGTGTTATGTTGATCCCTACGTGGTTACGGTCATGGTTCATAAAAGTGCTTTTGAGCACTTTTACGAGGGTTATGGCTATAAAACGCCACGTTTAATGCAGGTATTTTTATACACACACCCTTGGGTCATTTCTTTCGCTTCACGGTAGATTCCATGGTTATCCATCAAATAATTTTACAATATT
>BLSH010017431.1:192150-205662 GCA_018402905.1 Glandirana rugosa | reverse complement strand
AAGACTGAGCTGAAGCTGGCTTTTTTATCTTTACTACCATGGTAAACATTTACAGTGTGCGGGCCCAGTTGAATGCATGAAGTTTGCTTTAGTATACATTTTGAATAGTGATAACTATCTAGAAACTGTGTTGTTTTTTTTTTACATCCGTTATACCTCTGCCTGGCCAGGTCCATGTAAGCTGTCACTACTCTGCTTCAAAATGTTTTAGACTCCATGAGACTCCCAGAGCTGCCCTTGCATGAGCTGCACACACTTGTAAGGATACTGGATACCCGATTAGCAGTTCATCTGTGTATTTGAAGTGCTGCTGCCACAGCGACCCAGCACATTATGTACAAGGAGCTACTAACTTGCTAACGAATCAAATGTTAGCAAAGAAATAATGCATTGTAATTGCACATCAGGGTTCAAGCTGAACTGTTGCTGAATAGTGAACACAGCAGGCCTGTATAATGGAAAGTTATTTGACAAGCTATTCTCTCATTGCCAAGAAAGGAGGCCATGATTTGCGTCAACTGTGTGACAGCTCTTCATATGAAAACATTGTATGAATTTAGCTGCAGTAGAACCGCTCAATAATTACCGCTGGTTAACCATGATATAGAATGTCCTTGATAGGTGACACATTGAGGTTGATTTATTAAAACTGTAAAGTGCAAAATCTGGTGCAGCTCTGCATAGAAACCAATCAACTTCCAAATTTTATTGTTAAAGCTTAATAGAACAAGCTAAACTTAGAAGCTGTTTGGCTACCATGAGCATCCGCACCAGATTTTGGACTCTCCAGTTTTAGTAAGTCAATCCCATTGTGTGGGGCTGCTTTATTTTGATGCAATCTTTTGAATATGGTGTACTAGGTTATTTGTTTAATAGTGTGTCCTGCTGCACACACTAACATGGGCCAGTGTCCAATGTCTCATTAAAACCATATTCTCTGAAGCAGGGTTTTGCACCCTTTTACTACTGGCAATAGTGGAGTAGAAATTGGTGGCACACTGATGCCACCTACGATGTAAAACCAGCTTTAAAAGAGTTTTAAAGGCAGAAGGTTTAATGCATTAAAATAAAGAGCCTTCTGTGTGTAGCAGCACCCCCTAATACTTACCTGGGCCCCCTCTGTGTCCATGAGACCCTTGACTGTCCAGGACTCTCCCCCCTGATTGAGATACAGCAGTAGTGCTATGGGCTCCCGTGGTTGTCAATCAAAGTCCGCCAATCAGGGAGAGAGGGGATGGGGCCTAACAGCAGCTTCAAGTCTTAATGGACACAGAGCTGCAGCTTGGCTCGGGTACTCCCATATCAAGCTGCTTGCTGGGGAGGCACTCGACAGGAGCAGCAAAGAGGGACCTGAGAAGAGTAGGATTGGGGCTGCTCTGTGCAAAACCAACTGCACAGAGGAGGGAGGTAAGTATAACATGTTTGTTTAGAAAAAAAAAAAAGACTTTACAATCACTTTAATATATTACTTAGAGGAATCTCAACATAGTCCAACCTGTCTTCCTCCCACTCCTAACACGTTTCACCCCAGAAAGGGCTTAATCATGGAGACCAGGAAATAGTGGACTTCCATTGTAACTGTAAATCTCCCTTATTGCATGAAATTCTTACTAATAATTTGCAACAACCATTGGTTATTTATCTTTGTGGGCCGACAGCTAGGTTGACCGCTGCTGCATGAACGCTCATTAATAAAATTGTTCTAGTTTCATTTGTTGTTGTTTTCATACAGGGTCATGAAAATGACATTTTTGTCTTGGAGCCTCATCCATTTGATCACAGGGTGATGTTATCTGCTGGGTATGATGGAAACCTCTTCATATGGGACATTATTAATGGTGTTCAAGTAACGCATTGCTTCAATGCGGTAAGTTCTTTATGAAAATTAAAAAAAAAAAAAACTTTGGATGAAAGACAATTGAAGGATGACCAAAGTGTAACTTGTTACAATGAAATGTTTTAAAGAAAAAGTTGTGTGTGGTGTTCACCTTTTAAAGGTCTGCATTGATGGGCTTGTGTTGATGGCATGAGTTTAATTTTTAAAGACGTCAAACTGATGTACTAATTTCTGGATGTTAGATCTTAGACTGTTCACATGTCATCCCTTCTCATGTATTTTCATCTAGATGACTGAATGCTTATGTAGATGGGTTTTTAAGATCAGTAATTATGCATATGAAAAGCATTGTTAAAGATCTTGAGTTTTTGTGCATTTACACTGCCAATATATTACCGTATATATTGTCGTTTAACACACACTTTTAACCCCTTGAAAATAGGGGGCAAATCATGTGTGCGTGTTATACGCCGATATTTTACCTGGCTGCCTCGGAGGGGACGAGCACCGCCAGATTACACAGAGCCGGGATCTCCTTTTTCCTCGGCGCTCGCAGTCGCACACAGTCTCTCCTCCTGGACTGGATCCTATGATCCTACGTTACATGTCCCAACATTGGACCAGTGTTCTGTCTATCATAGGAGCCGTTCCAGGAGGCAGAACTGTGTGTGACTACAAGTGCCGAGTACACAGGAGATCCCGGCTCTGTGTAACCTGGCACTGGTGAGGCTACATTGATGGGCAATGACCAGGCTGTAGATGGGCACTGATCAGGCTGCAATGGTGAGGCTGCATTGATCCCTCGTAAAATTAAGGTGCGTGTTATACACCGATAAATACGGTACTGAAGTGCATTCTAAGTACTTTTGATATGTACAGCAAGGAGCAACAGTTTGCGCTCCTCACTGCATTAGAACAGGGTTTATGCTCGGCATCATTTCTACTGTTGTGCATCCACCCACCCCCCGCAAATCTGTTCACAAAGCACAGCATAGATGCCAGTGTTGTACTTTGTAAATGACACAGGAGAGTGAGCAGGGCAGAGACACAACACTGGAAATTGTCATTCATAAACTCTATTCCAAAGCATCAGGTAGCCAGAAGGGCGACTCCCCACTGTACATATAAGCCACGCTCAGAGTAGCTTCTAGAGGTCTGAAATGATAACAAATCGATTGTTAATAAAAGTATTCAAGATAATTAAAAATAGCTGTGCCTTGAGTCTGGCTTTGACCACTTTAAGACCAGACTTTTTGTTCACAAGTTTAAATCCGTATCTTTGCTACAATATAACTTCTATCCCCCTAACATTATACTTTTTTTTATAGCAGAGACCCTAGAGAATAATATGGCGAAATTGCAAATTTTTTTTTTGTCACACGGTATTTGTGCAGGGGTTTTGCAAACACAAATTTTTTTTAGAAAAATACATTTTAATGAAAAAAAAGAAACCCCGCAATATATACCCCAATTTTTTTGTAAAATATGAAAGATGATGTTTATGCCGAGTAAATAGATATCTAACCTGTCCCGCTTTAAAATTGAGCATGCTCGTGAAATGACGACAAACTACGATACTTAAAAATCTCCACAGGCATCACTTTAAAATTTTTTACAGGTTACCAGTTTAGAGTCAGAGGTCTAGCGCTAGAATCATTGCTCTTGCTCTAATCTGCGTGGCGATTCCTCACGTGTGGTGCGAATACCATTTACATATGCGTGCGCAACTTACCTATGCGTTTGCTTCTGCATGTAAGCACAGAGGGATGAGGAAGCGTTACATTTTTTTTTACACTGTCCCTTTAATTTTTTTTTTTTTTTAATCATTTTTATTCCTGTTCAAGGAATGTAAACATCCCTTGTGTAGAAATAAGGATGACAGGACCTCCTTATGGAGAGATAAAAAAGACTCCCAATCTCTCCTTTTTACCTTTTTATAAGCAAGAGATCAAAAAATTGTTTTTGATCCTTTGCTTTAAAAAGAAAAAATGTTTACTTCCACCTTTGACCAGAAGTGACATCATGACGTCGCTCTGGTCCTTCAAGGCCATAAAGGCGTTCAAAGACTATCTAGTCTTTGATCGCCTCTGGGACAAGCCGGTCACAGGGTGCGATCATTCCTCAGGTTTGCTGGTTTGAACGGTAAGCTCGAGAAACACCGACGAGTGGCAGGAGGGATGCGATCATTCCTCAGGTTTGCTGGTTTGAACGGTAAGCTCGAGAAACACCGACAAGTGGCAGGAGGGAGCGCCCCCCCTTCTGAAAGCATTTCAGTGCCTCATGAGCCACTCGGGAATGCTTTCATGAGAAAGCCAGCTGCTAACTGAAAATAAAAAATACTGGGGTTATGGCTGATACTAATAATGGGAACAGGAATCCAGGTTCCCAATCAGCTGATCACTGTAATTAGCTGCTCATTGGCTAAGAAAAATAGATCATGCTTTTATCTAGGTCAGGGACAAAGTTGGGGTCAATGTCGGGGTCAGTATATTTTAGGTAACATTTAAAAAAAAACTGCACTGTTTCTGAGCCCTACTATGAGTACAAACAAAAATAACATTACAGTCCAGAGTAGGTAAATTTTATTTTGGGCTGTTCTTTACTGGTAGGTTATGTTAGTATCACGAAAAATACAAATGCATTTAAAGAACGAGGCTCTTTATACTAGTTTGGGACGCTTTTCCTTTGAAAAGATATATCTATTACCATTTGCCACCAAATGAAAGCCCAATTTGTCCTGATACACCTGGATTCATGATGTACTTGTGATGATGATGCCTGTGTGTACAGTTTTACGAACATATGTCAAAGTTGCAAAATTGTTTTTAGGCGGTTTTGTTTTACCATCTGTCATGAAGGGTTAAGTACAGCAAGCTTGCATACTGAACGATTGTGGAAGCATTCACTGTGAAATTGTTTCTTCTATTTTAAGTCTGGCTTTAGCATATTTGAAAAATAATGCAGTTGAAATGGGTATTATAACCATCCTTGGGAAATAAATGACTCTCTTCTGTATTTTTCAATTCAAGATTGAAGGGCAAGGTCACGGTGCCATTTTGGACTGCAAACTGTCCAACAATGGGCAGCACATAGCGGGTACAGATTCCCATGGACATCTACTGATTTTTGGCTTTGGCAGCAGTAAAGCATACGATAAGGTAGGTCTGATTTAATCTAATATCACTCTGCAGTAGGAAGAATTGGAATATTACTCACACTAGGGACACAGCTAACATGCCCATCCCGACTGCATTTTTTTTATGCCACAGATGAAAGCAAAAAAATGGGTACAATGACCAACAAATGGACTATTTTTACAACATGTGGGTAGTGACATTAAATGGGGTTAACAGACAACAGACTGTCATTAATCCCCCATTCCCTTCTCCTTGTTTTAGGCCATCAGTCCCAACATTCGGCTGTAGCTTCCTTTCTCCCTCTGTTCACACATAATCTCTAGGTGAAGGGAAAAAAAGCAGACTGGGCTCCCTTCACAGAGCAACTTGCTACTGTGTACCCGGGGTAGTGGCCTGAACATTACTAGCCGGAAGTTCTGGTAATCTTTTTAACTGGAGTCACTAGGCAACATCCAGGGAGTTCCTACTTCTGAAATAGGGTGGAAAAGGAAGATACAGGCATTGAAAAACAATCTATGCTGAAATTGTGCTAAATGCAAATATCTTTTTTGACTGGAAAATAGTTCCTAGAAGGTGTCTATCTTTCAGTGGATATTTTAACAACTGCAGAGTGCTGTACTTTGCTGGCCATTGACAAAAGGATACGTTTGAATTTAGGATGATGTCCTTTTTAGACTAGATTGTAGTGCAAGCTTTCGAAACATGCTGGCCTCAAGGTACAACGGTGTCTGACCCGAGACGGTGGATAGAGACAGTCCCTTAAGACACCTCAGGAGTGATTAAAGGAGTTGTAAAGTCTCATGGTTTCTCACCTTAAAGATATTAACCCCCCCAACAAATGCTGCTTCTGTCTCTTTAATGTGCAATTAGCAGCATGGAGCTTTTGCTTTTTAAATTATGTCTATGTATCCCCTAAAATATCTGTTTGATAATGCCAGGTCGTGATTCCCCCCCCCCGTGTACTGCCTCCCCTTGTATATTGCTTATCTTGAGAGCCCCGTGGTCTATGCAGGCTATGTCACTCTCTGCTCTATCTCCTGTGTGCATGTCTTCAACTCCCACCTCCTCCTCCCTCCCTCTTCCTCTCATAGCTTCTCCTCTCTGCTCTCATAATTAACTCTAAAAGCTCCTAATTCCTCTGTATTAGAAGAAGTTGTTCCCTGTGTGCATGTTATATCAGAAATATTCTTATCTATATAGATAACAGCATGGCTCTCTCTCTCCAGCTGATGTCAGCAGCAGTGCTCAGCCCCTCCCTCAGGAACTCTGAGCTGAGAGAGAAAAGCTGAAAAACGACAAGTGATCCTAGTAAGAAGGTGTGATATCTATACAGAGAAGTATATATGTTATAACACAGACAGTTCTTGTTATAATACAGAGCAGATAGGAACTTTTTATACAAGTGGCTTAACCAACACTTTAATGCATTCTATGCATTAAGGTGAAAATCACCTTTTTTTCTGCAGCCTCCTCCCCCCTTTTACTTGCACCCAATTCGTTCCAGCGCTGAGCCCGAGCCCAGCGGCTTCAGCCACTGTGTCTCTTATCATTGGATAGATAGACTGATAGCAGCAGAAGCCATTGACTCCTGCTGCTGTCAATCAGATCCAATGATGCGGGGGCGAGTCCCGCTGTCTGTGTCAATGGACGCAGCCATGGGACTCGGGAGCATGCCCGCACAGGTGCCCCCAGGTAAAGCGGCTCTCCAAGTGGGAACCCGATGGAGGAGAGGAGCCAGGAGCGCCACCGGGGCACCCCAGAAAAGGAGGATCCGCGCTGCTCTCTGCAAAACCCTTGCACAGAACAGGTAAGTATAACATGTATGTTATTTTTATTTAAAAATTGAACCTTTACCATCACTTTGACTAAAACCAGGACACAAGCCTGCAACAACCAACATTCATATATGAAAATGAGTGTAGTAGCAAAATAACTGCAGCCCCTCCTTCATAGAGATCATAGATTTTGAGAAATATTTCCTAAGCTCCCTCTGCTAGCTTACTGACCTCCTCCAAACCTAAAACAACTTTTATCAGAAGCTCACTGAACACATCAGAACAAAACATCACATCCCCATTCGGGCAGAAAATGTCTTAAACCTGCACACCATATAAATACCACTGGCAGGGTACAAATACCAGGTTTATAGAACCAATACAGAATACAAGCAAATCTCAAGTTTTGGTATACAAGGTCAAATGTGCAAAATGCCCTACAGGTCTCTTTTGGTAAAAGTGGACAAACACCATGTTACAAAAATGAAAATATTCACAACAAAGCTGAGCTCCCAGTAGCTGCTCATTTCTTCAGGGGACACCACAGTCTAAATGACCTTTGTGTTACAATGCCGAAGGGAAGTTTTAAGTCGCCAAAAGAGCGATTGTAGGGAGAATGCAAATTCATAAGTATATGATTTTTCTGTGAACAAGCATCCTAGTCACATCTTCCACACTTTACAAAGGCTCACGCAATCTCCACTTACCCCTTAGGTGTGAAGTGTGACTGGACTGTTCCTCCATCTCCAGACACTGATCCCTATCTCTGTGTCCTAAATTATTTGCAACCAATGCCACTCATGTTTTATGTTGATAGGTTGTACTTTTTGTTTCATGCATAAAATGCATTTTCCTCACTGTTCATATTGCTTAAAAGAAGTATGGGAATTAAAAAAACAACAAAAAAAAAATTATATTCACCTAGGTGGATGCCACATCGGCCTGATGCTGCATCTCTACTCTGATGCATCTACGACACACAATCGCTCAGTTTTCAGTCTTCAGTGAGCAGAAAGGGGTGACCTTCAGTCACCGGCTCTCGGCTCTACCCCTCCAGTGCTCGTTGGAGTGCCGGGTTGTGGAGGGGGCAGGAGCGGCTGGCTCAGGCTCTTAGCAGCTTGCCGAGAGGCTAAGACAGCTCCCTCTCAGGCATCTGGGTGGATCCTGACATTAAAGTCGTGATACCTCCAGTGTTTGGTCCAGCTGAGTGACACCAGCGGACTTTAGCCTGCTGTCAGCTAAATCTGGGTCACAGGAGTGCAGAACTAAGTGCATCCTTGTGACCCACAGGAGAAGTAGGGCTGACAGAGGCAAGTACTTGACAACATTGTCAGGGCTCAACAGCCCTGATATATATCGTAGTTTAACTACAGGGGGAAGGTAGAAATTGGCAGGATCAGACAGGTATTACAGGTGGTACAGGGGGCCAAATGACACCACACAAGTATTGTGCTGCACAACATGCTTTAAGGGAACAGGATCTGTTTTGTTTTTTTTTTTGTTTTTTGGGTTAACGCTTTAATCTAAATATTTTCAATGTATATTTTTGAACATACATTTGCATTCTAGGTAGCACTGAAAAGTTTTACTTATGCTCCAGCTTGAGTCAGAATTTTATCAGCTCTGCTCCATCTCTGGGCAATGTAGCCAGAGCCCTGTCAACCCTTATGCAAGATTTAAATTGAGGTACATTTTGAATAGTGAACTGTATTTTCTCTTTCAGATTCCCGATCAAATGTTCTTCCACACAGACTACAGACCTCTTTGTCGTGATGCAAATCATTTTGTCCTTGATGAACAAACCCAACAAGCTCCTCACCTCATGCCACCACCATTTCTGGTAGATGTTGATGGAAACCCACATCCAACAAAGTATCAGCGTCTGGTACCCGGCAGGGAAAATTGTGCAGATGAGCACCTGATTCCTCAACTGGGATACATGGAGACTAGTAAGGCTTTTCCCTTTAAAAAATAAAAAAGGTGTCTTGGTTTAGACTGTTGACATTCAGGATGTTTCCTTTGAATACTGTTTGTCCCTATGAAAGATGTATTTTAGATGATAGATGAAAGACTCTGGGAGCATTAGTTTAGGCCGCCCATACATTATGGATTTTTTTTTCATTCAACCAACGGGTTGAACAAAAGAAAAGGCTTGGATTCCCCCATCCACATATGCAATGTGGATGTGGTAATCTCTTCCACTGTAGTAGTGTATTTTGACAGCGGGGAGACTTCCCTGCCATCAGAATACAATGAAAAGTGCTGCAAGCTGTAGCCAGGAAAAACCTGGCTGGTTGTATACAAGTCGATCAATCAGCTTTAGTTTGGAAGTAGTTGAAATTGTCCTATCGAATGGCCTCAGTTTTTTGGACGAAAATTGATCAGTGACTTTAAATGAAACCAAATGCATCCTGCTGAAACATCTTAGGATTGTGGCTTGCTTCTGTGTTTAACAGGTGATGGTGAAGTTGTGGAACAAGTAATCAGCCAGCAGACAAACTATGATCAGCAAAACCAAGAGCCTAGCCTCCTGGATGGGCTGATCAGACGGCTACAACGCCAGCAGGATCAGAGACGTGTCCTGGAACAAGAGCCTGGCTCCAGCAGACAGGCTCCCCTGGCAGATCCTGGAAGAAGAGGTCAGTTTGATCTTTCATCAGGTACTGTTTTAACCTTTTTATAACAAATTAAATTGAACTTTACCAGTTTAGTTCTTTGGGCATAACTGCCGGCAGAGAGATTGCTGTGAGACTGAGGCAAGTCCAAGTCTCGATCTCACATGCAGACAATGAAACCAGGTGTGATTTTAACTTCCGGTTTCATATGCACCTTTTCTCTTGGCCAGTACAGCCACGGGACACATCTTACTGAACTGATCTGTGCTTGGTTAAATGGTGTGAAAGGCAGGGGAGACATCTGTGTCTATTAGACCCCTAATGACTCCATAAAGAGTACCTGTCGCCTGCCCAATGCGATCACATAAGGGTTTATTGACCCCTTGTGATAGCAATCAAGTAAAAAAAATAAAATGATAGAATATATTAAGTTTAAAAAAAAAAAAAAAAACACAATAATTTTAGCACAAGAGCTCCTAGTTAACTGTAAAATTATGAGCTGTAAAGGTTTTTTAAAATGTCGCCTATGGTGATTTTTGGGCACCATAGTTTCTCTAGTCCTCTTTCAGGATGGCACATCTGAGAGATGACTGGTCTACCTCACAGGAAAAGCAATCAACAAATGAGATTAAAAGACCCCTCCCTTCCCCCTGCTCCTCAGTTCTTGAGTTTTCCGGCAGCAAAATGTTTATTTCTCTTCCGTTCACTGACAGTCGCAGCCGTCTTATGACACATGGGGTTATGCTCATCCTACTAGGAGTAGACTAGGCAAAAACAAACAAAAGCGTAGGTTGGCCCCTCCCAGGGGGCCGTCCTCACCTCAGCATATAATCCCCCTGCCCTGTACAGCACATCAGTTTTTATTTGCCTAGTGCAAGGAGTAGACCTGGTTCCCTTTGGGATCTGCTGTCTCCTGAAGATTCATCTAATGAAGACTGCTATCAAGAAGCTGGCTGGTGGTATGGAGGATATCTCGAATCCAAATCTTTCCCCAGTCCGGCCGACACTATGCGAACGCCCTTCGGGGTGCCAACCGCATAGCGCCCGTTCCGTGCGGGCGGCCAGTGGCTAAAACCCACTAGAGCCCAGTGACTAGTTACGCCTGTCCAGGGGCCTGGCCAGCAGCATGCCTCCCCTAGGGGACGGTAGGTCTGCTCCGGTGGCTACGGCTGCCCCCGTCAAGGATTGGTGAGTGGACCCCTCTGCCGCCTTTGGGCGTGGGGAGTGGGCGTCTGGGCAGCTCTGGTGGTAAGCCGGCCGGTGGGGGCCATTAGAGGGACAGTTTGGGTAATACCATTGGGAGGTTAGTCCTCCGTCTCTCCCCCCCCCCCCTCCCCCCTCCCACTCCCCCTATTCCGCAGTACGGCACTGTTGCACTGACCGTTCGACTCTGCACCGACCGTCCGGAGCGATGTGTTCGGCGGGTCACCGCCATTGAAAGATGAAGCACCGCTCGTTCGTGGCCGACCGCGCGGGTGTAATGGCAGCGTCCATTGTTTGTGAAACCATGCGGTTTTCAGCCTGCGGTCTGGCGGACCCCAGTGGTAGCTCAAGGAAGTGCAGTCCGGGTACAGGAAGTGTTTAAAAACGGAAGTGGGCTTCCGGTTTTCGCTTGTACAGCGTGGCTGACACACAGCAGCAGGCTCCTGGCGTGCAGTAGTTTGTGGGCATTGCTCTTCCGGTCGGAGTGCTGAGGCATCTAAACAGCAAGTATAGCTGGCCCTTCCTGGGTGCTGGTAGCGGTGTGGGCAATCCTCCCGGGGTCTCCCTGGTTGATTGGTGGAGTAGAGGTGGTGGTTACACAGTGGGGGTGCCGGAAGGCTGTAATGTCAGAGGCCGGCAATATTATGGCAGGAGTACCTGCGGATCTACAATCCACCCCAGGAACACTAGTGTCTTTGGAACAGCTGAGGGCGGTGTTTGGGGAGTTCTTTCCCCGGGCGGAGGTACCCGTTCCAAAGGTTCCTCAAAAACGCCCCCCACCCCCCCTCTTTCCTCCGGGGAGGATTCAGATCTGGAAAGCGCTTCAATGGTCACACCTGTGGAGTTTTCAGAGGGTGAACCACCCTCAGAGCATGAGGAGAGTCAAGAAACTCTGTCTTCGCGTGATAAGGCAATAGTGGAGGCACTGATCACTGATATCCGCAAGTCCATGCGTCTTGATCCAGTTGGGGAGTCGCATGAGTCCACTTATGTTTGTGGCCCACTTAAACCGCCTAGGGCCCCTAGGGCATACCCTTATGACCAAGTATTTGAGCAGGCGGTGTTTAAGGAGTGGCGTAGGCCACCAAGTTCCTTTGCTTTGCCTAAAAACTTTGGGTGCGCTACCCCTTTGAGGAGAGCTTTACTAAGAGATTGGCCTCCACGGTGGTGGACCCTGCCGTGGCTCTGGTGAATAAAGCAATCACCATTCCCTTGGAGGGGTCGCCTTCCTTTAAGGAAGCGGCCGATCACCGCACAGAGACAGTGTCTAAAGCACTGTTCTTGTTGGCTGGGTCAGCCATGCGGCCGGCGCTAGCAACTGCAATGGCGGCACAGTCGCTGCGGGGGCAGGCTGCTGCTCTATGCACTAATTTAACTTGTGATTGTGCACAGGCTAAGGTACAGCGGGCACAACATTTGGAAGAGGGGCTCTGCTACATATGTCATGCTGCTTTGGACCTCCTTCCTATATTGTCAAAAATGTCTGTTTTTTCAATTGTTATCAGACGGGTGCTATGGCTCCGATCTTGGTCGGGCGATCAGGCTTCAAAGAAAGCATTGGCAGACCTTCCCTTTCAGGGAGAGCGTCTGTTTGGCCCACGGTTGGATGAAATCATTAAGGATTTCACGGGAGGTAAAAGTACTTTTCTCCCGGAGCCTAAACGGCGTGAGTTGCGGCGCAGACAGGGGCCTGTCGCCTCAAGTCAGAAGAAGTTTTTTCGGGCATCCGCAGGGAAAAGCTGCAAGACCGGAAAAGGTTTCGCAGGGCACAGTAAAAGGCTCTGGCAGCATAAGTCCGAAAAAGCGAAGGATAAATCCGCCTCCGCATGATGGGTTGCCCCCACCCACTTCACGGGTGGGGGGCCGGTTACTGGGGTTTGCAGACAGATGGGCTGCCCGCATCACCGATCGGTGGGTCCTGGAGGTGGTGTCTTCCGGGTACAGGATAGAATTCAGCTCTCTGCCCCCAGAAAGATTCTTCCCCTCAAACCTGAGGCTCTCGCAGGAACGCCACCAGACGCTTCTAGGCGCTGTCCGAGCTCTCGCCGAACAGGGTGTGATCATACCGGTACCCAGGATTGAGAGATTTCACGGATTTTATTCAAACCTTTTTGTGGTACCCAAAAAGGGCGTGGTCAGACCAGTTTTGGATCTAAGAGCATTGAATCGCTTCGTGGAGACGAAGAGATTCAGGATGGAATCCATCCGCTCGGTCGTGGTCGCCCTGCGCCAAGGGGAATTTCTGGCGTCCTTGGATATCAGGGACGCATATCTCCACGTTCCGATTTGTCTCAGTCATCAGCGTTTTCTGCGTTTCGCAGTGGGAGATCTGCATTACCAGTTTGTGGCGCTTCCCTTCGGGTTAGCCTCGTCTCCCCGGGTATTCACCAAGGTGGTGGCCCCGATGCTGGCATTGCTGAGACAAAGGTATCGCGGTGGTAGTGTACCTCGACGATTTACTGCTGAGGGCAGAGTCGTCTACAGCTGTGGAGGAGAACGTGACAATCACGGTAGCCACGTTAGAGGAGTTCGGTTGGCTGATCAACCTACAAAAGTCATCATTGACTCCGACTTGCAGGCTGGAGTACCTGGGTCTGAGTTGTCCCAAGCGTGGCGACAGACTTCTCAGTTATCGAACGGACCACAATCTTTGTGGGAACGAACATGGCACAGGTCTTAGTCTGGGTCCATGAGGTCGGACGTTCAGCCTCAGTTACTACTGAAAACATCCAACTAGTCGGTTGGCTTGAGGAGATTGCACCGATGGCACTAACAGTGCAAGAGGAGGTGTCGACATCTGCTGAGACGGGAGTCGTCATTTAGCAGCTCCATGTGATGGTGGCGCTATGGAAACAGAGTCGTTACGGTCGTAGCCCCGGTGGTGGAACCACTTATGGGCCCCTCTGCTCCGATTGGGCTTCCCTTCGCGGTGTTTGACCATTACG
>BLSH010017431.1:136523-148239 GCA_018402905.1 Glandirana rugosa | reverse complement strand
CCAACCCCCCCCCCCCCCCCCGGGCTGTAGTCTTCCCTGCCCGGCTGCGTTCCCCTGGGTGGGCTGCGGGCGATCGTTATGTCAGTACCGAATCACCATTTTCCTGTAGCCGGCCGTGTGTGAATCATGGCCGCCATTTTCCTGTAGCCGGCTGTGTGTTGAGCACTGCCACCATTTTCCTGTAGCCGGCCCCTTGTGTTATCGCGACCGCCATTTTGGGGTAGCCAACAGCTGGTTTTGCCCTCTAGTGCACACGGCGGCCATCTTTGCATGGTCCGCTTTATCCTGGCCTCAGGTTCGCTGGCTTAGTGGGCGGTCCTGGTTCTCTTGGTGCGGGATCAGGCCGGAAGAGCCTTCCTACACGTGTGGGGACGCAGAGCAAGCACCAGCAGGTGGTTACAGGCAGCTACGGCAGCGCTAGCAGTAGCATCCGGGTCGGTGGGGTGAGTCCTCCTGGGGCCCTAGTGCAGCAGCTTGAGGGGTGGTGCGGGACGCACGGTCCGGTTTGGCCAGTGGGTGTCTTCCGGGGTGTGGTGCAATGGCGGCTGAAGCAGGTGCTTCCCAGCCAGGTGTCTCCGGTGAGGACCAGGGAGCGCTGGGACCTGTGGTTTCGCTGGACAAATCTGGAATTCTTCTCCCTGGTAAAGCCGATCCGTGACCGTGGGGTGGCGAGGAAACAGCCACCCCGTCCTCTGGTGAGGATTCGGAGCTTGAGGGGTCTCCGTGGTGTCGGGGACTCCCCTGGAGCTGTCAGAAGGTGAGCTCGGGGACCCCTCTGATGAAGAGGATGAGCCCTCGGTGGCCACCGCGGCTCATGAACGGGCTCTGGTGGGCTCATTGGTCTCAGCGGTCCGTGAGAAGCTGAAGCTGGGCCCAACTGCGACACAGGGGGTGCCGTACTCTTTTGGGTCGCATAGGCTGGCCTGGACACCTAAGGTATTCCCTTATTTGTCGTACTTTGATCAGTTTGTTTACAAAGAGTTTTTCTGTGCGTTACCCCTTTGAGGATACCCTGTTGCAGAAGTAGAAGTCTCCGGCGGTGGATCCGCCTGTGGCCCGTCTGAACAAGGCGACCACTATCCCGATGGAGGGCTCTCCATCCTGTAAGGACCCGGCCAATTGGAGGACTGAGGCGGTGTCCAAGGCAATGTTCCTGGTCGCAGGGTCGGCCATGTGGCTGACGCTGGCTTTAGCACTGGTGGCACAGGTAATTACGGAATGGGCGGCCATTGTGCACCAGGCTTTGGTGACTCTCCAGGCCCCTCTGGAACCGGTGCAGATGGCGGACCAGCTGATTCAGGGTCTTGAGTACCTCTGTGATGCGGCCCTCAACATGGCCCCCATGCTGTTGAAACTGTCCATGTTCGCCGTCCTCATTAGACGTCTGCTGTGGCTTAGATGTTGGTCGGGGACCAGGCGTCAAAGAAGGGCCTGACGCACCTGCGTTTGAGGATGGTTGTCTTTTTGGGGCTTCCCTGGATGAGATCATCAAGGATTACACTGGGGGGAAGAGTATGTTCCTCCCCGGAGCCTTGAAGGGGCAAGGAGCCCCGGCGTAGGGCGGGCCCTTCCTTCCCTACTCAAGAGGTTTTTTTCGTGCCTCAAACAAGGTCTCCCAACCCGCTAAGGCCCCCGCGGGGGGCCAGAAGCGTCCCTGGCAGCGTAAGGCCGAGAAGGCGGAGGAAAAGTCCCCCTCCGCATGATGGGTCGCCCCCGTCCGTGGTTAGGGTGGGGGGGGGGGGTGACTCTTGCGGTTCGTGGACCTCTCGCATCTCTGATCTCTGGGTGCGTGAGGTGGTTTCGTCTGGGTACAAGATAGAGTTCTGTACCCAGCCCCCGGACAGGTTCTTCGCCTCCAATCTGAGGCTTCCCCCGGGGCGATGGCAGGCCCTGTTTGGGGCCGTGCAAGTCCTGCTCCATCAGGGGGTGATTGTTACGGTCCCTTCTGTGGAACCTTTCCGCGGTTTTTATTCAAATCTTTTTGTGGTTCCAAAAAAAGATTGGGTCAGGCCTGTCCTGGACCTGAAGGCTCTCAACCTCTTTGTGAGGGCGCGGAAATTCAGAATGGATCTGTCCGCTCTGTGGTGGCAGCGCTTCGTCAGGGAGACTTCTTGGCCTCCTTGGACATCAAGGACGCATATCTGCACGTGCCCATATGTGCGTGCCACCAGCGCTTTCTGCGCTTTGCAGTAGGGGATCTCCACTACCAGTTTGTAGCCCTTCTGTTCGGTCTGGCCTCAGCCCTGTGGGTCTTCACCAAGCTCCTAGCCCCAGTGCTGGCTCTACTGCAGCAGAGGGGCATAGCAGCGGTGGCATATCTTGACGACCTCCTCCTGCTGGCAGAGTTGGCCTCAGCCTTGAAGGACAGTGTGGACATCACCCTCAGTTTCCTGCGGGACTTCGGCTGGGTGGTCAACCTTCCGAAGTCGGTACTGACTCCGTTGCGCCGGTCAGAATATCTGGGCTTGGTACTGGACACGGAGTGGGCGAAGGTGTTTCTCCCTGTCGCCAAAGTGTTGACGATCCAAGTTGCGGTGCGGGCCCTGCTGTCCCAGCGGTGGTCCCCTCTCAGATTTTGCATGAGGGTGTTGGGGCTGATGGTCTCCACTTTCGAGGCGGTGCCCTGTGCCCAGAGTCACACCCGGTCCCTGCAGTGAGCAATTCTGCTGCGGTGGGACAAGTCTACGCTATCCCTGGATCGGATGATCAGGTTAAATCACCGGACCCCGGTTTCCCTCGCCTGGTGGCTACGGGCCCCGGCCTTGGGGCTGGGGATGTAGTTTCTACCTGTGGAATGGACGGTGGTCACGACGGATGCCAGCCTAAACGGCTGGGGGGGTCCTGGGGCTGTTGTCGACCCAAGGTCGCTGGTCCCCGGAGGAGTCCCGTCACCCGATCAATGTGCTGGAACTCCGATTGATCAGGCTTTGCCTCTCCCACTGGTCGGGGAGGTTGCCCGTCCTGTTCGGGTCCAGTCAGACAACGCCACGGCTGTGGCTTACGTGAATCATCAGGGCGGAACGAGGAGCGCGGCAGCGGCGTCAGAAGTAGCGCACATTCTGCAGTGGGCAGAGCTTCACATGCCGGCAATCTCCGCTGTTCACATCCTGGGCATCGAAAATTGGCAGGTGGACTACCTCAGTCGCCAGAGGCTGGATCAGGGAGAGTGGTCCCTGCACCCGGAGGTGTTCCACCAGATTTGTCAAAAGTGAGGCACGCCAGACATGGACCTCCTGACGTCCCGGCTCAATCGGAAGGTGCAGGCCTTCGTGAGCAGAACAAGGGATCCGCTGGCAGACGCGGCGGATGCCCTCGTGGCTCCGTGGTCTCGGTACCGGCTGCTCTATGCCTTCCCTCCACTTCCACTACTCCCACGCCTGCTGCGCAGGATAGAGGCGGAAGGGATCCCAACCATTCTGGTAGCGCCAGATTGGCCTCGGCGTCCTTCGTACGCCGACGTGGTGCGGATTGCGGTCAATGTTCCCTGGCGGCTCCCGCTTGGCGAGGACCTACTTTCACAGGGACCTCACCCATCTTGCACCCTGCTTTACCCGGCTTTAACGGCCTGGCTATTGAGTCCCAGGTGTTAAAAGATAGGGGACTTTCTGAGTCTGTAATTCCCACTATGCTCAAGGCGCGTAAGGCCACTTCGCGTAAGATCTATCACCGCACCTGGAAGGCTTACATTGCCTGGTGCGAGGCGGGGGGATGGAACCCCCATTCTTAGTGGCTCGGGTGCTGGCCTTCCTTCAGCAATGCCTAGATCACAAGTTGGCATTGAGCACACTTAAGGGGTAGATTTCTGCCCTGGTGATTCTTTTTCAGCGTCCCTTGGTGATGCATTCCTTGATTCGTACCTTTGTCCAGGGGGTTCGTCATGTTGCTCCCCAGGTACGGGCGCCCTTGGCGCCTTGGGACCTTAATCTGGTCCTCTCAGTACTTCAGAAGCCGCCTTTCGAAAATATCAGGGTAATTTCCCTGCAGCTGCTTTCCCAGAAAGTGGCCTTCCTGGTGGCTATTACATCCGCTAGGTGGGTGTCTGAGCTGGCGGCTCTGTCATGTAGGTCCCCATACTTGGTCCTACATAGGGACAAGGCGGTTTTTGCGCCCTTCTCCTTCCTTCTTACCGAAGGTGGTCTCTTCTTTTCACATCAATGAGGACATTGTCCTCCCTTCACTGTGTCCGCGCCCGTCTCATCCTAAGGAGGTTGCTTTGCACTCCCTGGATGTGGTTAGGGCTCTGCGGGTTTATCTGGCGGCCACGGCCTCTTTTTGGAGGTCCGATGCACTTTTTGTTGCGGTGGATGGTCCTCGCAAGGGAATGGCGGCCTCGTCGGCCACTATTTCCCGTTGGATACGACTGACGGTGACCCGTGCGTATGCTATTCGGGGCCAGGAGCCCCCCTTTCCGGTCACGGCTCACTCTACCAGGGCGATTAGTATTTCCTGGGCTTTCCGAAACCAGGCGTCGGTTTCTCATCTGTGCAAGGCGGCCACTTGGACCTCGGTGCACACTTTTTCCAAGTTTTACAGAGTTGATGTTGCAGCGTCTTCAGATGTTGCTTTTGGCAGGCGGTGGTGTGAGGCGCATCTGGCACCTCCCGGAGAACTCTTTGTTGGGCACAGTTGTTGTTGCCCACCCCTCGTCGTGACACTGCTTTGGGACATCCCCACATGTCAAGAATAAGAGGCTGCGTCCATCAATGAACGAATGAGAAAATAGGATTTTTTGACTTACCGTAAAATCCTTTTCTCTGAGTTCATTGACGGACGCAGCACCCACCCCTCTTTTGTTGTTTGTACTGCTTGTTACGAACTGAGTTGCTGAGCAGGGCAGGAGGGATTATACCAAGTGAGGACTGCCCCCTGGGAGGGGCTGTCTGCTTTTAGCTGAACTACGTTCTGCCTAGTCCACTCCTAGTGAAAGGTGCATAAACCCACATGTCGAGAATAAGAGGCTGCGTCCGTCAATGAACTCAGAGAAAAGGATTTTACGGTAAGTCAAAAAATCCTATTTTTTTTAATAT
Source organism: Glandirana rugosa (assembly GCA_018402905.1). Lineage (NCBI taxonomy): Eukaryota > Metazoa > Chordata > Amphibia > Anura > Ranidae > Glandirana > Glandirana rugosa. The sequence goes on along the minus strand of BLSH010017431.1, from coordinate 143,212 downwards.
AGATTTTGTATAGATTTGTATTTTAGCAAAAAGTAAGAAATATTTTTTTTGCAAAATTGTCGCTTTTTTTGTTTATAGCAGTGATCAGAAATGATGCAGAGGTGATCAAATACCACCAAAAGAAAGCACTATTTGTGGGGAAAAAAGTCAGTTTGGGTATAACGTCGCACGACCGCGCAATTGTTAAAGCAACACAGTGCCGAATTGCAAAAAGTGCTCTGGTCCTACGGTGGGAAAACATTCCTGGGTGAAGTGGTTAATCACCACTGGGTTTTTACTTTTGTTAAATAAATGAAAAAAGACCGAACATTTTGAAAAACACTTTTTCTTCGCTTCTGTTATAAAATTTTGTAAATAAATAATCTTCATAAATTTAGGTCAAAGTGTATTTTGGTACATTTGTTTGAAAATAACCCAAACCACTGTATAATATTTAGTCTCTAGTCCACAAACTATGGGATATATCTGAAAATTGATCAATCCTGATGCACTGATGGCCTATCTCTCATTTCTTGAGGCACGAAAAACGCCAGGACAGTACAAATACCCCTCAATTTTTTTTGAAGTTGTATTTTTTTTTTCTCGTAACTCTTTGCAAAATTAATAAAAAAAAAAAAAAATCACAATTTTTTTTTCGTGCATAATCACATGGTACAGATGGGCTGTGATTGGCCTCTTCTGTACCATGTGATCACACTGACCAATCACAGCTAGCAACACAATTGTACACAATGGATGGCATGAAAGGAAGCCATCCATTGTTTACATCTGTCATGTGATCTGCTGTGAGTGGTCACAGCGGTCACATGGTACCAGCAGCAAGCCTGAACACTGATCCGTCATTAGCTGTGTCCAGTGGACGCAGCTGGTGACATTGCGTCACTGTGCGATCCTGGAAGACCTATGACGTCCATCCAGAGGCCCACCCAGCTCTTGTTATAGGCTGGACGGGAAGTGTTTATTGATGTTCCAAGCCAACTTGTACTCTGTTATGCATTGCTGCTTTTTTCTCTGGGTATAAAAAGAGGGAAATCTGAAGTCAAGGACATTATAAAATAAAGAACATATTGTTGCCTTTTTGTGGGTGTTCTCTTTTCTCACTTTTATTGCACTTTTTGCTAAGGTGTTGTTTTTTTTTTTTTCTCCTCACTCTGCAGGTGATGGTAACTACTAACTATTTTCAGAGCCTATAGGTTTACTTTGTTTAAAAGTTCAGTCAACTTTTTGGGTTTTGGAATATGTAGAGAATGGTTTATAAAAAAATGAAAAAAAAAATCTTGAAGCTTTTTTTTTTTTTTGCTATCTGTGTCTCCCCTGGCATAACCTTCTGGTGAATATATATATGCTTGCAATGCAAATGTTTGTGCTTGGTGACATCTATGTATGCACCCCCCTGGTATTATGAATTTGCTGAGAGACCCAGTCCATATGACTCATTACCTGCACAGTGATTTGATTCCTTGCATGCTCCTTGGATTATTTCTGGTTTCCATTGCTTCCATCTGCCCCTTTTTACAGCAGCTCTGATGAACAAGATTGTAGCCTTTCCTGGGAAAAGTGCACTCGGTGACTGCTGCAGAGCAGGTAGCCAGTGCACCACAACTGAAGTAAACTAATTATCTATATTTGTACAGGGGATCAGGCAAGAGACTACACAGCCATGACAGCACAGATGACTGCCATAAAGTACCAAGCTAGAGAGTCACGGTGATGTGGACATACCAAAAAATTGGAAAGACCAAAAACTAATATTAACCATTAAAGTTGGCAAAAGTATGAAAAACAAAATTAAAAAACAAGACCCCTCCACCACACCAACATGACAACGTTGTCACAAAAAATACAATCAATAAAAACGTCCTGACGCTCACACACATTCATCTGTATGCACACATTACATATGAGTAAACTCCGCGATGGAGATTAAAGGTGATGCATATAGTCCTCATAGGATATAGGAAGGCAGGGGGGCTGTATAGCTGGACATCATTATGACCGAGTAGAATACCTATATGAGTCCAACAGCAACACATATATCATGAGCAGATCTTTGCGAGAACAGCCAGTGCTTCTAATAGTGCAGAGGGTACAGTGTACAATGAGAAGATGATCTGGACAGGGGCTCAAAAGTTCAGCGTATGGATGCTGGCATAAATGTGTGTAATCAGCGTCACCAGTCTTTTACACAGAATCATCCACTGCGCGCTCAAACCAAAGGGCTGGATGGATAAGCGGACACAATGTGAATCAAGTGCAGTGGAGGCATAGAGCTACACTGGGAAACAAACATGGACAGGTCTCACCTATGTATCAGTCCACAAACTGCTCCCGTGCCAACCACGAAGTCAGGAGTCCATAGGTTTACAGCACACCGTGGGTGCGGATGGTCGCCACCAGCTTCAATGGAACACTGTCCCTCCAGAGCAGCGTCCTCGCTGTCTCGTGCCTGCCTTGCTCATCCACGGATGCGGAGAGATGTGCAGAGAGCGTCCGGATGTGCAGGGAATGACATTGACGCGTTTCACGTTATGTACCTGCTTCCTCAGGCTTCCTGTACACCTATATACACCCAATATAAGTCAATGCAGAGCGCGGATAGTCCGTTAGTCCAGGAGATCGCGTCATGTCAACATGGGAAGAGGAGCAGAGGGAGAAGACAGCGGCAAAAGAGCAGAAGATAGAAGACCCTTCCGAAGAAAGATGTCCTCGCAAAAGAGCAGAAGAAAGAAGACGCCGAAGAGGGAGAAGACGCCGGAGTTGATTTAATAAAATATTTAAAAAATCTGGGGTTTTTTTTGTTTTTGTTTTTTTACACTTTTTTTGTTTTTTTTTTCAAGTGAATGGGTAGGTGTACAATGTACCCCATACTCCTTCACATAAGGTGGGGAGCCAGGATCTGGGGGCTTCCAGATTCTGATAAGCCCCCCGCCCGCAGACCCCGACAGAGGGTCTTGTCCTCATCAACACGGGGACAAGGTGCTTTGGGGTGGGGGGCCCCCCCTACCCCAAAGTAACCACCCCCCCCCCCCCCATGTCGAGGGCCTGCAGCCTGGTATGGTCCAGGAGTGGGGGGGCGTGTGCTTGGATAAGGCTCTGGTATGGGTTTTGGGGGGGGGGGACCCTACGTCGTCTTTTCGGCATGGGGGTTCCCCTTACAATCCAAACCAGACCAAAGGTCTGCGTGGTTTCCTCTTCAAGGTTCTCAGCACACAAGTCGGATCATCATGATCCGACTTCTGGTGTGACTTCTATTCAAATCAATGGGCTCCCATAGGGAACCATTGATTGTGAATAGAGATCGAGAAATGCGGCTTAAAGCTAGCATAGAAAAACTCGCATTGATGCTAATGCAAAATGCTGATAAAATTGCGTTTTTAACGTAGCCTTTTTTTCCTGACTTCGGTACTAGCTTAAAGCTTGTTTTTCATAACATCCAGTGTGCATGAGACCTTAGATGTAAGTGACATGTTCACTTGAAACTTGAGAGCGGAATCCTGTGAGGTCCTGAATCTCTTAGGCCTCATACACATGAGCGTTATAAAAAAATAAGCTGTAAAGCTAGTACCGATGCCTGGAAAAAAGTGGCGTTAAAAACACAATTTTATCAGCATTCTGCATTGGCGTCAATGTGCGTTAAGTTGCGCTAGCTTTCAGCCGCGTTTCTCTGCCTCTATTCAAAATCAGTGGTTCCCTATGGGAGTCCATTGATTAGAATGGAAGTTGCACCAGAAGTCGGATCATGATGATCCGACTTGTGTGCTGAGGATCTTGAAGGGGAACCCCGCCAAAATGAGAGAAAATATTTGTGGTTCCCCCCCCCCCCCCCAAGAGATACCAGATTCGGTCTGGTATGGATTTTAAGGGGGATCCCCCACGCCAAAAAAAATTGCGTAGGGTCCCTCCAAAAATCCATACCAGACCCTTATCCGAGCACGCAGCTGGGTGGGGGGGGAGATGAGCGAGTGTCCCTCCTGCAGCATACCGGGCCACATGCCCTCAAAGCACCAAGTCCCCATGTTGATGAGGACAAGAGCCTCTTCCTGACAACCCTGGCCGGTGGTTGTCCGGGTCTGCAGGCGGGGTCTTATTGGAATCTGGAAGCCTCCTTTAACAGGGGGGGGCCCCACATCCCGGCCCCCCACCCTATGTGAATGAGTATGGGGTACATATTACCCCTACCCATTCACCCACAGAAAGTGTCAAAAGAAAGATGCAAACAGCTTTTAAAGTATTTTATGAAGGCAGCTCCGGCATTTCTTCCGATTTCTTTCTCCCTCTGCCGGCTCTTCTTCCCTCTGGCCGGCTCTTCTTCCCTCTGGCCGGCTCTTCTTCCTTCTGTTCTTCCAATGTTGACTCAACACAATCTCCCGGTGTAATGCTCGCTCTGCCGTGGTGCCTCCGAATGATGTCAGCGGATGGCCCCGCTCCATGTCAATATAAGTCATTGCACACGGCGGACCCAGCATTGTACTGGGAGAGTGCATCGAGTCAACATTGGAAGAAGAACAAAGGGAGAAGGCAGCAGAGAAGACCCAGGCAAAAGTGCGAGATGACAGCGGAGAGAGTAGACCCGGCAGAAGAGGGAGAAGAGTAGGCAGCGCCGAGAGAACCAGCAGAGAGAGAAGACATTGCCGGAGAGGGGAGAAGCAATCGGAAGAGACGCTGGAGCTGCCTTAATAAAATACTTTAACCACTTCTCTTTAGGTGGACGTCATATAACGTCGCTACCTTTGAGAAGTGATATCTGAATGGTGCACCATTCAGATATTGTTTTTTAGAGCTGCCATTCTGAAAAAGATAAAAGTGGTCTTAGCGGCGGATTCGCCGCGAGATCACTTTTATCAGCGGCGGGAGAGGTGCCCCCCGGCCACTTTCCCATCATCTCAGCCGCTTACTGGACCCTGCCCCTGAGCGCCTGAAGCCGCTCACTCGGCTCCATAATATGGCAGGGCGGAAATTACGTCAGAAGTCACATCCGCCCAACGGTCTTAAAGGGCCCTTTTTTTTTTTTTCTGTAAATTTGAGATGTGAGGTCTTTTTGACCCCAGATCTCATATTTAGGAGGTCCTGGCATGCTTTTTTCTATTACAAGGAATGTTTACATTTCTTGTAATAGGAGTAAACGTGATAAATTAAAAAAAAAATAAAAAAGTGTAAAAATAAAAAGTAAAATAAATAATTAAAAAAAAAAAAAATTTAAAGCGCCCCGTCCCCGCGAGCTGCGCGCAGAAGTGAACGCATACACAAGTCCCGCCCACATATGAAAACGGTGTTCAAACCACACATGTGAGGTATTGCCGCGATCGTTAGAGTGAGAGCAATAATTCTAGCACCAGACCTCTGTAACTCAAAACTGCTAACCTGTAGAATTTTTTAAACATCGCCAATGGAGATTTTTAAGCTGCAATATTTGTTGCCATTCCGCGAGCGGACGCAATTTTGAAGCTTGACATGTTTGGTAACATTATCTTTCACAATATGGAAAAAAATTGGCCTAACTTTACTGTTTTCTTTTTTAACTAAAAAAACTGAATTTATTAAAAAAAAAAAAGCACGCATGGAAGACCGCTGCGCAAATACGGTGTGGCATAAAGTTTTGCAATGACAGCCATTTTATTCTCTAGGGTGTTAGAAAAAAAAATAATGTTTGTGGGTTCTAAGTAATTTTATAGCAAAAAAAACCTGATTTTAACTCGTAACCACCGAATCCCAAATACAGGCTCGTTAAAAAAACACTTGAAGTGGTTTTGAATAGAGGCAGAGAAACGCCTGACAAGGCTTAACGCTCTGTATACAACGTTAAACTGTGTTTTTGAGCTTTTACCAGCGTCCGTGTTACAGCTCTAGCGCTGGAGCCTCAGAATGCGCTGGTTGTGGGTTTTTTTTTAGCTTAAAAACGTCTGCCACTTACAGCTCCAAAACGTGTGTGTGCGCGCGCGTGTGTGTGCGCGCGTGTGTGTAGGGCCATTGAATAACATGGAGAGGTGTTTTTAAGCTGTAAAAAAAGAAAGCTCAAACACGCAGCTGTAAAGACGTCAGTGTATGAGGCCTTATTCTTAAGTGGAAGTTCTGAAACAAATTTGCACTTTATTTTGTGTTTCCTATAATATTTTGTTTCTATGGTTTGAAAGCTGTCAAAATGCTGCAGCATCTTATATCTGAAAGGGGTGTTCTCAAATGCATGTATGACAATGAATGTGGGTGGACTTTTCCAACTTTTTTTTACCTCTGCTGTGTTTATTTTTTTTTTTTTATCTTCTTTAGGTGACAAGTTTCGATCTATAATAGACGATGCTTGGTGGTTTGGAACAGTGTTAAGTCAAGAGCCATACCGGCCGGAATATCCAGATAGCCTTTTCCAGTGTTATACTGTGAAGTAAGTTTTTGTCTTTCTCCTGTCTCCTTTCATTGGACATTTAATTAACTTTTTGATAAATCATGTTTTATACGCATTTCTTCTTAATAGGTGGGATAATACAGAAATTGAGAGGCTGAGCCCTTGGGATATGGACATCATTCCTGAAAATAGTATGTCTTCTGTTACTTGAACTTTTCCAGAAAAATGTTTTAAAAATAATTGACTTTCTTGACCAGAAGATTTACCCCCCTTCATGACCAGGCCTTTTTTTGCGATACAATACTGCTTTACTTTAACTGATGGTCATATAACGCTGTACACGAATTTTGTC
>BLSH010017431.1:103783-129735 GCA_018402905.1 Glandirana rugosa | reverse complement strand
AAAATATTCTCTCCAGCCTTCTCTTCACTTGTAAAATTTTGAGCCTGGTCCTAGGCCAGGGGTAGGCAACCTTAAAGAGGCGAAGATCTACCTGAACATGAGAGAAGTCAAAGATCACTGAGCACAGTGTTGCCTCCTCACACCTGATTTAAACCTCTAACTGCCATACTACCATGTCACAATGGTGTGCATTGCATGGCAATCATGGTTTTAAATCGGGTTGTGAGGAGGCAACATATCACCACCTCACCACCTGTCAAACACACTCAGATCACTGCTGCACTTGTGAATTAGCCCTTTGTTGCGTTCGGCAGCAGCACCCTTAGGGCTTGTTTAACTGGTTCCCTATGGAGTCATTGTAAAATGTCGTCGGCAGAAACCCTTCCTCGAACCGAGAGGACGTCACATGACGTCTCTGCCTTTTCGCCACTAGCGGCGATCACAGATCGATCGGGACACAGCCCCCCCCCCCCCCCCCTCTGTACCACATGACCGGCTGTGTCCGGTCACTACCGACATCAGCGCGCACACCACTCGTGTGCGCCCCAGGGGGCGTGCAGCGCGGCGATCGGGGCTGAGGCTTGTCCTTCGGACAAAGCCCAGCTCCGATCAGTGTAAAGAGCCAATGGCATTGGCTCTTTACCACGTGACTGGCTGTGTCCAATCACAGCTGGTCACATGATGTAAACAAACCGCGGTATCGAGCTGTTACCGGGTTCTCCCTCTCACACCGATCGTGTGTGTGAGAGGGGGATTGCGGTAACAGCTTGTTACCGCCTACTGTGTACACCAAGCACACTGATTCCCCCCTCCCCCGATAAGGAGTACCTGTCACCACCCCATCAAAATACCTGTCACACTCACAGCCCATCAGAGTACCTGTCCATCAGAGTACCCGAGTACCTATTACCTGTCCATCAAAGTACCTGTCACCATCCCATCTGTGTACCCGAGTACCTGTCACCAACCCATGAAAGTACCCGAGTACCTGTCACCAACCCATCAGAGTACCTGAGTACCTTTCACCTGCCCATATGAGTATCCGAGTACCTGTCACCAGCCCATCAAAGTACCAGAGTACCTGTTACCAGCCCATTTGTGTACCCGAGTACCTGTCACCTGCCCATGCCTCATAGAATATACCTTGGGTGTTGGCTTTCCATAATGGGGTCATTTTGGGGGTAATTCCACTGTCCTGGTGCTCCAGGGCCTTCTAAAGTGTGATAGGTATGAATTAAATTTTGTGTCATTTATGCTCCTAGAACGCCTGACGGTGTTCCCTGCATGTTCACCTCTGTATGTGGCCAGGGTGTGAAAAAGTCTCACACATGGTATCGCCATACTCACAGAATATATTTTGGGGGTTATTTTTTGCTATGTACATGCTGTATGTTAGAAATATCTTATAAATTGACCACTTTGTGTAAGAAAAAAAAAAAAAAAAAGCGTTTTCTTTGCACGTTTTTCGAAGACTTGTGGAAAAAAAATGAACCATTAAAAAGACTCACAATGCCTCATAGAATATACGTTGGGGTGTTTGCTTTCCAAAATGGGGTCATTTTGTGGGTAATTCCACTGTCCTGGTGCTCCAGGGCCTTCAAAAGTGTAATAGGTCGTTAGGAAATTAGATGTGAAATTTCTGCTCCTAGAATACCCAACGGTACTCCCTTTATGTTGGACCCCTCTATGTGGACAGGGTGTGAAAAAGGCTCACACATGTGGTATCGCCATACTCGGGACGAGTAGCATAATATATTTTGGGGGGTTATTTTTGCTATATACATGCTATGTGTTCGAAATATCATATAAATTGACCACTTTGTGAAAAAAAAAAATGTTTTAATTTTCTTTCCACGTTTTCCGAAGGCTTGTGGAAAAAAATGAACCGTACAAAAGACTCCTAATGCTCATAGATTATACGTTGGGATGTTTGCTTTCCTAAATGGGGTCATTTTGTGGGTAATGTCATTGTCCTGGTGCTCCATGGCCTTCAAAAATGTAATAGGTTGTTAGGAAATTAGATTTGAAAATTCTGCTCCTAGAATGCATGACGGTACTCCCTGCATGTTGGACCTCTGTATGTGGCCAGGCTGTGAAAAAGTCTCACACATATGATATCGCCATACTCGGGGCGAGTAACAGAATGTATTTTGGGGTGTAATTGGAAGTATGCATATGCTGTGTGTGTGAAATAACTAAATACCTTGGAATATCTACTTTTCAAAAAGGGGTCATTTGGGGGATATTTGTACATACTGGACATTTCAGGGCCTCAAGAAATGAGATAGGCCATCAGTAGTGATCAATTTTCAATGATTGGCACCATAGCTGGTAGACTCTCTAACTTTCACACAGATCAAATAATATACACTTATTTGGATTATTTTTACCAAAGATAGGTAGCCGTATAGGTTTTGGCCCAAATTTATGAACAAAAATTACTTATTTGCAAAATTTTATCACAGAAACTAAAGTGTTTTTTTTTTCAAAATTTTCGCACTTTTTTCACTTATGTCGCAAAAAATAAAAAAACCCAGAGGTCCTTAAATACCACCAAAAGAAAGTTCTATTTGTGTGAAAAAAATGATAAAAATTGTGTTTGGGTAGAGTTGCATGACTGAGTAATTGTCATTCAAAGTGTGAGAGCGCTGAAAGCTGAAAATTGGTCTGGGCTGGAAGGGGGTATAAACATCCTGTATTGAAGTAGTTAAACAAAGTTGGGTGTGGTAAAACCCTGTGATTGAGTCACGGTTTTACCACCCCCCACCCCTATCCCCTTTAGCTGCATGCCGCAGCAGGCATAAAACCCCCTTTTGCTTTTGGGTGCTACTGCTTGCGAATCGTGACCCAATCAAGTAACTGTGGCCACTCTGCAAGTGCCCTGCAACTGCATGCTTCTACAGGGTCCAAGGAGTTAAAGCAGGTGGTAAGAAAGCAACACAACGGTGCCTGCTTTAACCCCTTGTTTGCTGTACTGCACAAGGTTGCAGGGCATTTGCAGAGCAGCCTCATTCACTTGAATGGGTCATACTTGGCAGGTGCTACACCCACCAACCATGACATGGCATATAACTCTTGCTGCAGCTGTGAAGTATACACCCCTGGCCACTGCAGTTAAAGGGGCGGGGGTGGTAAAAACACATGGGATATTACCCCCCCCCCCCCAAACTACAAATATAAATGAACCCTTACTGTTCTGAGCCCCTTTAAGGAAGCCTTCACACTGATGTTTAGATATGGTAGATGGTACTGCACAACCCCTCACATCCACCAATGTGTATAGAGAGCTCCCTCTAATGATGAGAACCAAACCAATGAGTTTCTGACTTGAATATAACTGACATCACACTGATGTGCTGCGGTTTACCTGCACCACAGCTGCATCTAATCTGTGACTTTCTATGGTTAGTTGCGCTTTACCAAAGACTTCTATTATATCTTGTAGGTGTGGTGCACTTTCTGAAAGCGCACCAAAACTGCATTCAGAAAGTGCACTTAACCCTCAGCATATAATGGAAGTCTATGGCGAAGCGCAGCAAGCCTGCAGGTACACTGCACTGCACCCGTGGTGTGGGTAAACCGCAGCACCTCAGTGTCAAAGCAGCCCTATACTATTATGCCCAGTGTATTGCTTCACATCAACCTGAGGATTTCTTCTTTCCTGCTTCTGGCACAACTCTGGAGACCATAGATGGGATAAGAGGTGGAGTGCAGTTAGTATCACTCCGCATGGGACAGGAGCCTACACTACAGAGGAGGCATCGGCTTATGCTGGTCTTGCTCCCTACTTCACCTCCAACTTTACAAGTAGTCCCTCTGCATTGCACTCTGATGCTCTGGGGTGGCGCGTCAGCTAGCACAGACTGCGATCTACCAGTCACCTGTCTGCGATCTACGGGTTGCTGACCCCTGTCCTAGACTTATTCCAAGCAAAGGTTTTCCCTCCAGAAAGAAAATGCTCTCTGAGCTCACACTGAAGAATTATGGTCAGAGTCATCCCACAGTGAGATTTTGCATGAAAAATCTAGGTCTCATGGTATCCTCCTTGGAGGCTGTGCCACTTGCTCAGTTTCATTGGAGACCTTTCCAAAACATCTTGTTGACTTATAAAATCATGCTCCTCCTCCCTGTCTACCCATACTCTTTATCTAGACAAGCAAGGAATTTCCTAATTTGGTGGATCTCAAGCCCAGCCTTAACAGGGCAGTCTTTCCTTCCTTATCAATGAAAAGTGAAAAAATGCCAGTCTTTTAGGCTGTAGAGGAGTGTTCTAGTCCCTCGTGGTTCAGGGAATAGTCATCAGTGGAAGCCAAGCTCCCCATCAATATCCTTGAGCTCAGAGCAAATAAGGATGGCTCTGCAACACTGGACATCCTTCCTGCAAGGTCACCCTGTCAGGGTGCAGCCTGACATAACCATGGCTATAGCCTACATCAGCCACAAGGGGACACCAGGATCCTTGAAGGAAACAAGCCAGATAATCTCATGGACATAAAATCCTTGTCCGCGGTCCACATTCCAGGAGTAGACAACTGGTAAGCAAAATGAAGTGAGGGAGAAAGCTGGTGATTTTCATTGCAATAAACGGACCCAGAAGAAAGTGGTATACAGACCTACTCAGATTACAAAGAGTTGACCCCTGTCCTCTTCACATCATGTCAGACCTGCTGTCTCCGTTCCCTCTATTCCATCCTCAGTCACTGGAATTAGTGGCATGGCTGTTAAAGCACAGATTTTAGGTGACAGAGGGGTCTCGGAGTCTCATATTCCTACCTTGCTGAACGCAACAAAAGCCGCTCCAGAAAGATCCACTATCTTGGAAATCCTTCTTTACATGTTGTGAACACAGGTACTTAAAGCGGAGTTCCACCGATTTTCTGTCTTTAAGAGTTAGCAGCTACATAAAGTGTAGCTGTTGACTTTTAATAAACAGACACTTACCTATCCCACGCTCCAGCGATGCGGCCGCCCGAAGCCTTGCTCCTCCACCTCTCCTCTCCGCGGCACCGGCATTGCAAGTGTGGGTAACCGACTGTGACAGCTTGCGGCTTCACAGCTGGGAGCGCACTGCGCATGCGCGAGTAGCGCTGCACGTTCTTAATGGCCGGGCAATCTTCTGGGACCTTTGACGTGCCTCTGAAGATTGCAGGCAGGGAAGGGGAGAGGAGATCTGCTCTGCGCCGTGGTGCCTTGAGCGGAAATGGGAGCTGGGTACCTGTCACAAAAAAAAAAAAAAATGACATGCTAAATGGGGCATGTCAGGGGGTAAGGCTTGCTTAAAGCGGAAGTTCCATTTTTGGATGGAACTCTGCTTTAATCCCAGAGATTACTCTGTGCCTTGCATTCCAGCCATCCTACAATCAGGAATTGACCAGAATTTAGCCTTGTGTACTTTGAAAGGACAAATTTCAGTCCTTGTACATTTTTTTTCAAAAAACCTCTGACTTGGCTCTCCCTTGTCTAAACCCTTATTTAAAATGTAGTTCGTATCAGGCCTTCCTTGCAGTACCCTGCACTTCTTTGGGACCTCAACTTGGTTCTTTCCTTGCAGAAACCACCTTCTGAACCCATCAGGGATATTTCCTTAGATGGCCTCTCCTGCAGAATGACCTTTTTGTTTGTTCTTACATCTGCCAGATGTTTGAGTTGGCAGTTCTCTTCACAATGAAAAGGTAGTTGTCCCAAGACTCCTGACACCTGCTGGCAGATTGCTGTATGTAAGGAGGCCTGCCCCCTAACATCCTTCCTTTCTAAGGTTGTATCAGTCTAATGCCTCAGTGAAGACATACTCCTGCCATCCTAATGTAGCCATGTGCTCCCTCAAGAGTGGCTAATAGTTGTGGTCCACCTGCCCGCACACCCGTAGTCACTGAACAGGCCGGTACTTTTTGTTGATTTATTTAGGGGTTGAACTTGAATAGGGATTACTGTGGGATGCCCAGTAAATGAACATGGGACCTTAACTATATACACCTCCGGTATATACACTTCTCCTCCAGCACACTACTTGCTGACCCGTACACTACTTTTCTCCTGGTCCAAATGGAAATTTATCAGACCTCCATGACAATTCTTCACCACAGCTAGCAAATGGTAAGGCCTACTGCAGCCTCTAGCAAGGCCTCAGGACCACCCTTTGTGGGTAAAAATTGCAGGTTTCCATCCATGAAAGCATGAACCCTCTCTTGTGTAGTTAAGTACGTTGGTGCTAGCTGGGCCTTGGATGAACTACAACTCGCAGCCCATCCATCTTCCAGACCCATCTGGCCTGTCCTGCGGTCTAATGGCTCTCCTCCTCCTTGGTTGGCTCCTCCTGGCCTCTAGACTGCTTGCTCTCCTCCCAGACTCTCTCGGCCTTCTCATCCAACTCCCAGGGGCCGCCACTCACCGACTATTTGGATCCTTTAAAGAGTCTCTTTCCATGTAGACCTCAGCTGCTCTCCTGCTTCCTGCCACCCCAGCAGCTGACTCCCGCTCCTGGCTGCACCCAAGCCTCAGGTTCACACCCCCCCCCCCCAGTCCAAAGCTCCAGCTACATCCTCATCTCTTCCACCCAAACTCTCCTGACACCTGCTGGCAGATCGCTGTATTTAAGGAGGCCTGCCCCCTAACATTCCAACCTGAGGATTGGTCAGGGCTCCTTGTCATACATCAGGAAGTGACGACATCTCATCCATCCCCCTTCTAGAGCTTTCCCAGCTCAAGGGGAGGAATCTCCAAGGGGTGTACCTTCCCTCCATCTCCAGCCCCTCTCCTGGGCCACTCCTCAGCCCAGATCAAAACATTTAGGCCTGTACTTAGTCAGGCCTGACTAGATTTTTCCTCCTACCAAAAATCTACAAAAGTAAAGCACATACACTATGGGGGCACTACACTTATGTCTTGCTCCAAAGCACCCAAAGGAAAATTTTCTTCATTGCTTGGACATATTCAGACATACGAGTCTACATCAAAGTGCAACAGCTTTGATCAGGAATATAAATTTACTTTCTCCAATCCTCCGTGCCTTGCAAAGGACATCCTGCTTGAAAGTCCACCATCCCTCAATGGAGACCTTTTCTGATGGCTGCAGATTGCACACTCAAGGACAAATCTTCTCCTGCGCTTTTACGGGTCCACTCCAACAGGCCGGTGGGAGTTTCCTGAGTGTTCTGGCACCAGGCCTCTGTAGCAGTCCTCCATCTGGTTTTCTGTTCAAAGTTCTACCGGATAGACAAGTCTACAGATGCATCTTTGGGCTGCAGGTTTCTTGTAGATGCACTCAGAAGTTGAGTCTGTTGACCCTTGTTATGGTTGGGCTTGTTGGCAGTGTTAGGTTTGCTTAGTTGTTGCCCACCCCTCTGATTCATTACTGGGGACGTTCCAGGGTCTAAAAATACTGTACGATTAAGATAGAAGAAATTTTGACTTGCCTGTAAACACCATATATTGATGTACAGGACACAGGTCATCCGCCCCGCTCTTCCTTGGTTCCTCTGCATTGCTTGCTACAAAACTGGGGACTCAAGGAGTAGGGTAGGGTTATAGAGGAGGTGGCCTCAAAAACTTTGCCAGTGGCCCATCACATTAAGGTATCGGCCTATAGGGTCTATGAATATTCAGCATGTGTCCTATACTGTATTCTGAGATGTGGAATTTACAGGTAAGTCAAAATCCCACTTTTATCAGGAATGGAACTTAAAGTGGAGGCAAATTAAAAAAGTAAACTACCTGTAATCCCTAACCTAATGACACTACCTTACATCATAAACTGCCAACTTTTTATTTCTTTTTATCTAAAAATAAATAAATTGCTTGGTTTCAGCTATTCAAATATGTAGTCTCCATTGGAAACTTGTGCGACAGTGCAAAGAACAGTTGGGAGACTCGCCAGAGCAATGTTCCACTATAACAGGAAGTGCCTGAACAAGGGGCAGCTGCGTAGCAAATTTACTGCTGAATGCAATTCAAATTTAAGATTACGGTTTTGGGTGCATGAAGTATAATCTAAAACCCAGGTTAATGTAAACTGAATAGATGGCTTAAACCTGCAGTTGCCAAACGGACTTGTCTACACAGTGACAGTAACCATGCATGAGGGAATTAATGGATTTCCCAGTCCTTTTACATTTTATATATGTTGCTTAGTGCAGTTCATAATTTTTTTTTTATATTCTTAGTGGTTCCACCAGAAGAGCCAGGAACCAGCGTCTCCATAACAATTGAAGAGATGGATGCTTTGCTCTATCGCCCCCAGGAGGGAGAATGGGGGGACAGTGACCAGCACACACAGTGTGAAAGAATTATTTGTGGCATCGATCAACTTTTTAATATGGGTTAGTAATTGGGAAAATGTAAGGCTTAAATGCCTAGTTCCCTTGATTGTTTGTTTTATTATAATTTTTAGATATCACCTTTTAATCGCCTTATTTTATCAAATGATTAATTTGACAGATATCGCTACATATTTTGCTGCACCCGTGGATTTAAATGTCTATCCGGAATATTGCATGGTGGTGGCATACCCTACTGACCTCAGTACTATACGTATGAGACTTGTCAACCGTTTTTACAGGTGAGATGCATGCACGCGTGACCCATTTTTATCTTGTATGATCTTGATATTAAAATAATGTTAATGCATCTGGGGGCCTTGGCATCTGCGTGAAGAGTCCTCGTGAGCAATGATCCAGCTCTATTGTCTGCTGTGGTGGCAAGCCCCAACTCCTGGGAACAGCGGACTCAGTACCCTCTCTAATCATCATCTTTCCTTTTTCTTTTCTCTCTGGTTAAGACCGGTTGATATGCTTATTTTCTTTAAACCAATGTTGCCTTTTGTAATAGTTTTAGTCACTGACATGCATATCTTTTAGCTATGTTTCTTTGTTAGACTACTGATGGAATAAGGACTTAATATGTTGTCCCTTGTTTGATACCTTATCTCCTTTAGTGTTACCTGGAAAAATCAATAAAAACTGTTAATTATAAAAATAAAAAAAAATTTTTCTTTCAGTTTTGGGTGAAGTGATGAAGGCTTAATAAACTTGGTATTTTTATAGCGATTGGGGAGATATTCCTTCACTTCCTGTCTGGTCACCAAGACACGTGTAATATCTCAAATGGTGGCACATAAAGTAATTATATAGTATATCTTAATTGTACAGTACAAGACACAGGCTGGATATTCATAGACCCTGGGTTATAGGTACCACCATCAGGTGACTGAACACTGGCAAAGCTTTGGGTTAGGCCTTCTCCCCTGTGGTGTAGTTTCCATGCTTAAAGAGGAGGTCCGCCCACAACTCAAAAAATTTAAAAGCCAACAGCTACACATACTGTAGCTGCTGAATTTAATAATAGGACACTTACCTGTCCTGGAGTCCAGCGGTGTCGGCACCGCACCTGATGTTTCCATCAGCTGTCCGGTGCTGCTGCCGTCATTGCCGGGAAGGCAACCCGGGTCCCTACTGCGCATGCGCGAGGCACCGCTGCGCTCTCCTACTGCGGAGTAGGGGGGGCGGGCTGGTGATGTAGTTCGCTGCAGCCCGGTCTCCCGGAAGCGGAGACAGGCTACCTGTCAAAAACAGGTACCTGGTTCCCCCTCCCCCCTGAAAGGTGCCAAATATGGCACCTGAGGGGGGCAGGGGGAGAGACAAATGAGCAGAAGTTCCACTTTTGGGTGGAACTCTGCTTATTTACTTAAGATTCCTCTTCAAACAGCCAATAACTGCCTTCTTCTATACCAATAGAAGCAGGGCATCCAGATCGGTGTAACCTCAGTAATGCCTTCGCAACCGTACCTGGACCCTACGCTGTAGGTACAGCATGTAATGTTGCTTTGGGAAGGCTTTCTTGGATGTTTGGCAGGGGAACGTTGCGGACAAGTGGGTCCGCAACATAGTGGCTTGTGGTTACAAGCTAGAGTTTGAGCATCCCTCCCTTTGCCCCTTTATGGTTTCAAATGTTTTTGAACCTGCAAAAATACTACTTTTTCAATCGCTTATCTCAGAGCGTGATCATTCTGGTCCAGAGGAGCGAAAAGTGTCTACTGTAACCACCTTACGGTCTCTAAACCAAATGGCAATGTTTGCCCCATCCTGGATCTCAAGAGACTTGCCAAGTTTCTCAGAGTACATAAGTTACAGATGAAATAGGTCTGGTCACCGGTTGCCTTCCTGCAGCAGGAAGATTTTCTGGCATCTGTGGGTATCAAAGATGCTTATCTATGCGTCCCAATCTTCCCGCTTCACCAATTGTTCCAGCAAATTGGAGATAGGAGACTGCCATTTTCAGTTTGTGGCCCTGCCTTTCCATGGCTCCCAGGGTATTCACCAAAGTGCTATCCACAGCTTCTAAGGGAGCAGTCCACTCAGCTTCTGGAGTTCAATGTCAATCGAACAGTGCAGACTCTGGAGAGCTTTTGATGGGTCCTGAACCTTCAAACATTGGCCTTTGTCCCAACCCAAAGATTGGAATAGATGGGCCTGGTGTTGAAAACTAGGCGTTTTTCTTTTGATTGACTTGTGTACAACCAGCCTGTCTGGTTTCTCTAGAACAATTAGTGTCACCAGCTATAGCTTCCTGTGTTTCCAGACAGCAGAATATAATAGCTCTGCAGGAGGGATTTCCCCATCAACCCTGACTGTGTGACCGAGCGATTTTCTTTCCTTCCAACTGTGGTAGAAGGAAAGAAAATTGCATTATCTAGGCCTTACCTTAAACCGCTCTTCTAATGTAAACCATGAAGTCTTGTTTGATATCACTGACGTAGTCCTAAGAAACTTTAAGATGATCCTTTCTAATTGTAGTCTCTGTCTGTCTTGTAGGAGATTGTCTGCACTTATCTGGGAAGTGAGATACATTGAACACAATGCCAGAACCTTCAATGAACCTGACAGCAACATTGTTAAATTGGCCAAGAAAATCACAGACCTACTACTAAAATTCATCATGTAAGGATTGCTTGTCATGTGTTTTTTGCTGTTTTTTTTTCTTGTAAATTTCTGTTTTATTTTTAGCTGTTAGTGTTTTTAAGTTATATGTGAAGCCAAAGCTTGGATAGAGTAAAAAAGGTTGTTTTTGTATTTTATTTTCTTTTCTTTAATTTTCTACCCTATGACTTCAGAAGACAATGACCTGATATTTTTCCCATCTGAGAAAAATCCTAACTTAGAGCAGCCATACATGGAGCAAATTTCTTGCAGGAAATAAATTTGCACAATTCCACCTTCAACACAGACGGTGATGAATCCTTCCTGCCGGGCCACTGTCTTTTCTCCCGGCAGGGGAAGCCTTCCCCGCTGGGAGAAGACAGTGGTTATTGCTAACGGCTATAGCAGCCACTAGTAATAATCGCAAGGGAATCTGGCAGGCTGGTTGTAGCTCGATCAACTTGGTACATTCAGCCTGCCTTAGTTGGCACGCAGAAAAGGGCTGGCATTGGAATATTCCTTCCTAGTTCTGTTAGACTCAGAAGTTTGGATATATCCCTCACTTTCATTTCCCATGACATCAGCGATCAGGACCCCATTAAAGTGACTCACTAACAGGGACACAGACAGCAATAACAATAGTGGTTCCAGCACCTTGCCACTCTATTCAAACCTAAAAAAAAGTATTTTTTTGTAGTAGCCCTATGGTGAATGAGCTGAATCTCTGTGTTTTTTAAGTTTTTTTTTGTATTGGTATTAGTCTGATGTCCTAATATATTAAACATTTCTGCAGCCTTTTTTTTTTCTTTCTGCAGCACCGCTAGGAATCTTGGCTATCTGTAGGTGCTGCTGAGTGGCTGTAAACACTTAGTATCCTAAGCCTCTTACACACGGTTCAATTATCGTACAAACACGCTGCTGATTTTTATCAAAAGTGCGTGTCCATGATTTTGTACTGACTATACTAAAATTGTCATTCGAGAAAGACGAAACGTAGAGACGTACTACGAGCGTATAAAGAGGAAGTTCATTTTTTGGTGCGTCACCCTTTGGGTCGCTTACGCTAATTTCCCTATTAGAACGATGATAATCTGCGCTGCATTTCGTAATTTAAGTTGCCGCGTCACAAATGTTAATTCTGGATTACGATCACCAGTTTACACGACCAAACTCTTCCGGGCCGTTCCTTGATTCCGAACATGCGTGTTTGTACTTTGGACTTTTGTGTGTTGTATTCTGTACACACCATCCAAAAATCGGACGTAGCGTTGTCGACCGACAAAAATTTACTTGTCTGCACATCCAGCTTTTGTCTGACAAAAAAAGCAAATCGGTTGTCGAAAGGAGCATACTAAAGGTTAGAATTTCAGACGACGGGCTGTTGAACGACAATTCCCGTCCGAATTTTGCATCGTGTGTACCGGCCTTTATTCATTTAGTGTGTATTTGTAGAACGCTCTTCTCTGTGCTACTTAAAGCAAAGCTCCAACCAAGCAGATAAATACACAGTAGAAAACTGTCTCTCAGCATTTGCATTTTTGTTCAGCCTGCCAGTCTTGTGATAGTGACACCCCTAGCAGTCAACTACAGCCAGGTTCTGGACCAAATTGCTGAATAAACCTAAAACATCTAGCCTGGTCCACGACTCTACTGTGACTGTGAAAGAGCAGCAGCACACAGATGAAGTCATCCCTGTGTATTCTCCTCCTGTAAGCATGTTTACTGTAAGAGGTAGAGCTCACAGTACTTCCTCTTTATCTCAAAGGGCCACAAAGCAAGGCATTACTGGAGGTTAATATAACAGGTTCAGGTGCCTGTTCTGTGTGAAAATGGTAGCCTATTTATAGTGGAGATATCATATTGCTATTCACTCTGTCAGATATTCATAAAATACAGACCGCAGTGTACAACCTGCGGTGTCCCGCAGAGATTTCTCTACACAATACTGCACACACCTGTGTGATTGGAGACATTGCTGCATTGCTGGTCATTTTGACCATAACCATAATCTCCTTCTCCTGTTTTTTTTTTTTTTTTTTTTTTCATTTGCGGTCTTTCCCATTCATGTGCGAATGCGATGCACACTTGTATAGCATATCACCGTGCTATATAAATGTGCCCCTTTAGTTTTTTTTTTTTTTGAAAGGGGGGGTGGTGCTAATACTGCTGCACTATAAATGGATCCCTTTACTCTGATGATACAGCTGGCTTAACTGGTGGTGGTTTTATTTGCTTGGAGTTCAGCTTTAAACATGCCCTCTAGAAAAACGGCTAAGTTTTCCATTTAATGTAGGTCATTTGTATATAACTTTCCCTTCACCCTTCTGTTGCTGCTCGGAGGCAGTTCTATATGCCGGGTCTGTCTTATTACAGCAGTGCTATGTTAGAGGGAAGGACAATGCCATGTTCTCACACATTTCTTTTTCTCCTAGTTATGTACGATTTAAGCTGGCCTTACATTGTACAATTTTCTTATTCAATTTCTTTAAGATTTACCTTCAACTATGTAGTGCAAGGGCCTGTCTGATTGCATACAAATTGAAAGTGTTTTGGTTTTATAGTTTTGGTAAATCTAAAATTGTCTAATAAAGGGTTTTTTTTGGGACTTTAAATGAGACAGTGACTTTGTCATCTGCCTCCATCCCTATCTATATGTATAAAAAAAGGGAGGAAAGGGAAATGGGACTTTAAATGAAGAACACGGTGGCTCAAAGTAAAAAATTGAAGTCAATGTTTAATCATATATCGATGTCCGATCTCCAAGTAATTTTGACCAAATACATAAATTATCATATAGAAAAGGGTATCAAAAATTGCAGATTCATATTACACGCTTGCTCCTGAAGAGTGATCCAAAATCACGAAATGCATAGAGCTGACAATGTCGTGTTTCCTACCAACAATTACATTTTGTCCCAATTTATGATGTTTGGCTGTACATCAATCGTGTTATAATTACTGCATCATATGTATTGTATATTTTATGTCTCTTTTCTCTACATGTGTGTGTGTGTGTGTGTGTGTGTGTGTGTTGTGTGTGTGTGTGTGTGTATATATATATATATATATATATATATATATATATATATATGTATTTTTGTTACCCTTTTCTATATGATGATTTATGTATTTGGTCAAAATTACTTGGAGATCGGACATAGATATATGATTCATTAAACATTCATTTCAATAGTTAACTTTTGAGCCACCGTAAATCTAAAATTGTAAAATGTATGGTCAGCCTTTACTTGCCGATCAGCTGCCGTAGTTGTACTGTGCCAGGTTGGCACGGCTGCGCGAATCGCTGTCGTACGCTGGCCACTTTAAGTGCTACAGGGGGCGCGCGCGATGCCTGAGCCAATGTGCATGGCCGCAATTGCTCCTCAGAGAGACAGACAGATCCCCGTTCTGTCAGGGAAGTAGAGAGAGATCTGCTGTTCCTAGTGATCAGGAACAGCATTCTCTCTCTACTCCCAGTCAGTCCACTCCCCCTACAGTTAGAAACGCCTCTCTAGGGAACACTTAACCCTTTGATCGCCCCCTAATGTTAACCCCTTCCCTGCCAGTGACATTTATACAGTAATCGGTGCCTATTTTTAGCTCTGATCACTATATAAATGTCACTGGTCCCAAAAAAGTATCCGATCTGTCCGCCCGCCGCAATGTCGCAGTCCCACTAAAAATCGCAGATTGCCGCCATTACAAAAAAATAAATAATAAAAATGCCATACATATATCCCCTATTTTATAGACGCTATAACTTTTATGCAAACAAATCAATATGCGCTTATTGCGATTTTTTTTAGGTTTTTTTTTTTTAGTTTTTTAGAAATTTTCGGATTTTTTTTGTTTATAGCGCAAAATCAAAAAGCGCAGAGGTGTTCAAATACCACCAAAAGAAAGCTCTATGGTGGGGGGAAAAAAGACCTAAATTTTGTTTGGTTAGTGTCGCACGACCACGCAATTGTCAGTTAAAGCGACCGTGCCGTATCGCAAAAAATGGCCTGGTCATTAAATGGGTAAATCCGGGGGGCTGAAGAGGGTAAGTATGCCTGTGCTGGCATCTATGCAGAGCCCTATATGTGGCGGAGGACTGTATGAAGAAGGCCCATTGAAAAATATGTAAGCTGTTGAAAGTGGTTGTAAAGCCACAACATTTTTTGCTTTAATGCATTCCCTGCATTAAGGTAAAAAATATCCCAGTAGTTTGCTCCCCCACCCCACCCATATGCTTACCTGGGACCTATCTTGTACCAGTGCTGTGTCTGCCTGCAGCAGTGCCGGTCTCTGTTCCTCTTCTCGCAGGACACAGAGGCAGCATGTCAATGAAACCCTTTGAAGAGAGAGCAGGGGTGGTGCCGAGCCAAGCTGTGTGTGTCTATTGACGCAAACAGCCCAGCTTGGGAGCAAGCCCGCAAGTATGCGCCAATGGCAAGCGCACACACAAGAGGAGGAGCCGAGAGCTCCAGTGGGGAACACCACAAGAGGAGACTGCTCTGTGCAATGGTAGGCAAGTATAGGTAAGCATAACATGTTTGTTATTTTAATGTAAAAAAAATGTATCCTTTACAACTGCTTTAAGTACCCCTTCATATCCACCCGTCCCATTGCAGTATGTTGTATGCATTATCCTAAAAGGAGGGCTGTCAATACATGCCAGCAAAAGCCAGGCATGCACATTTTTTATTTTTCTTAACGCAGCACCCAAGTAAAGTATCTACTCTACAGAGCGCTGAATGGTAAACCTTGCAAGTGTGGGAGGGGCCTTATTTTGCATATTCATAGATCTTTATGACTAAACCTTTGCACTGATATACTGTACATGTCAGTGACCTCATGAAGTGTCATGTATGCAAACTCCAATCATTGCGCCATTTTAGTTGCAGTGCACACAGGGCCAAAACTACGGGGGGGCAGCACTCAGAGGGGCGCCGCAGTTGGTACCGGTCCTTCTGCGGCAGCTGCTCCTCCTCTACCTCCCACTAGCATTCAGCTGCTGTAGGAGGAAAATACAGGGATTCCTCTTCTTCTTCAGCTTCCCCCCCCACTTTGTGCTCCTCTGGTCCCTCCTCTCCTGAGGCTCACCTCCTCACCCTGGCTTGCTGTGCTGTGAGAGGATGGGCTGAATAAAGGCATAATCCTCAGCATGGAGAATCTCATCATACGATCAGAAAGACCAGCCACATAAAGTTGTAACGAAACCTTCCTTGGCACTCGTTCTCCTTGTTTTGTTTTTTTTCCGCAGCCCTCCATCCTGTCTGCTGCCGTGGGGAATCTAGATGGAGAGCTGGGGAAGAAAAACCAGGGTAATGAGGACTACTAACACTAACCTCTGCCCTACTGACACCAACCTCTGCCTTACGGACTCCGTTCATCGCCCCACTGACACCAACCTCTGCCCTAGACCATGCACAAATTTTGCCAGTTGGCATACAGTATGGTAATTGTCTCCCTGTAGTAGTTTAATTGTTATCTTGAGAGTGGGTGAAGAGGCCTGTAAATATGTCAATTACCGGCCTTTTCCTTTTCTGAATGAACACAGTTGTGTTTACTGTGCTTAATTTGTGAACGAACAGGAAGCCACTCGGCACACAGCACCTCCCATTCATTCACTGTCCAGTGCAGCTGAGGCTGCAAAGAAAGGGACTGGGGGAATCTGTCCTTAGTCCCTTTTTGTGTCTCAAAAATCAGACCTCAGGGGCCTGTTTAGGCATTTTTGGCAGTTTGACATCTTCACCCAAGGCACTGACTGAGCTTGTCCCTGTATGGGGTGTTGGGGAGGGGGGGGGGGGCAAACGAATTCTTTGCCCAAGGTGAAAGAATGTCTAGCTTTGCCACTGCATGCACATGCCAAAGTCAACATCCATATGAGCATATACATCCACCTGTCGTGTTTTTGTATGTTAGCTATATGTCACTGTTGCTGTGCCCCCGTGCCAGTTTGATTCATCATTCCAAAGTCACTGTCATTGTAACATTTGCTATAAGAGTACTTGTGGGCTCATGCTAGTCACTTCATATTCCTTTGCCTTTAAATGCAGGTACCAAACTATGAAAATAGTTCCCATGGCATGCTGATGTGATGTACCTATGCTAGTTAAAGGCCCATCATGCCATATTTACTAAATTCAATAATGTATTACCTTAAATATACATTCAGCTCATTGTCTGTTCTTTCTCCGGCTCTCAGTCCCCGCTCTTCATGTAACTGCTTTTTGTCCCTGCATTAGAGTAATACAGTTGGTCATTGCAGTAGCGATGTTGTACAGTTGGTGTATGAACTCAGGGCAGACTCCTAATAGGACTGTATTTTGAATAGCCCTGCATCTCTCGGGTAATCCATTTGTGTTTTGGTATGTGTATTAATAGTTTAGCCCCTATTCACACAGATCTACATTAGGAGCCCTAAAACAAAATGAAAACATGATGAAAGACTTTGTTTTTCAGGGATGGCAGCTGTACACGCATTGAAGACCTGTGCAATACTACTGAAGAGCTGGACTCCTGTGATGGACAGGTAAATTTGTGCACTGTCGCAATCATTGTTACTTCTGTAGAAAAATTAGATAGAAACGAAAAGTAGCTGCTCCTCCCAATAATACACATGATCCATTAGCCAGCGTTAGAAGAGTAGGGGTTTGTTCACACCATGTTTATTTGAGCTGTGATTTTCTGTATATCACTAGCATGCATGTCCTGGTCACACCATGCATGTGTGGTGGTGTGCAGAAAATTGCAGCGCAATGAACATGACGTGAGCAAAGCCCTAGGAGCTCAATATGCAATATGCGACTTAAAGTGATTGTAAAGTCATAGAATGCATTAAGATAAAAAACCTTCCGTCTTCTCTCCTTTAACTATGTAACATTACTTCATCTTTAATTCAGTGGTGGTTGGTGCTTTTTTTTTTTTTTTCCCTTTCTTTGTGGGGCGAGCGCGTCAAACTCCGTCCCCCACCCCCCATGGGAGACAGACAAGAAGGCGGCGATTGAACATATTGAGTTGGCGCACCCTTTGCAGCTATAACAGCTTAAATTCTTCTGGGAAGGCTGTCCACAAGGTTTAGGAGTGTGTCTATGGGAATGTTTGACCATTCTTCCAGAAGCACATTTGTGAGGTCAGGCACTGATGTGGATGAGAAGGCCTGGCTCTCTGTCTGCAATCTACTTCATCCCAAAGGTGTTCTGTCCAGTTGAGGTGCAGGCCAGTCAAGTTCCTCCACCCGAAACTCGCTCATTCATGTCTTTATGGACCTTGCTTGCATTGGTCCAAATCATTTGTTGAAAGGGGAATTATGGTGTGGGGTTGTTTTTCAGGGGTTGGGCTTGGCCCCTTAGTTCCAGAGAAGGGAACTCTTAAGGCGTCAGCATACCAAGACATTTTTGATAATTTCATGCTCCCAACTTTGTGGAAACAGTTTGGGGATGGCTCTTTCCTGTTCCAACTTGACTGTGCACCAGTGCATAAAGACAAGGATAAGCTAGTTTGGGGTGGTGGAACTTGACTGGCCTGCACAGAGTCCTGACCTCAACCCGATAGAACACCTTTGGGATGAATTACAGCGGAGACTGATTATAATTTCTGTTCAGAGGGGCTCAGAGTGGTGGGGGTGATTTCACACCAAGGAAGCAATATAAAGAGAACAGGGTACTTTCTCATACAAGTACATGTTACAACAGGCACATATCAGGAATATGGAATGTTGGGATAACATTCTTTAAGGAGTCTGGTAACAGTTTGATGTTTTGTTGGATATATACATAGCTGCCCACTATCTGTTATGTCTTGTGTATTTTTCAGGAAAATAGAGTTGATCAACCTAGATCATCAGGAAATACAGTAAGTTTTATAGATCTAAAATCTTTAATGGTAGAAAATGATCCTTGAGTTGCTCTACTTTTAGGCATCATGAGCACGGCAGGCAGGTTGAGGCATCCAACCTATTTCTGCACCTAGGAGAGACATCTGCAGCATACAGCTGCACACAGTAATGAGTAGCACAGATATACACTTTGCTTAAATTTGTACACGGCTTTTTGTAGAGCCGTTCAATAATGTGGGCGGCTCTACTCTGCAGCTGTGTCTCTAGAGTGTGAAAATATGCCCAAAATTTACGATTGATGTCTCAAAGCAGTACCTCAGAGCCTTTAAAGAGAAAGTTGGATTTAACCATTGAAAGTGTACATAAACCCTGTACAATGAATTTTTTTATTACCTTTGTCCTGTTAAATATGTCAAATAATTTTGTTATATCTGTTCAATATGTGCAAAAAATATACCTGTTAATCCTATCAGAAGTTCAGAGCCATGTTGTATCCTATTCCCTCTTGCTCTGATATCTCTAGTAGCCTATTACACTGTGATCTGCCTTAATACTGTCAAATCTAAGTATCTGCTCCCACTTCTGAGGAAAGTCCACCTGTGCGGCGAACTACGCAATGTCCGGGCCCTCCCCCCCCCCCCGCTGCCTTCTGGGAGATGCATAGGTCCCAGAAGACAGCAGGGGCCATTCAGATTCAGAACGCGCAGCGCGACTCTTGAATGCGCAGTAGGAAACAGGCCTGTTTCTCCTAGTAAGGATGCCAGCGTCTGCACCTGGAGTAGAGGGACAGGTCAGCTTCGGGTGCTGACATCGCAGGCTCCCTGGACAGGTAAGTGTCCTTATTTTAAAAGTCAGCAGCTACAGTAGCTGCTGGCTTTTCTTTCTTCTTCTTTTTTTTTTTCCCAGGCGGAACTCTGCTTTCATACTGTGGTCTAAGATGTGTATTGTACTTAGAGTAAAAGTTCACCTTTTCATAAAAAATAAATGCACATTTTTTTTTTGCAGGTAAAAAAGTGCAAATTTTATTTTTCTCTCTTCTACGGAACCTGCAGAGCATTTCACCCTCGATCAGCAGATCATGGGTACAATGCAGGGCTCCTGCAGACTTTCAAAATAGCTGTCTGTCCATACCTCATATGGGCCGGCAGTTATTTAGGAGAAGGAAGAATCAATCAACTATGAAGGTGTTCACCAGTGCATTTGCAGATCATTAGGAACTACAAGCCTCAGCCACAATGGATGACGGTAGTTGTAGTTCTTGCACTCACAGAAAACTGTGAATGAATGATGCAGCCATTTGGGTGGAGCCACGTTCTTTTCAAAAAAAGTGTCAGCGGATGGGGAGAGCATATCCCCCACTCCCTGTCACAGAGCAGGGGAAATTGGCAGAATTGGCAGCAAGACACGTAACATGTTACAATAGGTGAACTTCTCTTTTAAATACTAATTCAGTGACGTCTCCTGTTCTTTTTTTTTTTTTTTTTTTTTTTATTTATTTTTTTTTTTTTTATGGGAATCCCATTAACCACCTCCCACCCGGCCACTGGACATATACGACCGGGTGGGAGCTTCCCCGTTCTGACAGGACGTGTATACACGTCCTGCAGAACGGGAGCTCGCAGCTGAGCAGAGATCGGGATACGGGCGCAGTGATGGCTGTGTCCAATCACAGCCGTCACATTGTAAACAGAGACGTACGTCTCTGTGACAGTTCTCCCCCCGCCGAGCTCAGTGAGAGCTCAGTGCGGGGGGAGGGGGGAATCTGCAGTTAGGTAACAGCTCTCTGCATGATGAGGATTTCATGCAGAAAGCTGTCACAGATCGCCCCCCACACAGTGCACCAAGCACACTGATACCCCTGTCCCCATACACATAAGTGTCCCCATAAAACAGTCCCCAAAACATCTGTATGTCCCCAATCACATCTGTCACCATGCACAAAACATCCGTCACAGTCCCCAAAACATCTGTATGTCCCCAAAACATCTGTCACAGTCCCCAAACATCTGTCTGTCCCCCATCACATCTGTCACCATACACAAAACAGTTGTATGTCCCCGTCACATCTGTCACAGTCCCCAAAACATCTGTCTGTCCCTCAACACCAAATAAACTCTGATTTGGGTTATTTTTACCAAAGAAATGTAGCAGTATCATTTTTGGTCAAAATGTATGAAGAGAAATTACTTATTTGCAAAATTTTATATCAGAAACGAAGAAAAATGCATTGTTTTTGAAAATTTTCAGTCTTTTTTTAATTTATAGTGCAAAAAATAAAAAACCCAGGGTGATTTAAATACCACCAAAAGAAAGCTCTATTTGTGTGAAAAAAATGCTAAAAATTTCATATGGGTACAGTGTCGCATGACCGCACAATTGTCATTCAAACTGCAACAGCGCTGAAAGCGGAAAATTGGTCCGGGAAGGAAGGGGGCTTAAGTGCCCAGTATTGAAGTGGTTAAACATTATTTCTCTTACGTTCACTGACAGACGCAGCTCTTCTTAATTGACATGTGGGTTTTATGTCGTCCTATCAGGAGTGACTAGGCAAAACAGATGCAAAAGCATCAGGGATAGGCTGGCCCCTCCCATGGGGGCCGTCCTCACCTGAGCCTATAAAACCCCATGCTGGCCAATGGCCTTCAGTTTTGTTTGCCTAGTGCAAAGGAGTTGACTGGGTTCCCTTATGGGACCTGCGTTTTTTTCTGCATGTAATTTTTTTTTTTTTCTCTTTCTGAAAATGATGAAGACTTCTATCAAGCAGCCGGTCTTGGCATAGAGAGGATATCACGAATCCAAAGCTTTGCCCTAACCGGCCACCTCCTGACGACCTACCCTAAAATGTCAGGGCTGCGTCGTTCAGGGCCCGTTCCGTGCGGGCGGCCTGTGGCTGTTGCCACCTATGCCCAGTGTCTGGCTTTTGCCTTTTCAGTGGCCTTGGCCAGCAGCAATCCTTCCCGGGTTAAGGGGGGTAAGTCTGCTTCGGGTGGCTACCCGCAACGCCCGTCGGACTGGTGAGTGGACCCCTCCCCCGCCCTTAGGACGTGGGGGGGGGGGCGACATCCGGGGCAGTAGGGGGACACTTTTTTTATTGCGTGCCCCCCTCCTTCCCCCCACCTCCGCCCCCCCCCCCCCTGTCTGCTGCGTTTGCGCGGCGTCGCGTTGTGTTTTTTAAGGCCCCGGGACCTATACTGCATCACTGGGGAACGTTCGTTCGCACACTGTTAAAAAATTAACCGCTGCCATTTTGTGGGGCTGGTTTATGCTGCACGAGCGCCATTTTCTCCCCGGTGGCGGTTTTTGGTATTACACTCTGTAAATTCTCCTCAGAGAAGCGCAGCTGCATGTGTGGTACAGTCCTCAGAAGCGCCTTTTTTCCCTCACAGCGCTGACAGGCTACAGGGCTAGAAGCAGCAGGTTTGGCTGGCTCCTTGGGGTGTTGTTTTTAGTGGGCTTGTCCCCCCAGGTTCCCTGGGTGGTCTTAGGTGGTGGTGGTGATACGTGGGGAGGGTGTCCCATTCAGGCTATGTCTGGGGGCGGCGACGCGGTGGCTATGGACCCTGCAGCACCCTCTGTAATGGAGACAGCTGAGCAAAGCTCTGCACAAGCCCCTGCGGTCACTTTGGACCTCCTGCGGGCTCTTTTTGTGGAATTCATTCCTAAGTTTACTGCTACGGCCCCTGAGCCCCCCGCTAAGCGCTTGGCCCCCCATGTCTCCTCAGGTGAAGATTCAGATCATGGGGTCGCCTCGGTTGCCACGGGGACCCCCGCGGAACTCTCTGAGGGCGAATTGGTCTTTTCTGAAGCTGAGGAGGACCAGGGGGCCTCAGTGGCGCGCAACAAGGCAATTGTAGCAGCCCTTATTGCTAACATTCACCAGGCTATGTGCCTTACTCAGCCTGAGGAGGCGCAGACTTCCACTTATGTCTGTGGGTCTATGAAGCCTCCTAAGGCCCTTAGGGCTTTTCCCTATGTTCAATTTTTTGAACGGGCTGTTTTTAAGGAATGGGGTTCCCCCAAAAATTCCTTCACCTTGCCTAAGCGTTTTGCAGTGCGCTATCCCTTTGAGGATGCTTTCCTAACACGGTGGGCTTCCCCCTCGGTGGACCCACCGGTGGCCGAATAAGGCTACCACCCTTCCTGTGGAGGGTTCACCCTCTTTTAAGGACGTGGCGGATCGCCGCACGGAAATGGTGTCAAAGGCTATATTTCAAGTGGCAGGTTTTGCTATGCAGCCAGCCTTGGCCTCAGCAATGTCAGCGCAGTCCCTTTCTGAGTGCCTCTCCTCAGTGTGCAAAAATTTGAGTTGCAATTGTGCAAAGAATGAGTTGCATAATTTGCAACATGCGATGGATGGCCTCCATTATCTGTGCGACTCCCTGCTGGACATCATGACCATGCTGTCTAAAATTATCAGACGGGTGTTGTGGCTGAGGTCTTGGTCGGGTGATCAGGCATCTAAAAAACGCCTCACTGACCTTCCCTTCCAGAGGGGTCGTTTGTTTGGACCTCAGCTGGACGAAATCATTAAAGATTTCACGGGGGAAAAGAGTCTCTTTCTTCCGGAACCCAAACAACGGGACTTTCGCAGACGTCAGGGTCCCTCCTTTTCTGGGCACTCAGGTACAGCCGGGGCGGGTTCCAAGTTCGGTAAGGAACCGGCTGGGTCTGCCGATCGGTGGGTCCTGGATGTGGTGTCCACCGGTTACCGGATAGAGTTCAAAACTCTACCCCCAGACAGGTTTTTTCCCTCAAACCTAAGACTTCCACAAGGGCATCTGGAGGAACTGTTCAACGCAGTCCAGTCCCTCGCGGACATGGGTGTCGTGGTGCCAGTTCCACTGGAGGAGAGGTTCTGCGGCTTTTACTCAAACCTCTTTGTGGTGCCCAAAAAGGGCGGGGTCAGGCCGATTCTGGATCTAAAAGCTCTGAACTGTTTTGTCAAAGCACAAAGGTTCAAGATGGAGTCCATTCGCTCGGTCGTTGCCGCCCTACATCAAGGGGAATTCTTAGCATCCCTGGACATCAGGGACGCCTATCTGCACGTTCCCATCTGCCAAAAACACCAGCGTTTTCTGCGTTTCGCAGTAGGAGACCTGCACTACCAGTTTGTGGCCCTAGCATTCGGTCTGGCCTCGGCTCCCAGGGTGTTCACCAAGGTGTTGGCACCTGTCCTAGCACTGCTAAGACAGAGAGGTATCGCAGTGGTAACGTACCTCGACGACCTGCTCTTGAGGGCGGAGTCGGTAGTATCCTTGGAGGAGGACGTGACAATCACGGCCTCTACACTAAGGGACTTTGGTTGGCTCATCAACCTGCAATAATCCTCGCTTGCCCCCTCATGTCGCCTGGAGTACCTCGGTCTAATTCTAGACACGACTCAGGCGAAGGTGTTCTTGCCTCCCAACAATCTATTGGGGCTGCAAGCGGTGGTGAGGACCCTGCTGTCGCGCTGGAGGTCCTCCCTAAGGTTCTGCTTGCGGGTGTTGGGTCTCATGGTTTCATCCTTTGAGGCGATTCCTTACGCCCAGAGTCACACCCGGCTCTTGCAGAAGGCGATTCTGTCAAAATGGGACAAATCTCCTTTTTCTCTGGACAGACTGATCCGTTTGGACCACCAGACCAGGGGATCACTGACTTGGTGGCTCCAGGCTCCAGCATTAACTCTGGGAAAGTCCTTTCTTCCCCTCAACTGGTCAATTGTGACAACGGATGCCAGCCTGACGGGCTGGGGAGGGGTGTTGGGTCAGTTGTCTGCCCAGGGCCGTTGGTCAGCTCAGGAAGCTCGACTTCCGATAAATGTGTTGGAACTGAGTGCGATCAAGCTTTGCTTGTCCCGTTGGTCGACAAGGCTGCAGGGCCTCCCTGCCTGGGTTCAATCGGACAACGCCACAGCAGTGGCATATGTGAACCATCAGGGAGGGACAAGGAGTTCAGCGGCAGCTGCAGAAGCTGCTCTGATTCTCCGCTGGGCGGAACAACACGTTCCGGCGATCTACATTCCAGGAGTGGAGAACTGGCAGGCGGACTTTCTCAGTTGTCAGACACTGGACCAAGGGGAATGGTCCCTGCATCCAGAGGTGTTTCGCCAGATTTGCTGCAAGTGGGGCACACCAGAGGTAGACCTCATGGCGTCCAGGTTCAATCACAAGGCGAGACCTTCGTGTGCAGAACAAGAGATCCGCTGGCTGTCGCCACGGACGCGCTGGTGGCCCCTTGGGGTCGGTACCGGTTAATATACCTCTTCCCTCCCCTGAAGCTGTTGCCTCGGATTCTGCGCAGGATAGCTGCGGAAGGCATTTCGACGATCCTGGTCGCTCCCGATTGGCCTCGGCGCACTTGGTACGCCGATCTGATTCGGATGGTGGCGGACGCCCCTTGGCGGCTTCCACTTCGTGAAGACCTGCTCTCCCAAGGTCCCATCTTGCACCCTGCTTTACCCTCGCTGGCTTTGACGGCTTGGCTATTGAGGCCCAGGTATTGAGGGATCGGGGAGTCGCTGACTCTGTAATCCCTACTATGCTTAAGGCACGTAAGTGCACTTCGCGAAAAATTTATCACAGGACCTGGAAAGCCTATATTGCATGGTGCGAAGCGGGGGGTTGGAACCCTCGCTCTTATTTGGTGTCCAGCGTGCTGACTTTTCTGCAACAGGGACTGGACAAGAGCC
Source organism: Glandirana rugosa (assembly GCA_018402905.1). NCBI lineage: Eukaryota > Metazoa > Chordata > Amphibia > Anura > Ranidae > Glandirana > Glandirana rugosa. The sequence continues at coordinate 104,333 of BLSH010017431.1, read as the reverse complement.
TGGCATTGAGTACGCTCAAGGGCCAGATTTCGGCCTTAGCGGTCCTTTTTCAGAGACCTTTGGCTTCCCATTCGCTGATCCGCACATTCGTACATGGGGTACGTCATGTGGCTCCCCAGTTTCGGCCGCCTCTGGCACCGTGGGATTTGAATCTGGTGCTCTCTGTTTTACAGAAACACCGTATGAGAAGATTAGGGACATTCCCTTGTCCCTTTTGTCGCAGAATCCCGGGAGTGGTGTAGGTTTTCTCACATTGAGTTTAAGGAATCCTACAAAACCCACTCCTGTATTACTTCCTTCCTATTATAGGAGTAAGTTTACTTTTCTTCTCTGGTGGAAACCTTCCTTTCTTCCACCTTCAGCGTTGTGGCGGAACAGTAATACTTCTTAGTTCATGCCCCTGAACGTTCTGTTCCGTCGGTTAAGACTGTGGGCGGCGCGCCTACACTGTCGGTGGTTCTTCCGTTGGAAGACGCTGTTTTCCCTGTTCCCTTACAGGGATTAGAAGAGTATGCCACAAAGACATTTTGTCTCTCGTGGTCTAAGTTTA
>BLSH010017431.1:74440-102848 GCA_018402905.1 Glandirana rugosa | reverse complement strand
CAGCTCCCACCCCTCTGATTTTTTTGTTGCACTGCTTGTGACAAACTGAAGGCCATTGGCCAGCAGGGGGTTTTATAGGCTCAGGTGAGGATGGCCCCCATGGGAGGGGCCAGCCTATCCCTGATGCTTTTGCATCTGTTTTGCCTAGTCACTCCTGATAGGACGACATAAAACTCACGTGTCAATTAAGAAGAGCTGCGTCTGTCAGTGAACTCAGAGAAAAGGATTTTACGCTAAGTTATAATAAAATCCCTTTTTTCTTTATTGTCACATATTGCAAATTGGCATTTGATTACTCCCCATTAAACTGTAAAATATTTTTTGCCGCAGAAATTAAAAACCGTGAATAGCTGGAAGAGGCGCTGCATGGATCTGGTTGAATTCATTATAGTATGCGAAGATTCTGAACCATTCAGAGAGCCTGTAGACCTGGAGCAGTACCCTGTAAGTGTGAGCAGGTGCTTTATATAAGCAAGCTTGGATATGTAAAGTCTAAAATAATTGGGGCCTGTGATTTTTGTAGCATTGGATGGGCGTATCAATTATCCTATTGTTAGATTCAACAGCATTCCTGAAGCAGCAAACACTGGGATTCTTTAGTTATACAGTTTCTGACAGCTGTTTACCATTGCACATCATAACAAAGGATATGTCGTCGTACTGGGGACAGTGGATGTGCTTTTCCACAGTCAAAGCTCAGTGAAGTTTGAGACAATGCAAAACTCTAACCTAAACTTTTTTTCTCTTTCGTTCGTCGACAGGCACAGCGATTCTTAGGACTAAGTGGGTTATACTGCCCTCTTCAGGAGTTTACTAGGCAGAACAGGCAGTTCTAACAGCAAAAAGAACAGTAACAGGCACAGCCCCTCCCAGGGGGCAGTCCCCACTGGCAGATAACCCCACACCCAGCTGCTGCTAGCTCAGTTTTTTCTGCCTAGTGCAAGGAGTTAGACCTAGGCTCCCTGTTGGGATCTGTGGTACCTCTCTGGGCCACTTTCGGATGTCCTGGGACAGCCTCACAGATGAAGACTACAATCAAGCAGCCGTGCTGGGCAACAGGCTGGTTCTTGGATCCAGGTAGTATCCCCAGCCGGCCATCACGCGTTCGACCGGATGCTTCGCACTGGGTCGACTGCAACAAGCCCGACCGGACGGGGTTAAACACCCCGCCATTGCACGCAGTGTGTCCAGGGCCGACAGCTCCCTCCGGCCTAGCCGGGAGCGTGTAAGCTTTCTCGGGTGGGATCCCCCGCACCACCCGACTAGATGGGGTAAGTACGTCCCCTCCCCTTCGGGGGCCCTGGGGGGTGAGCTGGCAGGTCCCCTCTCCGGGGTGTAGTGTAGTGGGTGGTCTCCCCCCCCCCCTTCCCCTTCTTCCTCGCTCGTGCACCCCCTTCCCCTCCCCGGGGCTTCCAGGGTGTGTTTTGGGTAATGGGCCCTAGCTGGCCCGCCTCCTCCCCCACTTGCCTCCTGCTCGGCGATCGGTTTGTCGGCGGCTATGTTGCCGGCGTCCGGCCTCCATTTTCTTGTAGCCGGGCCGCATTTAAAAGCATTGGGATCGGTCGGCGCCCATTTTGGTGTAGCCGCGGTCACACTGTTACATGGGGTTTTGGCCTCTAGTGTGCAAGGGTGGCCATTTTCCTGTGGTTTCTACACGTGGAAGGCCTGTGTGTTGCTGAGGGGTGGTCCTGGCCGTTTCTGGTGCCAATTTAGCTACAAGCTCAGCGTGGATCTCACTGGAGTGGTAGCGGCTCTGAGCACAGCGGCAGTGTGGGCAGCAGGAGCGTGGTGAAGGCAGCAACAGCGGCGGACAGCAGCAGTAGGCAGCTCCTCTCCGGGTCGGGTGGTGAGTCCCCCCTGGGGTGCCCCTGTGACAAGCCTTGCGCAGCTGTGGGGTGGGGGGGTGCAGTGGTCTCCTGGCAATAGGCCTCATTCTCTTGGCTCTGCCAGGGAAGGTGACAGAATGGCAGCCGATGCGGGTGCTTCCCCACCGGACCTCTCGGTGCCTGCAGCCAGCACTTCAGGGGCCCTGTCCCTTGTAGACACCATGTCCACGGTGCTGGAGACGTTTGTCTCCCGGGTACAGTCGCTGTTTAACCGCAGGAACGCCAAAAAGCACCCCTTGCCCCCCTTTCCTCCGGGGAGGACTCGGACCCCCCTTGAACTGTCGGACGGCGAGATCCCAGATGCTCCTGATAGCGGGGATGAGTCTGAGGCGTCTTATGCTGTGCACGAGAAGACGCTCTGATAACCTCAGTGCGTGAGAACCTGCAACTGGAAGAAGCAGCGGGACCCCCTCAGAGGGTGCCCGTCCCCTTCGGGTCACGTAGACTGGGCCCTGCGGCTAAGGTCTTTCCGTATGTGGATTTTCTGGATAAATTTGTCTCTAAGGACTGGGCTCGGCCTCAGAGCTCCCTCCCCATTCCGAAGTGTTTTGCTGTGCGTTATCCCTTTGAGGATAAATTATTGCAGAAGTGGGCATCACCTCCCGTGGTTGATCCCCCTGTGGCCCGCCTGAGTAAGGCGACCACCATCCCGGTGGAGGGCACGCCGTCCTTTAAGGACCCGGCTGACAGGAAGGCTGAGGCTTACTTCAGATCCCTATTTTTTCTAACAGGGTCTGCCATGCGGCCCATTGTGGCTTCTGCGCTGGTGCCGCAAATGCTCACTGAGTGGGCAAAGTTGCTACATAGCGAGTTGTGCAAGACGCAGGCTTCTCCTGAGTGTGGGGATCTTGCAGACCGGATGGTCCAGGGGGCTCAGTATCTGTGCGATGCTGCTCTGGATGTGGCCCCCCTGATATCCAAGGCATCTGCGGTCTCTGTGGTGGCCAGGCGGTGGCTTTGGCTGAAGTGCTGATCTAAGAAGGCCCTGGCGGACTTGCCTTTGGGGGGGGGGGGTGCAGCTCTTCGGTGACTCCTTGAATGAGATGATCAAAAATCTTACGGGAGGGAAGAGCTCCTTTCTCCCGGAGTCTAGGAGGCGTTCGGACCCCCGTCGCCGGCAGGGCCCTTCCTTTCCGGCACATAGGCGGCCTTTTCGTCCCTTCCGCTCCTCGGGCTAGGATTCACAGCCCACCAAGGCCCCCGGGTGTGGACAGAAGTGTCCCTGGCCGTGTAAGTGCACCAAGCCAGAGGACAAGGTCTCCTCCGCATGAAGGGTTGCCCCCACGCATTGTTCGGGTGGGGGGACGTCTCCTGGGGTTTGCAGACAGGTGGTCCTCCCACATTTTGGACCGCTGGGTCCTCGAGATGGTCTCCTCAGGGTACAGCATAGAATTTCGTTCCCGCCCCCCAGACAGGTTCTTCGCCTCCAACCTGCAGCTGCCTGCGGGCCCTGTTTCGGGGCTGTGCAGCACCTGCTGGGTCAAGGGTTGATTGTTCCCATGCCACGGGCGGAACGTTCCCAAGGGTTTTATTCCAACCTTTTTGTGGTTCCGAAGAAGGATGGGGTCCGTCCCATCCTGGACCTGAAGCACCTCAACAGGTTTGTTCGGGCTCGCAGGTTTCGCATGGAGTCGGTCCGCTCGGTGGTAGCGGCCCTGCACCAGGGCGATTTCCTGGCCTCTCTCGACATCAAGGATGCGTACCTGCATGTCCCTATCTGCGCCCAGCGCTTCCTGCGCTTTGCGGTCGTGGAAGAGCACTACCAGTTTGTGGCTCTCCCATTTGGCCTGGCCTCGGCACCTCGGGTCTTCACCAAACTACTGGCTCCAGTGGTGGCGTACCTGGACGACCACTTGCGTGCGGAGTCGGCTCCAGGGACAATGTGACGATCACCCTGCAGGAGTTTGGGTGGGTGATCAACCTCCCTAAGTCGGTTCTGAATCCGTCTCACCGCCTGGAATATCTGGGTTTAGTCCTGGATGCAGCCCAGGCGAAGGTCTTCCTCCCGCCAAGCAAGCGACAGATGCTTCAGTCGGCGGTTCGGTCCCTACTGTCCCAGAAATGGGCCTCAATCCGTTTTTGCATGCGGGTCTTGGGCCTCATGGTGGCCTCCTTCGAGGCAGTCCCTTATGCTCAGTGTCACACCCGCGTTTTGCAACTGGAAATTCTCCTGAGATGGGACAGGTCCCCATCTTCACTGGATCGGGTGATCAGGTTGGATCACCAGGTGAGGGCATCGCTGCTCTGGTGGCTGCGGGCCCCGGTTCTTGTGTTGGGGAAGTCCTTTCTCCCCCTTCACTGGACAGTGATCATGACGGACGCCAGCCTGACTGGCTGGGGCTGCTCTCGGCCCAGGGACAGTGGTCTCCAGAGGAGTCTCGTCTCCCTATCAATGTCCTGGAATTGCGGGCGATTTGGTGCTGCCTCTCCCATTGGACATCGAGACTACACGGGTGCCCTGTCTGGGTTCAGTCAGACAATGCCACGGCCGTGGCATACGTGAATCACCAGGTCGGGACGAGAAGCTCGGCTGCGGCCTCAGAGGTAGCTCCCATCCTGCGGTGGGCAGAAATTTCTGCCGTCCACATACCGGGCGTAGAAAATTGGCAGGCGGACTATCTCAGTCGTCAGCGCCTGGACCAGGGAGAGTGGTCCCTGCACCCGGATGTGTTTCATCAGATTTGTCTGAGATGGGGTGTTCCGGACGTAGACTTGTTGGCGTCCCGCCTCAATCGTAAGGTGCAGACTTTCGTGAGCAGGACAAGGGACCCCTTGGCAGACGCGGTGGATGCTCTTGTGGCTCTGTGGGATCGGTATTGACGCATCTATGCCTTTCCTCCTCTCAAACTGCTTCCACGCCTTCTGCGCAGAATAGAAGTGGAGGGTATACCGACCGTACTGGTATCTCGAGATTGGCCAAGGTGTCCTTGGTACGCAGACGTAGTATGGATGGTGGTGGACGTTCCCTGGCGGCTCCCCCTTCGCGAAGACCTTCTGTCCCAGGGGCCCATCTTGCACCCTGTTTTACCCTCTCTTACCCTCTCTGGCTTTAACGGCCTGGTTATTGAATCCCAGGTGTTGAGGGATCGAGGGGTTTCGGACTCGGTGATTCCTACCATGTTGAAGGCACGTAAGGCCACCTCACGTAAGATTTACCACCGCACCTGGAAGGCTTACATTGCCTGGTGTGAAGCCAGGGGGTGGAACCCTCGTTCTTTCTCGGTGTCTCGAGTTCTGGCCTTCCTACAGAAGGGCCTCGACCAGAAAGTGGCGTTGAGCACTATCAAGGGTCAGGTTTCTGCTCTGGCGATCTTTTTTCAGTGTCCTTTGGCGACGCATTCATTGCATTTCATGCAGGGGTTTCGATAAGTCGCCCCCCAGGTACGGTCGCCTTTGGCGCCATGGGACCTCAATTTTGTCCTCTCGGTACTTCAGAAGCCTCCCTTTGAAAATATCAGGGAAATCTCTCTGCATTTGCTTTCGCAGAAAGTGGCTTTTCTGGTAGCTATCACATCTGCTCAACGGGTGTCTGAGTTGGCGGCTCTGTCTTGTAGGTCTCCTTATCTGGTCCTACACAAGGATAAGGCGGTCTTGCGTCCGTCTCCTTTTTTTGCTGAAGGTGGTGTCATCTTTCCACATCAATGAGGACATTGTCCTTCCTTCGCTATGCCCACGCCCGTCTCACCCTAAGGAGGTTACTTTGCACTCCCTGGATGTTCGGGCCCTGCGGGTGTATCTGGCGACTACGGCCTCCTTTCGGAGGTCAGATGCTCTTTGTCGTGGTGGATGGTCCACGCAAAGGTTTGGCGGCCTCATCGGCCACTATCTCACGTTGGATTAGACAGGCGGTGACCCAAGCCTATGCTGTTCGGGGTCTGGAGCCTCCTTTTCTGGCTACGGCTCATTCTATCAGGGCGATTAGCACTTCCTGGGCTTTCCGACATCAGGCGTCTGTGTCTCAAATGTGCAAGGCGGCTACTTGGACCTCTGTGCACACCTTTCCAAAGTTTTACAAAGTTGATGTTTTAGCATCCTCGGATGCTGCGCTTGGCCGCAAAGTTTTGCAGGTGGCCGTGTGAGACATGCATGGTTCCTCACTGAGGGTTCGGTTGGGTGTAGTTCTGTTACCCACCCCTCATTTTTGGCACTGCTCTTGGACGTCCCACTTAGTGCTAAGAATCACTGTGCCTGTCAACGAACGAAAAAGAAAACGGGATTTTTTGACTTATCGTAAAATCCCTTTCTTTGAGTTTGTTGACAGGCACAGCACCCACCCTTCTGGATGTTGCACTGCTTGTTACGAACTGAGCTAGCAGCAGCTGGGTGTGGGGTTATCTGCCAGTGGGGACTGCCCCCTGGGAGGGGCTTTGCCTGTTACTGTTTTTTTTGCTGTTAGAACTGTCTGTTCTGCCTAGTAAACTCCTGAAGAGGGCAGTTTAACCCATTTAGTCCTAATAATTGCTGTGCCTGTCGACGAACTCTGAGAAAGGGATTTTACGGTAAGTCAAAAAATCCCATTTTTTTTCCTTGTCCATTTAGAGTCAGAGGAACTCTGTCATCTTTGGGTTGGACTGCTGCATACAGGAGGGTTGGACACTGGCAAACACACAAACTGTAGGCCGACCCAGGTTAACCGCTCTACAATTTACTAGTATTCTAGAAGGATGGATTTGGCTTCAATTAAGACTCTCCTCTACATTACTGCTAGAGCTTGGTCTTTTTGATTGCAGCTATTTCTTGAGTTTATCAACCTGCCATTTGGAGTACCGTTAACGAATCCGACAAGACATTGCCGTGATACCATGGAAGTGAACTTTGGGCACTGGGTTCTGCATGGGGAGCTTTCCATCGGGGACTACATGACTTGCATAAGTCAATAATTTATTTTCTAGTTTTGCTGCAAAAAGAAGTTAATGCTGTGGGACTGAGCGATGATGCCATCCATTGGGTGGTGTGTTGGCACAGACTGAGCGAAGCAGTCTCTGCAGCAGATGTCTTGACAACTTGCAAGATTTTTAATAAAGTTTTTACTGCCGTGATGCTATCGGAGTGTAGCCTGTCCTTTAAGTTCTCGGTGGATGGAGCTAGGATGCGCTTGTGGGCAGGCACCCGGCATTTAGATTAAGCACTGCAAGGAGAATGTGTGCACTTGGGAGCAATATTTCCTTTGATTTGGCAACAAACGAGTTTCACTGCCTGCCCTCTTCTCAGGTTCACCACATAGATTTCGTTGGATCCCACTCAGGTCTTTTGGATCAAGGTATCACTGTCCTGTGGCAGAACAGTTCCAGGGTTTTTACTCCAATCTGTTCAAGGGGGCTTATACCCATTCTGGATCTCAAAGCTCTGAATGTCGTCATTTGAGTCCTGAAATTCCAAACAGAATCTACCAAATTTATCATTACCTCCTTTCACCTGGGAGACCTTCTATGTTACTGTGGATATCCAAAGATGCTTACATGTCCATATCTTTCCAGCACATCACCAATTATTATGCTTGGCTATGGAGCCTGTAAACTACCAGTTCTTGGACCTGCCTTTCAGCCTCCAGTCTGAACCTCTGGTTTTCACCCAGGTGCTGGCCCCAGTACTAGCCCCACTGCTCTCTCATGGCATCCTTTTTGTGGGATACTTACAAAACCTCCTGTTGAGGAAAGAGCACAGGCTCTGACGGATGTGGCTTTCATTGTCCACACTTGACAGCATTTGGATGGATCTTAAACCTTAAGCAATCCTCTCAGGAACAGACTTGTCATGTGGAGTTTCTGGGTCTAGTCCTGGACACAGCTCACTGCAAGTGTTGCTTCCACAAGAGAACTGTTTGGTTCAGGCCTCTGTGACTGTTTTTGCACGAGAGATAAGTCCCTGGCTTGATTGTAATCTCCTTTTGGAGCTGTTCCTTTTGCCCACTTTTACTCTGACCTCTGTAGTGCACCGTTCTGTGGGACACCAGTCTCTGGACAAACCGATTTCTTTGTCGCGTTGGCCCAATTTATCTCTGGATTGGTGGCTCAGAATTCAGGTCCTGGAGTCATGATACTCCTTGCTTCCGTCTTACCTATTTTATAAGGTTCTTCGTGACAAATAGCAGTCTGTGGGCTGGGAAGGCACCCTAGGCACCTTTTTGACGTAGGGAACTTGGTCGTTGGAGTAGTTTAGTCTCCTTATCTGCATCCTGGAGCTTTGGGCAATTTTTCTGTCCCTGCACTGTTGGACCATCCTGCTTGGAGAATCATCTGATTCAGTTAGACATGGCATGCGCATCAATTAACCTAGAAGAATCCGAAGTCTTGCTGAGCAAGTGAGGGTAGATGGGATCCTTTCCTGTGCAGACCTTTGTTCCAGTCTTGTCAGCAGTGTCTAATCCAGGTGTAGACAATTGGCAGGCAGTTTTCCACAGCCGGCAGCCCTTACTTAGACCTGAGTTCAGAAACAAACTGGAGACGTTTGTCTCCAGGTACAGAAATCCTCTTGGGATTGCAGTAGCGCTGTGGTGGTCTCTGTAGTTCCTCAGACTTGTTCTTTGTGTGCTTCATAAGGTCGAGATGGACGGCTTTCCATTGCTCTGGGCTGGCCCAGGCAGACCTGATAAGATTTCTGGCAGATGCTTTGTGGCAACTGCCAGATAGTCAGCATCCTGCTTCATGATCACTGACTTTAACAGCTTGGCTGTTCCAGTCCAGGTTCCAAGGAGTCGGTGATTCCTACGATGCTCAAAGCTAGGAAGTTTACTTAATGCAAGGTCTATCATTACACATGGATCTTCGTACAGGGAGTCACGCATATAGTTTCTCCCATATGTTCCCTTGTGGTTCTGAGAATCTGGTCCTCATTGTCTTTCAGAATCCACCGTTTAAACCCATTAGACTTACCTCTACAGCTTTATCTTACAGAGAATCCTTTCTGAATTTGCATAGGGACAAGGAGGTGTTGAGGCCCAGGACTTCCTTCTCATCCAAGGTTATTTCTGCCTTCAACTTCAACCAGTAAAATGTTCATCCATCTCTCTGTCCAGCTCTAGTTCACCAAAAAGAAATTTCTCTCCGTTATCTGCATGTTTTAGGGCTACGAGTCTATCTCTGAGCTACTGCTTCTTTCAGAAAGACTGATTCTCCATTGTCATCCAAATGGGTGCTCCTCGTTCCACCATCTCTAGGTGGCTCAGACAGACCATCATCCAAGGATCTGGCTTTTTTTTTTTTTTCCTGTCAGTTTACTACACTAAATCCATGAATGTATTTCTTTTCTTTTTTCTTTTTCTTTCTTTCTTTCAAAAATCCATCAATGTTTCCTTGGCTTTTCAGCATCAGGAAACCATTTCCCAAAATTGCACGGCTCCCACCTGGTCTTCTGTTCATGTGTACATATTTGCCAGCACACCGAGGATCACCATCCAAAAATGTATTTAAAGAGAGATTACATCACAGAAGAGTGCAACGTTTCGGAGCCACGAAGGACCCCTTTGTTAGGCATGTGATCTGTTCCACATGTTCTCCAGGTTCTACCAGGTGGATGTTTCTATCCCATCTGATGCCAACTTCAAACGTATTGTCTTTCAGGCTGGTTTTTGATCTGCAGACAGCCCCCAGCCTTTTTACTGGCCTGTTAGCATTTTTTGCCCATTCCACAGTTGGATTGCTTTTTGTCATTCCAGAGACTAGACTTCCTGTGTCACTTGGGCCCCTTTCACACTGCCGCAACTTGAAAGTCGCATAATTTTGCTGCAATTTTATCGTGATTTTGCCGCGATTTCAGGGAAAGCCTGTGTAAACTTGAGGTCTGTGGGCCTCAACTCGCATCAAAGTCGGACCAAAGTAGTACAGGGACTACTTTGAAGTCGGTGCGACTTGAAGTCGCACAGATATGAATGGTACTCATTGAAAATCATGGGGTACCACTTGTTATGTGAATTTGCAGTCCCAAGTCGCAGAACAAGTCACACAAGTGTGAAAGGGACCTTAATGGGGGGAAAAAATGTAGTTTTTGTAATCAACACTGGTGGTAAAGTATTTTCCTAGAGTTCGTTGACTGGCACAGGCCCCACAGGTCCCATTACTCTGTGCTTATGATCATGCTCTTGGTTGGCTTTGCTACAAAACCAGTGCCAGTGTTCCATCCTCCTGTAGGCAGCAGTATAACCCTAAGGATAAAGACTGTGTCCCTTAATGCAGTCCAGAAGAAGGATTTTATGCTGGGTGCAGAAATCCTATTTTTATGCTTTGGAAAAATGCATGAGAGTGTGAACTTGACTTTTTTGTGGTGTGTTTTTGCTGCCCTTGTTTTAATGACTTGTGCCTCTGGAACAGGAAATAAGGGGGAATTTCCCTCAACAGGCACATGCTACAGTTGTATCCTGAATAAGTCTCTAATTCTTCTTTCTGTCTGTAGGATTACCATGATGTGGTAAAGACCCCTATGGATTTTGGTACCATAAAGGAAAAACTGGCAGCCGGGAATTACAGCAGTCCATTGGAGTTATGTAAAGACATGAGATTGGTCTTCTGCAATGCCAGGTTATACACGCCCAACAAGCGCTCTAGGGTGAGAGCTGCAGATTTAAAATCTTTTATTTGCCTTCCACAAGCTTTTTTGTGTGTTTAATAGATTTTTACTTCATTTGATGTGCTTTGAGCAAATCAAGGTTTCCAGTGTTGTTAAGCAACCTTTTTAGGTTGGCTTCACATAAGCTACAGTTACACAGATTTTACCTTAAAGCGGAGTTCCACCCAAAAGGGGAACTTCCGCTTTAAGGACTTCTGACCCCCTGACATGCCACATTTGGCATGTCATTTTTCGAGGGTAGAGTGGCTACCTAGTTTTGACAGGTACCCAGCTCCCACTTCAGGAAGTTCTCCTCTCCTCCTCACTCCCTGCAATCTTCTTGGACAAGTCACCAATCACAGAAGATTGCCCGGCCATTCAGGATGTGCAGCGCAACGCTCGCATGTGTAGTGCGCACCAGGCTGTGAAGCCACAAGCTTTCACAGCCGGGTGCCCACACTAGTGATGCCGAGGAGAGGCAGGGGAGAGAGACCCGAGGCCTCAGGCGGCCGCATCGCTGGATTGTGGGACCAGGTGAGTGTGTGTTTATTAAAAGTCAGGAGTTACACTTTTTGTAGCTGCTGACTCTTAATAAACACAGAAACTGCTGGAACTCCACCTTTAAAGAATAATTCCATTCAGCAGCATATATACATAGTTGCATTGGTCCGGCTTGGACCATGTCTAATCCCCCTGGAAGCTTGAAATTGCTAAAGTAGACATTGCTACTAAAGTGATCTCCACTTGCTTTTAGGTGCCATACTGAAGCTAGCCGGATGCATTGTGAATACTAGAGATTGGCTGCTCTGCGTGGGTGCTATCCAGACATTGAGTTGCATTCTCTGAATGAATGCAAAGTCTTCTCTGGTTGGATGAGGTGGAGAGCAATGAAGCCACTGCCCCGTCTCTCAGCCTTGTCCAGTCAAAGAACCCTATGCATTTGTTAAAAAATTGCAAAATATTCTCTAAACGGCCAACCTTTGATATATAAATAGCTGGAGAGGACTGGACCCAGAAGCAAGTGACAATCACCGGAGTCGTGGTGTTTACTTCAGTGATTGCAAGCTTCCAGGGGCATCATCCCGGTGTGGTTATATTGGTCCAACCTTGACCAGTGCAACTACGTATAACATGCGGATGCCTGGAATTCTTCTTTAAAGCGGTATTTAATCCAACATTTTATTTCAGCTTACCAACCATTAGTTGTGGTGACTGCGTTGGTTTCCATTTTTTTTTTTTTTTTTCCCCACTGTTTTCACTTGGTGATCTAGCCATTAACACCACCTGTATTAGAGCCCCTCACTCTGGATAAATCAATGCAGGGGGCACCTTTAGACAGCATTGTCAGTCTGGGGAGAGGGTAGAGTAAGACTACTAGCAAATTTAAATACACTAATAGCCGTACTCTAGCTAATACTTTGTAATATGTTGCAGAGAAAAGTGTTTTTCCCTTTCTGAGATGAACGTTTTACATAAATATATAAAACTGATCATTGTAAACACCCCTGTCAGTGGTAAATGGTTTGTCTCACCCCTTTAACTGCACGAGAGCTTGTTTTTAAAAAAAAAACAAAAAAAAAAACAGCAGACTTACTGGCTGGATCACTTGATGAAAATAGAAGAGCCTAAAAAAGAAAACTAAGCAGCCAGCACATCTAAGAATTGATAAACTGCAATATAATGTTTACTTTTGGGTTTAATGCTGCTTTAACATACCACAACGCTCAGCACAGTTGGTACAGTGCAAGTGGTGTTTTGTTTACACATAAAATGTTAAGTTCACCTTTGGGAAAACCAAATCAATCCACATATTTTTACAGGAAAAAAATGTACCTTTATTTTTTCTCCCAGGACCCTGCAAAGCTTTTCACCCACGATCGTGAGGGCAATGTCAGGCTCCTGCAGACACTTTCTCCAGCTTCTTTGCCTGTACCTCTGTATGGGTTTTCTGTTAGGAAGCTGGAAGAAGTGAAACAGTGTGCGGCACCGTTTTCATTATAGTATATATTTAATTGTATGTGGGAACACACATATTGCGGGCAGTAGTAGAAATAGTTAAAACATTAAAAGGATATATCTATTTTTGATTACAGCACTGATTGTGCTGAGGTTTCTTTGTTCCATAAGCTGGAGGAAGTGTCAATGAACTATGAGGGTGCTGCTTAGTGCCCTCATAGTTCATTGAGAAACTACAAACCATCTGCAACAGTAGAAGATGGGACTTGTAGTTTCCTTCATTCACAGATCTCTGTGAATGAATGAATGACATGACTGAGGGAACAGAGCCCTGTACAGCCACACCAATTTTGTATAACAGCGGGGGAAAGAGAAACACCTGCCCGCTGTTGGGATGGTGAGGGGGGAGGTGCTCAAACATGTTACACCCTGAAAATGGGTGTAACACGTTTCAAAAGGTGAACTTAAAGCAATGGAGTGGCATAGTTAATGGGTGCCTTTTTTTTTTTTTTTTTTTTTTTAATCTGTTTTTTTGTCAGTGCTTTCTTTGTCTTTGCAATCCAGCCACATTTTTGAGTAGGCCTACTTAAACATACTTGCATACTTTGCATGATACAGATCTTTTATCTGTAGCAAGGCAATATGCAGAGATGAGAGCGGTAGTCTCTGCAGGATACATAACTATATAGAAACATACTATATAAGTATACAATTTATATTTCTTGCCAGCAATTGAAGTATAGTTGGGTGGTCAGCTTATTTCCTAGTGTCTATGGATGCCTTTGCAGTTTATTTCATGATTGAAGAGTCCTCCTCTGACCCCATGCTTTAAAAGTATCTGAATATGTTCTATTTTCTTCATTCAGATCTACAGTATGGTATTAAGGCTTTCTGCACTTGTAGAAGAGAAATTGAAGGTTATTTTGTCAGATTATAAACATGCTCAAAGGTCCAAAAGTAGGCCTGGAGAATCAGGCAACATGAAGAGAGCTGGAGCCAAGGAAGGACAATATACCAGAAATTCACTCAGGTAAGTTATGGTATTCTGGGTACCTAAAGGAGTTGATTTACTAAAACTGGAGAAAGCAAAATCTGATGCAGCTCTGCATTGAAACCAATCAGCTTCCAGGTTTTTTTTTTCTCCAAAGACTTATCGAACAAGCTGAAGTTAAAATTTGATTGGATACCATGCAGAGCTGCACCAGATTTTTGCACTCTCCAGTTTTCGTATATCGACCCCAAAGTATCTCCAAATTTCAAATGATCCAATTAAGCCTCCCCTACTTAACCACTTCAGCCTCAGAAGTATTTACCCCCTTCCTGACCAGGCCATTTGTTGCGATTCGGAACTGCGTTACTTTAACTGACAATTGCACAGTGGTCATTTTTTCCCACAAATAAGTTTTCTTTTGGTGGTATTTGATCACCTCTGTGTTTTTTTTATTTTTTTGCACTATAAACAAAAAAAGTGACAATTTTGACAAATCTTTTTTTTTTTTTACTTTTTGCTATAATACATATCCAAAAAAACAAAAACAAATTTGTTCATCAATTTAGGCCGATATATATTCTTCTACATATTTTTGTTAAAAAAAAAAATCGCAATAGGCATATATTGATCTGCGCAAAAGTTATCGCGTTCACAAACTATGGGATAGATTTAGGGACTTTGTTATTGTTTTTACTGGTAATGGCAGCTATCTGCGATTTTTAGCATGACTGTGACATTGCGGCAGACAAATCTGACCCCAAAGGACACTTTTTGGGGACCAGTGACATTATTACATTGATCAGTGCTATAAAAATGCACTAGTGTATAAATGACACTGGCAGGGAAGGGGTTAACACTAGGGGACGATCAAGGGGTTAAGTGTGTTCCCTGGGTGTGTTTTAACTGTAGGGGGGTTGGGCTGATGGACCTGACAGAGATCGCTGTTCCTGATGACTGGGAACAGAAGATGTGACATGTCATCTGGCAGAACGGGGATCCGCCGTACCTACATAGGCAGATCCCTGTTCTGCCTCTATACACAGCGATCGCGGGTATGTCCGCCGGGCACGCTCTCGTGGTGCGCAGCAGGCACACGCGCCCACAATTCCTCATGCACGGACTGCCGTACAGCTACGGCGGTTCACGCTGGAGAGCCGACCTGCCACAGTAGAATGATGGCGGCTGGTCTGCAATCGGTTAAACCCCTTAACCTGCTAGATTTTTTTTTTTATCTAAACTCCCTCCAAACCTTAAAAAATGGCCCCACAGGGCGTTTCTCCGCTGCACCCCACGCGGCGCTCTCTCCTCATTCGCTAACTGGCTGTAAATGACAGCAGCCAATGGCTCCCACTGCTGTGTGAGCTAATGAGGGAGAGAGACCTGGGAGAGCTGCTGCTCTCATGCACATCGCTGCATCGATATAAGACTGACATTTATACACAATACAAATTATTCAAGTGATTTTAGCAAAGCCAAAACCCATTAACATTTCAAATATTCTGAGCTTAGCTGAGGGAAGCATGTCCTTTGTATACTTCCGTCTTGAGCCACTGCTGCGGCTGAAAATCTGCAAAACATTTTTGCATTCGGTATTTGCTTAGAGCAGTGAGTTTGTGAGAAATGCTTGCCAGAGTACACCTCTTTCAGCATTAAGCATTTAATTGTTTTGCAGTGATGTCTACCACAAAAATGCCAGACAGAGAAGTACACAGAGTCAGCGAATGAATGGCTCCCTGCAAGAAACTTCTTCATCGCGACCTACCTCAAGCGGGGCACCACCTACCACCACCCAGACCAGCATAGGTAGTTCCTCTGTTAGACGCACGCGCGGACAATCACCTGACAGTGCCTCAGCACCGTCTGCTAAATCTTACACAGTCAACAGAGTGAGGCATAACACAACAAGCTGCTCTTCATCTTCAGGTGAGTATACTCACGGCAGCAATTAACTGTGGATGCCATAGAAGCTATTAAATACTGTATTTTCTTGGTGGGATGAAGAAGGCACATTTTTGGGTTTTTTCCCCTATACACCATGTACAGCTGGGTTTTGGGGGGATGAGGTTAATAAATGAAGGCAAAACCAATCCCTTCTAAGAGCAGGATCAGACAGTATTGCCATGGGACCTCATGGTGGTTTTCATGTGATCTGTTTGTGGCACCCTTTTAGGTTGGTCCTTTCTTCCCCCTACCAGGTATAACTCATGATGGAGGGAGCCTGATAGGTTAACAGCCTGACTGAGATGAGACTGGGGATACAGGGAGTAGGGGACTCACCAGCTAGCTTCTGAGTTCAAGTTCCTGCAGGTGGCAGGCAGTCCTCGGCCTTTCCAGCATGCTCCAGGTGGGACTTGATCACTGTCCCCTGCCTTATTTTGTGCACTGATCCTCTGATATTCGCTGATGCGGGGTGCGTCGATGGGAGCAGGGTCAGGAAAACCAGATGTCTGTGTCACATTGCCAGTGGTTTTTATATTGATTTGGGCTGGTTAGTGATAATTGGAGGTTACACAGCAGCTCTTGGGTATATAGACATGTGCTTCTCCTAATGTATTTATCTTTATTTACATTTTAAGAAATACTATTGAAACACTAGATTTAGCTGATCAGTGTTAAAGTGGTTGTCAAGGCTTGTTAAAAAAAAAAAAAAAAAACACCTGCAAGAGAGAAAGGCATAATGAGCTCATTATGAAATACTTATCTTAGATCGACACCATTGCAGTGGTCCCCGAGCACCACTGTGACCGGTGTCATGTTGTGTCCGTTGTCTTCTGTAATACTGGGCTCTGACCAATCACAGCGCGGACTCCAGCTCTGTGATTGTCAGTAGCTGCGCTGACGCCACTCCAGCGCATGCGCACGGGAGCCGTCATTTACGGCGCACTTTGTGAAGAAACGGCCCAGTCAGGCTGTTTCTTCTCTGCGCATGTGCCGATTACGTCAGCACATGCATATACAGGGAATATCTGCAAGTTTAGGAGATATTCCCGGGACCTACAGGTAAGCCTTATTATAGGCTTACCTGTAGTTTAAAGTGGTTGTCGCCACTTTAAAAAGGCTGATATGCCTTGGATGTCAAACCAAGTCCTAGCAGCTACACTTCTACATTCCCGCCAGATATCTGTATCTATCTGCTCCAATGATCTCCCTTTGTTCATGGATTGCTCTGAAAGCTTTGTTTTCATACCCAATGCCAAGAATATACTGCTAGGTTAACTGGCTTCCACACAAGTTGACTCTATTGCATGTATTGTTTTTGTAACTGCAGTTGAGACTTCAGATTGTTGGCTGTTTTTGGGACAGACATTTGTATAAATAGGTGGTGTGCTTTGCAAAGCACTGCAGAATTAATTTAGGATATATAAAATGAGTAAAAATATTTAAATATTTCTCTCTATAGATATATTCATTTTTATTTATATATATATATATATATACATATTATATACACACACATATACACAGTGTATTGTGTACACAATGGATGTAAAATTACATTAGTGTTGTTTTGTGTTAGTAACGTGTTTTGTGTATATCCTTACTTTATAGAGAGTGACACAGACTCTTCTTCATCTTCTTCTACCTCTGCTTCGGAACATTCCTCCCGCACATCATCTTCTAGCTCTGGCGGTAAGTCCCATGACCAAACTGATTCCAAACATAACAAGATAATGGCTCCAAAGGCAGAGCCATGAATGGCAAGCACAGAGATCAGGTGTTATAATGTGAGATATACCAATTTCTTTAATCCCAGCTGTGTTGGGTAGGTGTCTCAGAAAAATAAAATGTTTATCTGAAAGGGTTGCATGAAAAGGTTTAACTGGATGGGTTAGTGCCTTTATTATACCTTACCAACTAACTATGTAACATTTTTCAAGAAGTAGGAAAGTTGTGTTTTTTTCATCGTATTTAACCACTTGAGTGCCAGCCTGTAATACCCCTTCATTACCAAGTCATTTTTCAGTGCTGTGATGGTTTGACAATTGTTCCATCATGCAGCGCTGTACCAAATGAGTTTTTAATACCATAAATTTGAGACCGATAGAGCTTTCTTTTGGTGGTATTTAAAGTGATTGTAAAGTCTCAAGGTTTTCCACCTAAATGCATTCTGTGCATTTAGGTGATTCACCCTCTGTGCTACAGCTGTCCCGTAGACCCTACTTTTTCTTACCTGAACCCAATCCGATCCAGCAATGTTTCTTTCCTCACTGTACAGATTGATAGCAGCAGGAGCCATTGGCTCCCGCTGCTGTCAATCACATCCTGTGACGCGGAGGTCGGGTCCCGATGTCTGTGTCAATGGACGCAGCGGCGGGACTTGGGAGTAAGCCTGCATCGGTGCCCCCATGACCCCTGCGGCTGTGCAAAACCCTTTCACAAAACAGGTGTTTATAACATGTTGTTTTTATTAAAAAAAAAAAAAAAAACACAAACCTTTAGAAACACTTAAATAACGGCAGGATTTTTTTTTTTTTACTTTAAAAAGGAAAAAAGACCAAAAATGTTAAGAGAAGTTCACTTTTTGATGAAATATAAGTGCAAATTTTTTGCAGGTAAAAAAATGTGCATTTATTTTTTGTTTTGGGAGCCTGTAAAGCATTGCACCAGCGATCAGTAGATCGCTGATGCCATGCAGAACTGTCACTGTATCAGCTTGCGTGTACCTCTTCTTACTAGCAAGCCGATACATTCTGACAGGAAGAATCAATGAACTACCACAGACGCTAAGGCTGTCGTGACTTGTCGTTTTCCATTCACACAACACTGTAAATGAGTGACACGGCTGGGCGTAGCCCCCATTTGTGCGTTTTTTTTTTTAAATTGTGACAGCTAGCAGGGGGAGAGGATTCCCACGCTAGCTGTCGGAGCGGGAGCTGGTCCTTTCATAATATGTTACATGTTACCAGGGCCGGCGCTACCACTAGGCAAAATAGGCAGCTGCCTGGGTCGCAACCACAGCCGCTGGTCTGCCAATGTTCCCCACCAGAGTCGCCATGAGGAGAAGCGGCTGTCCAAGAAGGCCTCCATGAAGTAGTTCAACATGCCCGCCTCCCCCAGGTCCTGATTGGTGGCTCTCACGGAGATTGCACCGATCCTGCTGGCTCTTTCTTGGGCACGGAAGCCTGGTAGTTCAGTTGTGAAGCTGGAACTGGGGACTGTTGTTCATGTGCCTACTAGGGCCCCCTCCGCTCCATCCTGACCTGCACCACAAGGCTCTGGCAGGCTCCATCCTCCTCTTTACCGGCACAACAGGTGCAGCGGGGTATCTGGATCGATGCAGCGGGCTGGTATTTGCACCTGACAGTCTGATAATCCCAGCACTGATCCCATCAGATCCCGGCTACGGGTCCTTAGCCCTAGCACACAGCCAGACTGGGCTCTTCCTCCGGTGCTTGGAAGTAGCAGTCTGCTCTGTGTCTGTCCTGGACTGCCCGACTGCCACTCACCGCCAATCCTGCTCTGCAGAAGGAGCTCCCCGCTCTCTGTTTGCTCCACATCCCCGCTCATTGGAGGAGAACCCCTCTAGCTGTACATCCACTCCGCTCCTCTGTACTCCACTGTCCCACTGGGATCAACACCCCCGACCTGCAGGGCCCCCAGCACACTCAGCCCACCCCTATACTATCCTGGCCTGCCCTTAGCCCGCCCCGTGCCGCCCTTAGCCCGCCCCCGTGCCGCCCTTAGCCCGCCCCCGTGCCGCCCTTAGCCCGCCCCCGTGCCGCCCTTAGCCCGCCCCCGTGCCGCCCTTAGCCCGCCCCCGTGCCACCCTTAGCCTGCCCCCGTGCCACCCTTAGCCTGCTCCCGTGCCGCCCTTAGCCTGCCCCCGTGCCGCCCTTAGCCCGCCCCCGTGCCGCCCTTGGCCCCTCTATATAACTGTGGACCACGGCTGGCGTGCTTCCACTATTTGTCTTCAGGCCGGGCCCAGAGGCGCAGTTGCGGGCCTGCACACCACGGCAGAAGAAATAGGTGTAGAGGCGTCGCAAAACTCAGGGGCGGAAAAATTAGGTTTTGACTAGGGTGTCAAAAATCCTTGCACAGACCCTGCATCTTGCACCCTGAAAATGGTTGAACATGTTATAAAAAGTGAACTTCTCCTTTAAAGAAAATAAAATTGCCTTTCTATTGAAAAAAAATGCCAAAATAGTAAAAAAATCCCTAAAACTATGCTTTTCTTTTTAAAGTAGACACTCCGAGATCTCATTTTTTGGCACAATTTTTTGGAAATGAAAAAGCATGCCAGTACAGAGAAGGGTTAAACATAGAGCTCAGCAAAGGTGTACTAGATACATGCATTGTACAGGTATAACAGAGGAAGAAGGCAGTGAAGGCGGTTAATGTACTGTCACATACAGGGGGGGAGGATGGAGCTGAAGGGATTCATGTTCAGATGGGCATGATAAGGGTTAATATGCAGGTCACATAAAGACCGCATTATAGCTAATTGTAGGAGAGGAAAGGGGCATGTAAGGGTTTAAAAAAAAAAAAAAAATTCTGTCATTGCAACAAAATGAATGAAAGCTGCAGCCGCTAATCCATTCATTCTGTGCCCATTGAGAAGGACTGATCTTTCCTTTCCCTGTAGTAAAGGGAAGGGGAGAGATCATCACAATAAACAATACCATGTGATCCCTGTGATGACCAATCACTGCTATCACATGGTACCCATCTGGGTATCTGCTGAGTACACAGCAATCACCTGGCGGATCGGCCACCCAAGGTTTGTGTATCTAATGCCATGCACTGGAAAAATAAAGGGCCACCAAGCCGTTGTTGATAAACGCACAGTAGTAGGGAAGTGGTTCAAGCAGAGCTCTTCCCAAAAGGGGAGCTCTGCTTGTGTGCTTCCTCCCTCCCCCTCCGCTACCACATTTGGCACCTTTCTAGGGGGGGGGGGGGGGAGCGGATACCTGTCAAAACCAGGCATCCGCTCCTACTTCCAGGTAAGATCACTGCAATCATTGTGCGACGATAATCAAAACTTCCGGCCCCTCTTCCTTCCCCACTGCTGCCTTCTGGGAGACACACGGGTCCTAGAAGACAGCAGGGACCATTCAGAAAGCTCAGCTAGACATGAGCAGTAGGAAGCAAGCAGTGAATGCCTTCCTGTTTCCCTTAGGATGCCGGCGCCTGCACCCGGGGTCGCCTTTAAGCCCTCATTCTTATAATTCCTAAGCTGTTGGAAATCTATCAATCTCAGATGGGTCTGCTTTCTTTTACAACACTATTACCAATCCATGTAAATATAGTAGGCAGATTTTCCCTCTGCAATCTGTTTGAGAGTTTTTTCAGTGACCTGCATCAGTATCTACAGAACAAAAGCATTTGCAATCATGTTTGTAAGCTTGAGGGCTTCCATTGCTGATCCTCTCCTCAAAATGTCTTGCTCCCGGACCACTTTGCTTCAGTTTTGTGTCACTGACCCAAAATACTTAACGTTTATCCAATGTTCCTGATCTGCTTACTTGTTCCGGGTCAGTGACACAAAAAAGTCAGGGGGTCAGTGTAAGGGTAACTCGTTTTTTTTTTAGAAAAGGCTCCACAGCAACTGCTGCTGCTTTTCTCATGGAACAGGTTTGTTTAACCGCTTCCAACCCGGCCAATGTCATATAACGTCACGGACTTTGAGCGGTGATCTCTGAATGATGCCTGCAGTTACAGGCATCAATCAGATATCATCTTTAACAGCCGACGATTCCCTTCACCATAAGAACAATCATAGCAGCTGTACAGGCGGCGGGAGGGGGTGTGTCCCCCTCCCGCCGCTCTTCGGATGATGACCATATGGATTTCCGGTGGGCCAAATGGTCCCCCGAAGTCTCTATGATCGTTTGGAGGCTGGGTGCTATGTTATGACGTCACGCCCATCTCTGCATTTGAAAAAAATGCCGCCGCCTCGACTGGGAAGCCAGGATTTTTTTTTTAATTTCAGGCTTCCCAGCCTAGAGGTGAGATCTAAGGACTTATTGACCCCAGATCTCACTATAAAGAGGACTTGTTATGCACTATTCCTATTACAAGGTATGTTTACATTCCTTGTAATAGGAAAAAAATGATATACAAAAAAATGTAAAAAAATAACAAACTTAAAAATAAAAGTAAAATTAACAATAATAAAAAAAAAATTTAAAGTGCCCCTGTCCCCCCGTGCTCCCTCGCAGAAGCGAATGCATATGTAAGTCGGGCCCACATATGTAAACAGCGTTCAACCCACACGTGAGGTATCGACGCAAACGTTAGAGCGAGAGCAACAATTCTAGTGCAAGAGCTCTTCTGTAATTCAAAACCTGTAAACAATTTTAAAGCGTCGCCTATGGGGATTTTTAAGTACCGAAGTTTGGCGCCATTCCAAAAGCGTGTGCAATTTTGAGGCGTGACATGTTGGGTATGTATTTACTCGGCCTAACAGCCTATTTCACATTATGTAAAAAGATTGGGCCAACTTTACTGTTTTGTTTGTTTTTCATGCTTGAAACGGTTTTCTTTTTTTTTTAAAAATCGCATTTGAAAAATTGCTGCGCAATTACCGTGCGAGATAAAAATTTGCAATGACCGCCATTTTATTTTCTAGGGTCTCTGCTAAAGAATACATATGTTATGTTTGGGGGTTCTGTATAATTTTCTATCAAAAAAAATATGATTTTTACATGTAGGAGAGAAATGTCAGCATTGGCTTGGTAGGCAAGTAGTTAAAAAGAAAAAAGACAAATAGCAGCTCATATTTATCTCCTCAAACATCCCCTCGAAGTAAGAGGTCTGTGTACACTTACTCTGCTCATACCTCAATTGTTTTGGTAAATATAACTGGTTTCTTTTTTGTTTTAGCATCTCAGGGCAATAACCAAAGGAGAACGGTATCTGTCAAAAGGAAAATCCCAAGCTATTCTGATGATTCAGACTCTGCATCTGAGGGAAACTCTCATCAGGGAACAAGAAAGAAAACTCTCCGCAAGAGCGCTGCCATGGCGGCTAATAAGATAAAGTGTATGACTGACGTGGAAGACAGTGGCTCCACTTCAGATAGTGACTGTAGCGCGAGCAAAAACAGCAGAACACTGCCACACCGGACAGCTTCGGCAAGAGCCAAAAAACTGCTCTTAGATGGCAGTGAGGAAGAGACCGCTTTAAAAAGTGAGCGCGATCAAGAGCGTAGAAGGAGAGCCTCTAAGACCCCACCAAGGACTTGTTCAAAGCCCTCCCGAGCCCCACAGAAGTTAAATACAGACTCCAGCATTTACAGTTCAGATAACAGTATAAAATCCCCATCTCCAAAACATTCTGCAAGTGATGATTTGAACAGTGAAGGCCATCATATCAATGGTGGCAACCAAAGCAGGGATGAGAGCTTGGACTCTCCATGCCCTCGCCTGGCCACCAATTCTCGTAGGTGCGTTGTGGAATCTGACTCAGACTCATCATCATCTCCAGAAAGTGTTGTGACAGTATTAAAGGGAGCCCAGAACACTCTCAGCCATAGACAGCCACAGGAATGTAGGGTAGTCCTAACCAATGTTTGTTTAGGTGGGGCTAATGCATACCTACGGAGTCCCTGTCTAGACAGACCATTGCCCCGGACTGCACGTCAGCCAAAAAGCTCCGACAGTGATTCTGATTCAACATTTGAAACTTTGGTCAGCAAAAAACTAAAGAGTGACGCATCCTCGGTAGCATCTCCTCCTGCTAGAAAAACAAAAGTATTAAGCGACTCTGAGGACACCTCCAATTCAGGAACTGAATATAACAACTGTAAGTTTTCCAGCTCTGGAGAGAATTCTCCATCTAAAAAGAACGGAGCCCAATTTTCTGATTCAGAGTCCTCTCTCTCAGACAACACAAGCGTCGCCAAGCACGAAACGAACAAGGGGAGCCCTTCAGTGAGACCTAAAACAACTGATCAGAAGAGGAAGCGATCGAAGAGCAGCTGCGATGATGATTGGGAGCATCGGAACACTGGAAGCCGCAAGAAGTTAACTCGCCGCTCTAAGATCCGTACACGGAACCAGGGCAAAAGGACCGTGCGATATGACGATAACGAGAACGCAGCTCAGAGTGATGAAAACTTGAATGGCAGGCAGAGTAGAACTACCTCTGTGAGGAGACTGACCCCCAGAGAACGGGCCAGGCAGTTCTTGCGATAACCAACAAAGCAAAAAAAAATTACTGACTTTTCTAAATGTTGAAATTCAGGGAATATACTTCTATTTTTCTACAAAAAGAGAAATTATGAATGTGACTACAAGCTGTACATTTTTGACTTGCACTTGTTATATTAAAGCATTATCAGCACAGATGCCAACATGTGCCTCGAGATGGGGCAGAGGTCATCTGATTGCGCTAACTAATGGTGTTTTCTGAGGTTTTTAGAACCCACAAGCTTAGTTTTTTGCAGTGAGAGTCTGTTACTTAGACCCTCGTTTTATTGCTAGACTTCTCAGCCATTGAATTCTAATTTGCACAGTTTAAGTTTACAAGTGTTTTTTGGGCTTTGTTTTGTATTTTTTTTTTTTTTTATTATTATTATTGCTAAAAAATCAGGTGCAGAATACACAAATAGTTTGCCTCTGTTTTTTCCTTAAAACTTGAAAATAACCTTTCTTCCCATAATACATATCTGTGCCATTAATTTATTTTCTAGTCACTGAAAGCTAAATCTCTTTTTTTTAATTTTTTTTTTCTTTTTTTCTAGTGCACGTATAGTTTCTTCCCTTTACAGTCTGTTATAATGAGTATTATGTTACTGTATTTTTATTTTAAAGGCCAACAAAAATTAAAGATAGATGAGGATATAGTGTGCCATACCAAATTATGATAGAGGGCAGCATGAGAAACTGGGGATAGAGGAGAAGAGTGTACTGTACAATATTTTATTAAAGGACACCATAACAAATTGAGTATAGATAATGAGAGAAGGTTGTGTGGCTTATATGCCCTGCTGTTTCTTCTACTTTGTCTTGTTGAAAGCTGAACTCCAGGAAACCTGACAATCTTCCCTTTGAAAATGTTCTTTTAGGCTGGGTTCACACCTAATACCGATGCGGCCCACAGCAGGGGTCCGGTACGTCAATGTTCACTGTTTCAGGTCTGAATTTTTGGCTGAATGCGGACCTGAAACGGACCAAAAGACGCACAGGGCTCCTGTGCAAATTCACACCGGAACTGCATCAGCGATATGTCAACGGGCTCCATAGAGAGCCGGTCAAAATCTCCTGCTATTGCGAATTGGATGTGCGTCCAATTCACAATGGGGTGTACCCAGCCTCAGTCTAGAGTTTGGCAAAAACAATTTACTTTACCCAATTCTTTATTCCTCTGGCAGACAATGCTCCCCCTTGCTCTGTCAGTGGACTGTCCCTTTGCATCCAAAGCAGGGCTATTGTCCCTGAATCATTTTTGACGTCAGAGACCTTAAACTGCCAGAACATTGGGTAGAAGAGGCTGTGGGAACCGATGTAACAGCACGGAAGAGACCTCAAGAGTGGAGAATCGGGTAAGTAGATCTACTTTTCCATGCCCCCTGGACGTAAATGGGAAGTTAACCTTTGCAATGTGGGCATAGGCTCCACTGCAAGGGAGAAAATTCAAGTTTCCTGGAATTTACCTTTTAAGGGGAACTTGTCACAAATCAAAACCTGATCAGGAACCTCCTGATAGAAACTGCCACTTTGTCTACTTGCAAGCTGTGGACAGTCAGTTATGTGAATACGCTTTAAATAAAAATAAAAAGCAACAAATGAGCTTTAAAATGACTTTTCTGTACATGTTAAAAATGAATGTTCCCTTCAAAGAAAACATGTACATAGAATTTGTGGTGCAGGCAGCAGAAGAGTTTGTGCATTCCTTTGTTTTTTTTTTTACATTGGGACTTTTAATTAATTTTGCAAAAAAGTTGCTTTAAAAGCTATTGCTGACATTTGTAACTGCAGGCAGAGGGGAGCAATTCATCCTCAGATTAAAAAACAAAACAAAAATGAAGTCCTGCTACAAAACAACCTGAAGGTGTTCACTAGGGTTGGGGTCGGGGCTGTGTGCAGGCCATTCGAGTGATTCCACACCAAATTGAAGAAAACAAGTTTTTATGGAGCAGGTATTGTATACGGGGACACAGTCATGCTGAAACAGAAAAGAGCCTGTTCCAAAATGTGACTACAAGATTGGAAGTGCATAACTGTCTAAAATCTATACAGCAAAAATGATACCCTTCACAAAAAAAGCTGAGCTGGGTAATCTGGAGGGGATTCCATATGCTTTTGGACATATAATGGGGTGTACTGGTCAGGTGTCAACATACCTTTGGCCATATAGTATTCCTGTACAGTAAATATAAAACATTTGTATATGATGAGCATGTTTTGTAGCTGTAAAGCTCTAGTGGTAAATTGCTAGATTTTCACAGATTAATGAACGGTATGTTCTAAGGTCACACTTGTCACAACAGGGTGCTGTTGTCTTCCCTCTGCCCCCATGTGTTATTGTACCTGTTAAGTTTATGAAAGGCTTTCTACCATTCAGGTGTAGCTGAAGGCAAATAACATATAGGCACGTCTACAACTCACTCAGATAATTTTAAATTAACAGAAAAAGGGCTGTGGGTATAATGTTTTAAAAATGCACTCGCTCTACCCATCGCCAGCCAGGGCACATTATATTCCACAACAATACATATCAAATGGTTAGCTCTCAGTGCTGGCAATATTCGTTTATGCAGACCTTTCAGCACTTAGAACAAGTGACATTGGAAAGCTGTACAATGGGGTTGATTTACTAAAACCGGAGAGTACACAATCTGGTGCAGTTCTGCATAGAACCCCATCCGCTTCCAGGTTTTTTTTTGTTTTTTTTCTTCCAAAGCTTAGTTGAACAAGCTGGAGTTAAACACTGATTGGATACCAAGCAGATATTCACCAGATTTTGCACTCTCCAGTTTTAGTAAATCAACCCCATGGTATCCCTAAATTTCCCCATTAAGCTTCCCCCACTTAAACCTCTTAACCCACTAATTTTATTATTTAACCTCCCTCCAAACCAGTGGTTCTCAACTCCAGTCCTCGGGACCCACCAACAGGCCAGATTTTCAGTATTACCTTGGGGAGATGCAGACTAGAATACTGAAATCACTGAGCAGCAAATGATATCACCTGTGATGTATTTCAGTTATCCTGCAAACCTGACCTGTTAGTGGGTCCCGAGGACCGGAGTTGAGAACCACTGCTCCAAACCCTAAAAATAAATAAATGTATTAATTAAACCTTTAGAGCCCTTTCGCACTGAGTATTTCAAGCATTTTGGCGGTAAAAAAAAAAAGTATGTGAAGGAGGAGGTTTGATAGAGGCTTTTTGTGCCCCCCTGCCGAGGGCCAGCAGGAAAGATCTGTGCTGGTCCTGTGTGTTTAGACTGGCCAACTATTAGAGAAACACATGTCCACCTGATACTGCACATGCCAGCATTGGTCAAATTGTGCGCCAGCCGTTTTGCTTGACTCCTTAGTGGGAAATGTTTGTTTTGCATTGATATGGTGCATGTCGGCTCTTGTGCCAGTCAGTTTATTTTGCTCTTACTTTTCAAAAATGTTAAGATACACTATTGTTTTAATTCTTTTATTATGTCATAAATAAAGATTACATAAAACAAAAAAGTGCCTGAAAAGCTCACAAAATGCTTCCCATTGATTAAACTCAATGAATGCTTTCACACTGGGGTGGTGTGGATGAAAAAATAAATCTGGCATGCAGCATCCTTGGAACATGTTTGAAGAGCTAAAAAAGCACCTCAAAAACGCCCCTCTCCATTGAAATGAATGGGAAGCGCCTCAAAATCGTTTTTGGTGAAGTTTTTGAGCCACGTGTCCTTTAAAAAAAAGCGAACCGCAAAAGCTCTCAGCGTTTTATGGGCAGTTTAGAAGCGCCTCAGTGTGAAAGGGGTCTTAATCGTTAAATATTAACCTAACCCTAACCTATTCTGTCAAACTAGATGACTTCTCCTGGCCTTGCTCCTGTGTCAAGCACTGCCCCACCAAATCATTAGTGTGCCTTTTTTGACAGTATACAGCTTCCATACGTCCTGTACACGAGACACAAGAAGCATTCCTCATTGTGGTTAACCTATAAGGATTTTAACTGCCTGTCTGCTCTTTAAGGAAATCCTTGAACATGTTGGAAAATGATTGATAGAATAGGAAATGTCTGAGAAGGTTTTCCTTTATCCAGGTCATAGTGCAGCTGGTGGTAGTTGGTCACGTTCAACTGGGCATTGTTTCCTGTAATGTTGATGGCTTAGAAAGTTGATTAACCACTTCAGCCCCGGAAGGATTTCCCACTTTAGGACCAGAGCTCTTTTTGCGATTCGGCACTGTGCTGCTTTAACTGACAATTGCACGGTCGTGTGACGTTGTATCCAAACAAAATTTGCGTCCTTTTTTTTCCCCCACAAATAGAGCTTTCTTTTGGTGGTATTTGATCCCTTCTGTGTCATTTCTAATCGCCGCTATAAACAAAAGAAGAGCGACAATTTTGCAAAAAAAAAAACAAACTTCTTACTTTTTGCTAAAATGCAAATCCAAAAAAAAATTAAACATTTTTTTCCATCGGCTTTGGCCGATTTATATTCTTCCTCATATTTTTGTTAAAAAAAAAATCGCAATCTGCGTTTATTGATTGGTTTTCACAAAAGTTGCCGCGTTTACGGAGAATGAGAATTAATTTCTGGGGTTTTTTTTTTTTTTTTTTACTAGTAATGGCGGCAATCTGCAATTTTTTAGCGGACATGTCGGACCATTTTGACACTTTTTTGGGACCATTGGCATTTATACAGTGATCAGTGCTATAAAAATGCACTGATTACTGTGTAAATGCCATTGGCAGTGAAGCTAACGCTAAAAAAAAAATTGTTTTTATACTCCTTCTTATATTTAGCCGGTTTCGGCTACCTTTTTTTACAAATTAAAAAAAAACCTAAACGTAAAATCGTTTTTCATTCTTCAAACAAAAAAAAAAACGTTTTAACAGCGAGAAGAAAACAAATATCGCCGCTAATCTTTACT
>BLSH010017431.1:45147-58930 GCA_018402905.1 Glandirana rugosa | reverse complement strand
GGCCTCCCCCCCCCCCCCCCCCAGATTCCAGTGCAGGGTTCCAGTCCCCTCTCCCTCCCGATTTCAAGTACAAGGCTCTCCTCCCACAGTCCCCACCCCAGGATTCCATACATAGTTTTCCTCT
The DNA here is from genome assembly GCA_018402905.1 of Glandirana rugosa. Taxonomy (NCBI): domain Eukaryota; kingdom Metazoa; phylum Chordata; class Amphibia; order Anura; family Ranidae; genus Glandirana; species Glandirana rugosa. The sequence goes on along the minus strand of BLSH010017431.1, from coordinate 58,806 downwards.
GCCCGCTACTCACATAATGTTGTCCCTCGAGGCTGCTTCACTTTTGCGTATTCCCCACCCCCTTCCTCCTCTGCTCTCATAGACGCCCGAGGGATCAGAGGGGGAGGAGCGACGTGGCTTGTAAATACAGAAGCAGCGCTTCTGTACTTACAAAGTGACAGTAGCGAGCAGCCTGCAAGTGGCTGAACTCCAGAGGGCAATGCTGGGCTCAAGGGACAGGCAGCGCAGGGCCCCCAACAATGACTGGACCCTGGGCACCTGCCCCTTTTGCTCTGCGGTAAAGATGGCCCTGATTGGACAGTCTGTGGAAGCCTTGGGAGCCAGTTCAGGGAAAGGAGAGTCACTGAGGAAAAGCAGGTCATGGAACCTGGAAGAGGGATGAGCTGGGAGTTGTAGTCCATCAAAGGCCCAGCTAGCACTCAAGTGCTTTTGTTACACATTCAGGGGCCCATGATCCCTGGCCTGTAATGGATGTTCCGGAGGTTCTGCTGAGAGTAGGCCTCACTATGTGCTAGCTGCGGTGAAGAGAGAGGAACAGAGAAGCCTGATAAATTTCCTTTCAAGCTGGAAAGTAAGTGCAGTGCTGGAGAGAGAACAGTAGGAGAGATGGTCAGCAATTTGAGTGCTGGAGAGTTGTGAGGAGTAACAGTCTGCAGAGGGACTGTCTGCAGGGAAGTGTGCATACAGGAGTGTATATGGAGTTTGTGTACCATAATTCGTTGGGCATCCCACAGTCATCCCTTATCCCCATCCAAGTTATTTCCCCTAAATAAAACAACAAAAACAAGAACTGTTCTGGTCAGTGTCTCCGGATGTGTGATATATGGTGGGATTGAGGGCAGCTTTAAGGTGAACCACAACTACCAGCCACTCTCAAGGGAGCGCATGGCTACACATTATACTTGCCTGCTGTGTGCGTGGAGGGGGATTTGCACAGAGCAGCCCAGATCCTCATCTTCTCAGGTCCCTCTTCTGTGATCCTGGCTCCTCCCTCCTGTTCAGTGCCGGGGCACCCGAGCCGAGTCACAGCTCCCTGTGTTCATTCAGACATGGAGCCCCGCCCCCTCTCTCCCCTGATTGGCTAGCTGACTTTAATTGACAGCAGCAGCAGCCAATGGCGCCACTGCTGCGTCTCAGCCAATCAGGAGGGAGAATCTTGGACAATTGAGACACTTCTGGACTTCGCTGGACAGAGAAGGACCTCAGGTAAGTGTTAGGGGGGCTGCTGCACACAGAAGGTTTTTTATCTTAATGCATAGAATGCATTAAGATAAAAAACCTGCCTCAAAGCCGAGTTCCACACTTTTTTTTGTTTATTAAAAGTCAGCAGCTACAAAAAGTGTAGCTGCTGACTTTTAATAAACAGTAACTTACCTGTCTCCTGGTCCAGCGACGGCTGCTCCCGAAGCCTCGCTCGTCTCCCCGCTCCTCCCGACGGCCCCGCCATTCGTATTGTGGGCACCCGGCCCGGCTTCACGGCCGGGCACCCACTGCGCATGCGCGAGTTGCGCTGTGCTTTCCTAGTGGCCAGGCAATCTTCTGGGACCTGTGACGTCCCAGAAGATTGCCAGGAGGGAGGGGCCGCTTAGGAGGAGAGGAGGAGTCGCCTAGGCGGCCCCGAGGCGGAAGGTGGAAGAGGGACAGGAAGTCCCTCTGAAACCTGGGGACACACCCCCCCCCCCAAAAAAAATGACATGCCAATTGTGGCATGTAAGGGGGTGAGGAGTGCTTAACCACTTGCCGACCGCCCGCCGCAGCGTGACGGCGACAAGGTGGTTCGTTATCGCGAACCGCCATCACAGGACGGCGGCCGCGATAACTAGCATTGTGAGCGCGCGCGCCGCCGGAGGCGCGCACGCACGCTCACTGTGTTAGAGGGGAGCCAGGGAGCGGGTAGGGCGGACTCGATCGCCGCCGGCTACCCGCGATGGCTCCCCCGCACTGAAAGAATGGAGGTCCGTGTATGTAAACACGGACCTCCGTTCTGTTGAAGGGGGAAGGGCGATGATCACAGCCTTCCTGTAAATGGAAGCTGTGATCATCCCCTTTCCCCAGCTAGGGCAGTCTCCCCATAGTTAGAACACGCCCAGGGAACACAGTGAACCCTTAGAGTGCCCCCTGCAGGTTAACCCCTTCACTGCCAATGGCATTTACACAGTAATCAGTGCATTTTTATAGCACTGATCGCTGTATAAATGCCAATGGTCCCAAAAAAGTGTCAAAATGTTCCGACATGTCCGCTGAAATATCGCAGTACCGCTAAAAATCGCAGATCGCCGCCATTAAAAATAAAAAAAATAAAAACCCCAGAAATTAATTCTCATCATCCGTATACACGGCAACTTTTGCGCAAACCAATCAATAAACGCCGATTGCGATTTTTTTTACCAAAAATATGAGGAAGAATATAAATCGGCCAAAACCGATAGAAAAAAATGTTTTTTTATAATTTTTTTTTGGATTTGTATTTTAGCAAAAAGTAAGAAATTTGGGTTTTTTTGCAAAATTGTCGCTCTTCTTTTGTTTATAGCGGCGATCAGAAATGACGCAGAGGGGATCAAATACCACCAAAAGAAAGCTCTATTTGTGGGAAAAAAAGGACGCAAATTTTGTTTGGGTACAACGTCGCATGACCGCGCAATTGTCAGTTAAAGCGACGCAGTGCCGAATCGCAAAAAGTGCTCCGGTCCTAAAGTGGGAAATCCTTCCGGGGCTGAAGTGGTTAAAGCAGAAGTTCCATTTTTGGGTGCAACTCCGCTTTAACAACCACGTTAAGTCCCGATGTGTTTTCCTCCTGAGATGTGGAGCTCTGCTGAGCAGCTTTCCTCGGCCTCTCCTGTGTATGAGGCTGTAAGCTCCATCTTGGGCTGTGCAGTAAACCCTCACCTTGTAAAACAACCCATTCAGTTTAAAATAGAAATCAAAGGCAAAACATTTGAGTATAGATTAAAAAAAAACTTACACACCTTTTTTCCCTTTTTTGTGATCGCATTCCCTCTGCTTTCAGCTGGGGGAGGAGAAACAGCAGCACACTAATCTTCCCAGTGGAAGGCTGTGTGTGTGTGTGTGTGTGGGGGGGGGGGGGGGTGTGTCAGCAGACATCTGAGAATTGGAGGAGAGCAGGCTGAGTTCCCAGCACAGCTAGAGAACTGAGCAGGCTGTGTTCTCCTGCTTAGTGTGGTCAGATGCAGAGGGACTGGCAGGAACACCGGGGATTTCACACAAGGGAAGCAATACAAAGAGAAGAGGAGACTTTTTAATACAAGTACATGGTACAGCAGGCACACATCAGGGATATGAAATGTTGGCTTTATATATTCTTTAATTGATTGCTGTGACTTTGCCGTAGGTGACAGGTCCTCTTTTTATATATGGCACATCTCTTCTTGCTCTTAACAGTTTAACACGTTTTCAACTCATTATTAAATAATGCCCGGGCAAAATCATTCTACTTCGATCTTCACACATTTTCTTCTTATCAGGTCTGCCTGCTCCAAGATGAAGAGTGGTGCATCAGATGTAGTGGAAGGTAAGATGTTCCATGGTTGGGAGGGCCTCTGTGCAGCATCCCAGGAGCTAAAAAGTCATATCTTAGAGCTTGGATGTGGTGGCTGCATTCGTTGTAATTGTTTCTTTCTTATTTCAATTCTGCTAGTAACACAATTCACTCACCGTACTACCCGAGTACCCAACCTGCTACATGAGGGCCCCATACACTCACAGGCCACTTTATTAGGTACACCTTGCTAGTGCCGAGTTGGACCCCCTTTTGCCTTCATTCTTCATGGCATAGATTCAACAAGGTGTTGGAAACGTTCCTCAGAGATTTTGCTCCATAGTTACATGAAGGCATCACGGGGTTGCGGCAGATTTGTCGGCTGCACATCCATGATGGGAATCTCCAGTTCCGCCACATCCCAAAGGTGCTCTATTAGATGAGATGTGGGGAGTGTGGAGGCCATTGGAGTGCAGTGACCTCATTGTCCAGCGGTGAGATGATTGGAGCTTTGTGAGATGGTGCATTATCCTGCTGGAAGGAGCCATCAGAAGATGGGGACACTGTAGTCATAAAGGGATGGGCATGGTCAGCAACAATACTCAGGTAGGCTGTGGTGTTTAAACAATGCCCAGTTGGTACTAAGAGGCCCAAAGTGTGCCAAGAAAATATCCCCCACACCATTATACCACCACCAGCCTGAACCGGTGATACAAGACAGGATGGATCCATGCTTTCATGTTGTTTACACCAAATTCTGACCCCACCATCTGAATGTTGCAGCTGAAATTGAGACTCATCAGACCAGGCAACATTTTTCTAATCTTCTATTGTCCGATTTTGGTGATCCTGTGCAAATTGTAGCCTCAGGAGTGGCACCCGGTGTGGTTTTCTGCTGCTGTAGCCTATCTGCTTCAAGGTTCGATGTGCGTTCAGAGATGGTATTCTGCATCCCTTGGCTGTACCGAGTGGTTATTTGAGTTACTGTTGCCTTTCTATCATCTGGAACCAATCTGCCCATTCTCCTCTGACATCAACAAGCCATTTTCCTCCACACAACTTCCACTCACTGGATATTTTCTCTTTTTCAGACAGCTCTCTGTAAACCCGAGAGATGGTTGTGTGTGAAAATCCCTGTAGATCAGCAGTTTTGAAATACTCAGACCAGCCCGTCTGACACCAACAACCATGCCACGTTCAAAGTCACTTAAATCCCCTTTCTTCCTCATTCTGATGCTCGGTTTGAAATTCAGCAAGTCGTCTTCACCATGTCTAGATGCCAAAATACATTGAGTTGCTGCAGTGCAATTGGCTGATTAGCAATTTGTGTTACCAAGCAATTGAACAGGTGTACCTAAAAAAGTGGCGGGATTTACCTGCTAAATTAATTGGTTTATTTTTTCCTCATCTTGCCATCATGTTATTTTAAAGTGTGCAGTCTGGGTAGAGGGGGCACTGGAAGACCAAGCCTATTTTTTACCACCCCCTGACTGCAACTGTAAATGAACCCTAATGCCTCGTTCACACGGGTGAACTACAGCATACACCTGCGTGAGGGCAGTGTTTGCCCTCCTGGGGATGCACAGGTGTTCCCTGTACATCGCTTCCTGTGCATTCCCGCAGCTCCCAATTCGCCCTGCGGATGCACAGATGTTCAGAGTCATGCACCTGCACAGCTGTCACATGGGGGTGTAACTGCTAGAGATCGCTGACATTATAACTTGAACAGGTGGGTTACAAAATTATCAATGAACAATATAATAGAAAGTTAACTGGGAGGGAGTGGAGGTGGGGTGGGGGGGGGGTAATATTCTTTATATACTGAATTTCCAGTATTTCTTGGCAGAGAACAACTGAGGGGTTCTAAACTGTACAATGTTTTATCAACCCAAGAAATTTACTGTGCTCCAAAAGTCTCTCACTCAGACCCCTTTCCAACTGAGGCACAGCTAAAACAGTACTAAAGCGCTGGTCCTTTTGGCCATGCTTTAGCGGCGGTTTTGTTCACTAGTGGTCTGTTTTTTTTTTAAGGTCCTGTGGCAATGGGACCTTAAAAAACACAGAAAAGACCCATTTTGCGGCGCTTCTGAATCGCTTTTCAGGCGCTTTGGAAGCGCAGCCCATTCACTGCAATGGGCAGGGGCGTTTTGGGAGAGCTAGTTACGGCACTCCCAACCCGCCCCAAAGATGCTGCTTGCAGGACTTTTCCTAAAGTCCCGCAAGCGCACCGCCCCAGTGTGAAAGCACTCACTGCAGAGAATGGGAGGCAGTTTTCAGGCACTTTACAGTCACTATTTCTGGCGCCAAACCGCCTGAAAACTGCCTCAGTGTGAAAGGGGTCTCAATGTCTAGAGTTTATTTCAAGTGCCTCAACATGTACAATGGTATATATTGATACATTTGATATACACTTGAAGTAAATTCTAGACACTACACAAGAGAATTTGGAATGCTGTAACTTTCTTGGATTGATAGATATATATTGTGTGGGATTAGCTTAATGGGGATCACCTTCCCTGGGAAAAGGGAAGTCCACACGGCAGGTTTTTCTTAAAAGCTGACTTGTAGCCAGTTTTATTTTGAAAGGTTGCATGAAAAATCAAGCAAACAAAACATAAAATAAATCCTTGCCATTTAGGCTCTTACTAAACATTTCCAGGTTTCCTACCTCAGAGGGTGAAGGGCTTCTCCTAGTCACCCACAAAACAAAGATAATGCAAACCTTTTGTTTCAGTCACAAAGCAAAACTTCAGTTCAGCAGCTCTCTCAGGTTTTTGGCTTCCAGAGTCCCATGCAAGAGCAAACCTTTGCTCTACTCCTGCTTATTTATGCTACCTGTTGGTGGACACGAGTGGACCACAAAATCTGGTCCGGAACCAACCCTACTAAGGTGACTGGTAACACCTGGACCGGATTTTCCCTTAGTTCACTGCAAATGAACGCATGCAAGGTGAAACTTATCATCCATCGATCACCTCGCCTTTCATAATGTCACATATCTCCCCCTCTGCTCAGGCTCCTGCAGCTGAGCAACTGTCCCAACCAGAGAATAGACACAGGAAAGGGCATCTACATTATTCTGGAGTTTCCCAGCTCTATGTTCCACTGTGAACTTGAATGCTTGCAGAGCAAGGAACCACTTTGTCACACGACTGTTTTTCTCTTTATCACACATCCATTTAAGAGGGGCATGATCAGTGACTAGTCTGAATGGTCTCCCCGACAGGTAATATTTCAGGGCCTCTAAGGCCCATTTGATAGCTAAGCATTCCTTCTCAACAATGGCATCGTTTTTCTCATGTCTGTTAAGCTTTCTGCTCAGGTAGACCACCGGGTGCTCCTCCCCATCTCTGACTTGGGACAGAACCACACCCAGACCTACATCAGAGACCACTGTCTGTACGACAAACTCCTTTGTGAAATCTGGGGTCTCTAGCACCGGTTGCACACAAAGAGCTTTCTTCAACATTTGAAATGCCTTCTCTACCTCAGGATTCCACTTAATCATGACAGACCCTCTACCCTTCGTCAAATCTGTCTTTGGGGCTGCAATGGTGGCAAAATTGGGTATATGGAATACAAAGAAAGCTGCGCCAACCCCTCTAATAATGTATCCACAATGGTCTGTCATTTTCCGGTTCAACACACTCAACGACGTCACTTCCGCCTGCAGTGGAACGCACGCCGTGCAGACGCTTAGATCATTGTGTCTTTGCCTGTTGTCCTGCATCTTCCTGTAAGTAGATTTTTATTTGCGCAATTTGCGGTTTTAATAGTACTTCACTATGAGGCATTTTCTGTCTCCTTGAGAAACATTGGAGTAGAAGTATCAGGCCACTTCTTGTTTGGACGATCATCCCTATCCTTGCCGAGGGTCACGTTCCTGCCACCACCAGTACCTAGCCTGTTTGACCCCTAGACTGAAAAGCTAGGGGTCCACGATTTCTGGTAAGTGGGACCACATGTGGGGGCTGTCACCAAGCAGAGTGGATCGTTTTGGAGCACTATTATCACTTTCCAAGCACTTTAGTCACTTTATATATCTTTTTGAACTTTTGGTCACTATGTGATACATGTTTTGCACATTTTTGCACCCAAGATGGATTATTAATCAGACTGTTTATATCCACCATTATAATTGGATTACTATCGTAATAAGGTTTTATTTTTTATTTTTTTCATGTTTGGTCTTATTATCATAACTTATGCTTATTATTGATCACAATATTATAGTTCACAGACCATTGTGGATACATTATTAGAGGGGTTGGCGCAGCTTTCTTTGTATTCCATATTTCGCTCCAAGCCTCTAGGGGCCTATGAGCAGCAGCAGCCCCCCTAAGTGAATCTGTCATCATCCTTCTTGGTGGGGATTTTTTGGTTTATTTCTTTGGTTTATTTTTTGGTTCACTTTTTCAATTTATCTTTAGCGCGGATTGGTTGCACACTAAAATTGGGTATAAAATGCCCGTTGGACCCTGTGATCCCCAGAAATGCACAAACTTCTTTATTTATAGGTTGAGGCCACTTTCAAACCGACTCAATCTGAGGCTTAATCAGCCCTTGACCAATAATGTAGCCAAGGTATTTGGCCTCCTCCAAGCCTATGGCACACTTTTTTGGGTTGACAGTGGGTCCTGATTTCCTAAAGGAATCTACTACTGCTTGCACCCGGGGCAAATGAGATTCCCAATCTTGGCTGTGGATGACAACATCGTCCAAATAGGCGGCTGCGTATTGGCGATGTCATCTCAATGTCTTGTCCATCATTCTCTGGAATGAGGCAGGAGGAACATGCAAACCAAAAGACATCCGCTTATATTGGAATGACCCCTCAGGAGTAGAAAAAACAGTCTTCTCTTTTGAAGATTCTGTTAGGGGTATCTGTCAATAACCTTTAGTCAGGTGTAAAGTTATGTACCTGGCACTTCCCAATCTGTGAACAAGCTCGTCGACCTGAGGCATTGGGTATGCATCGAATTTGGACACGCTATTCAACTTCCTGAAATCATTACAAAACCTTATAGTGCCATCTGGCTTTTGGGACCAACACTATGGGACTTGACCAGTCACTGTGGGACTCCTCTATCACATCCAACTCTAACATGTTCTTTATTTCATTTGCAACTGCTTCGCACCTAGCCTTGGGTATTTACTAGGGCTTTACATTTACGCGGACACCTAGTTCCGTAATTATGTCATGCTGTATAACTGTGGTCAGTCCGGGTAGGTGAGAGAAAAAGTCTTTATTTTTACTCATAAACTTTTTTTTTTTTTTTACTCAGATAAAGCTTTTATTGAGAAAAAACAAGAACAAACTGAACCAGTACACTTGATTCCAGATATCACATCATCACATTGACAGAGTATGTTCATACAATCCACTATTAAAACGTCAATGTACATTCGTATTAATTCACCCACCCCCCCCCCCTTCCACCCACCTTCTACCACCACAACCATGGATGTGGGCCTTATGCTGGGCCTCTTGCTAATATTGTTTATAATGAAAATAAGCCACCCCTTCATTAAAAAAGCATCCTATCTATGACCAGCTCTGTTGGCGAAAGGCCTAGTGTATCTAGCCAGGGGGACCATAGCGCCTCAAATTTGGCCAGTCGCCCCCTATGTTGGAAAATATATTTTTCTAATCTGAGAATGTCTCCTACTTAAGTTATCCCCTCACTCACAAACTCTTTAATGTCCTTTTGTTGGGCCACTGACAAGGTTTCAGTTATGGGTACCTCAGGTGTCACAGGGGCCATGTCCTTTTGGGGGGTTGGCACTGCTAGTAAAGTCTCTCTGTCCTTCCAAGGTTTCAAGAGATTAACATGATATATTTGCTCTGGTTTCCTTTTCCCTGGCTGGTAAACTTTGTGGTTTACTTCCCCTACACTTTCCATAATTTCAGAGGGACCTTGCCATTTTGCTAGGAATTTACTCTCAACTGTGGGGACTAGTACCAGCACTCTATCCCCAGGGTTGAAGGTCTGGGTCTTGGCACCCCGATTATAAACCCTTTTCTGGGCCTCCATATGCTCCATATGTTCCCATACAAGCGGCATGACAGCAGCGATTCTATCTTGCATCAGTGAGATATGCTCGATGACGCTTCTGTAAGGCGTTGGCTCTCCCTCCTATGTTTCTTTTGAGACATCTAGCTATCCCCTGGGATATCTACCATACAGTAGTTCAAAAGGGGAATAACCTGTAGATGCCTGAGGCACCTCTCGTATGGCAAACATGAGGTATGGCTGCAAAAAAATCCCAATTTCTTCCATCTTTGTCCACCACCTTTCTTAACATGCTTTTGTTAAATCTCTCCACAAGACCATCAGTTTAGGGTGGTAAACAGAGGTACGAAGATGGGAGATTTTGTACAACTTACACAATTCTTTAGTGACTCTGGACATAAAAGCTGTGCCTTGATCCATTAATAACCCTTTTGGAATACCCACACGACTAAATACCTGGACAAGCTCTTTGGCAATAGTCTTAGCTGAGGTATTACACAAGGGAATGGCTACAGGATACCGTGTGGCATAGTTCAGTATTACAAGTATGTGCTGATGGCCCAAGACTTTACTACTGGTCCCACCAGATCCATGCCAATTCTTTCAAAGGGTACTTCAATTATCGATAACAGTACCAGCGGACTGCAAAAATGGGGCGATGGTGTGGAATACTGAAACTCTGGGCATGACTCACAATATTATTTGACATCTGCATGTAACACAGGCCAAAAGAATCTCTGGGTTATTCTCTCGTTAGTTTTCTCTATACCCAGATGCCCACCCATTATATGACCATGGGCCAAATCTAATACCATCTGGCGATAGGGTTTGGGAACCACTATTTGCTCTACCTCCTCCTCCCCTTGCTTTACCACTTGATACAGCAAGTTATTTTTAAGAGCCATGTAGGGAAAAGACACCCCTACATTAGGTTCAACAGGTTTGCCATCAATCAGTTTAATGTTTTCTCTGGCTCTAATGAGTGTGGAGTCCCTTAGTTGTTCCGTACAAAAATCATCTTTCCTGACTTTTAAGTCAGGCACCACATTCTGTCCACTCTCATTATTAGAGTCAGAGATAATGTTCATTATCCTCAAGCTGGGGGCTGGAATCCAGCTCCTCCTGCTCCCCAGCCATTACAGGAGAAGGTTCTACCGCTCCGTTTGGACACACCGACCGTTTCCCTTTCAGTTTTGCAATAAAAAGGACCCGGAGTGAAATTTCCCATAAACTCCAAAAGTGTAGAAAATCTCTCCCCACTAGGACTTCATGAAGTAGTGAGGGTACCACCACCACTGAATGTGTCACGGTACCCCAAGGGGTGTCAAACTCAACCACAGCAGTCTGGTAGTCACGTGTGTCACCGTGTATACAAATCACCCCAATAGTGCTAGGGTGTAACTTTGCAGGATTTACACAATCACCTTTGACTAATGTCACAACATTACCAGAATCTAGCAGAGCCATGACTGGCTTTCCATCAACTGAAATCACACACATTTGTTTTTCCATGCGTCCCTGATATGATGCAGTACATGCCACCTGTGCAAAAAGAGACATGCATTTTTTCAAGTAAGCATTATCACATTGCATTGGTTCATCATTTAGGGAACAGTTAGCAGCAATATGACCTAAGGCATGGCAGCGATAACATTTTATGTGTTCTGTACCCAGTCCTCTAAACGGCCTCAGAGACTTTCCCAACCTATTTGGGTCTTCAGGGCCTGAGTCTCATTATCTGTGGCAACAGTCTTGTCATTTTTCCCCACGCCCTTGAACCCTGGAACAGTCTTACCAAATCCTCTGGGTGGTTTTTCACCCCTGCAGACATTGGAGTGGGACACAGATGGGTTCAACAAATCCTCAGCAGCCATATATCTCTCCACCAGGTCCACCAGCTGGTTTTCAGCCTTAGAGTCCCCATGGCTGACCCACTTCCCCAATGTGGCAGGGAGCGCACATAAATAACGGTCCATGACCACACGCTCCACAATCTTGGGGCCCAGCAAACTCTCTGGCTGCAGCCACTTCTTGGTGGGGTGTATTAACCACTTCGATACAGGACATTTATACCCCCTTCCTGCCCAGATCAATTTTCAGCTTTCCGCGCTCTCACACTTTGAAAGACAATTACTCAGGCATTTCACCACTGTACCCAAACAACATTTTTATAATTTTTTTCACACAAATAGAGCTTTCTTTTGGTGGTACTTAATCACCACTGGGATTTTTATTTTTTGCGACATAAGTGGAAAAAGCTAAAATTTAAAATAAAAAACACTTTTTTTTTAGTTTCTATGATAAAATTTTGCAAATAACTAATTTTTGTTCATAAATTTGGGCCAAAATGAATACTGCTACCTATCTTTGGTAAAAATAAAGTGTTTATTATTTGGTCCGTGTGAAAGTTATAGAGTCCACAAGCTAGGGTGGCAATCATTGAAAATTGTTCACAACTGATGGCCTATAAAAATTCTTGATGTCCTGAAATGTCAGGAAAGTACAACAAACCCCCAAATGACCCCTTTTTGAAAAGTAGACAGTCCAAGGTATTTGGTAAGGGGCATGACAACTTTTTTGAAGTTGTAATTTTTTCCCACATTTCTTGGGAAAGTTAAGAAATTATTATTTTTTAATTTATTTTTTTACACAAAATTGTCATAATAACAAGTTATTTCTCACACACAGCATATGCATACTTCCAATTACACCCCAAAATACATTTTGCTACTCCTCCTGCGTATGGTGATACTACATGTGTGCGACTTTTTCACAGCCTGGCCACATAGAGAGGTCCAACATGCAGGGAGCACCGTCAGGCGTTCTAGGAGCATCAATTACACATCTAATTTCCTAACGACCTATTACACTTTTGAAGGCCCTGGAGCACCAGGACAATGGAATTTACTCACAAAATTACCCCATTTTGGAAAGCAAACACCCCCCAACGTATATTCTATGAGGCATTATGAGTCTTTTGAACAGTTCATTTTTTTCCACAAGTCTTCGGAAAACTTGGAAAGAAAATGAAAACTATTTTTTGGTCAATTTATAAGATATTTCTAACACATAGCATGTGCATAGCAAAAATTACCCCCCAAAATATATTCTGCTACTCATCCAGAGTATGGCAATACCACATGTGTGAGACTTTTACACAGCCTGGCCACATACAGTGGTCCAACCTGCAGAGAGCACCGTCAGGTGTTCTAGGAGCATAAATTACACATAAAATTTCATTCATACACTTTTGAAGGCCCTGGAGCACCAGGACAGTGGAATTACCTACAAAATGACCCCAGTTTGGAAAGCAAACACCAAGGTATATTCTATGAGGCATGAGCTGCAGATAGGTACTTGGGTACTCTGATGGGCTGCAGATAGGTACTCAGGTATTCTGATGGGCTGCAGATAGGTACTCAGTTACTCAGATGGGTTGGTGATAGGTACTTGGGTAATCAGATGGGCAGGTGACAGGTACTCGGATACTCTGATGGGCAGGTGACAGGTACTCGGGTACTCTGCTGGGTTGGTGACAGGTACTCGGGTACTTTGATGGGTTGGTGGCAGGTACTCGGGTACTCTGATGGGTTGGTGACAGGTACTCGGGTACTCAGATGGGCTGGTGACAGGTACGCGGGTACTCTGATGGGTTGGTGACAGGTACTCGGGTACTCTGATGGGTTGGTGACAGGTACTCGGGTACTTTGATGGGCAGGTGACAGGTACTCTGATGGGCAGGTGACGGGTACTCTGCTGGGTTGGTGACAGGTACTCAGGTACTTTGATGGGTTGGTGACAGGTACTCGGGTACTCTGATGGGTTGGTGACAGGTACTCCGGTACTCAGATGGGCTGGTGACAGGTACTCGGGTACTTTGATGGGCAGGTGACAGGTACTCAGGTACTCTGATGGGCAGGTGACGGGTACTCTGCTGGGTTGGTGACAGGTACTCAGGTACTTTGATGGGTTGGTGACAGGTACTCGGGTACTCTGATGGGTTGGTGACAGGTACTCCGGTACTCAGATGGGCTGGTGACAGGTACTCTCATGGACAGTGGACGGGTAGTTTCATGGGCTCATGGACAGTGGTCGGGTAGACTCATGGCCTCATGGACAGTGGTTGGGTAGTCTCATGGGCTCATGGAC
>BLSH010017431.1:19239-33100 GCA_018402905.1 Glandirana rugosa | reverse complement strand
GGTGAGCACCCATCCATGCTCACCCACCATGGATGGCTGGGTGAGCATGGATGGATGGATAGGTGAGCATGGATGGATGGCTGGGTGAGCACGGCTGGGTGGGTGAGCATGGATGGGTGAGCATGGATGGATGGATGGTTGAGCACGGCTGGGTAGGTGAGCATGGATGGATGGATGGGTGAGCACGGCTGGATGGATGAGCATGCATGGCTGGATGGGTGAGCATGGATGGATGGATGGGTGAGCATGGATGGATGGATGGGTGGGTTGGTGAGGGTGGATTGGGTGAGGATGGGTGGGGGGTGGATGGGTGGGTGGGTGGCTGGGTGATGATCCCTGGGTGGGTGGTGGAAGGCTGGGTGAGTAGTGTATGGATGGTGGGGGTTGCGGTTGCCAACTGTCACCTAGCAGCGCTGTGGGCATTGCACATCGCCCACAGCGCTGCAGCACCTCCTCTCTCCCCCCTCTCTCCTCTCACACTGCACCGATCGGTGCGGAGAGGAGAGAGAAAAGCCGGCGCTTCCGCTGGCTTGTTTACATGTGATCACGCCATCATTTGACGGTGCGATCACGTGGTGAAAGGCCGCTCACAGCGGCCATTCACCACGATCCGTGATCAGTCGGATCCCCCGGACCCGACGGTCACGGATGTTCCCGTGTGCGCGCCCCAGGGGGTGCGCGGGAAGCGCGATTCTGGGAGGATGTAGACATCATTTGTCTATAGGGCGGTTGTTAAGTGGTTAATGTCATCTTATGTGTACATTATCACAGCATAGTTTATAGTCGTTTTCAGGCAGTCGCGTTTATAGGCTTTTTTCTGAACACAAAAAAATGGGTTCAGACGCTGAGTTTTTCAGCGTTTCAGACGTCGAACGCGGTAAAACGCGTCAGTTCACGTCTAGGAGCGGTTTGTTTACAGGCATTTCCATTTAAAAAGAAGAACATTTTTAAAAAAAAAAAATGCTCCTAGACGCGAACGCGGCTGAACGGGCGTTTTAGGCACCAGCTTCTAGCTGTCAAAAAAAAATCATTCATGGGAGGTTGAAAAAGCGTCCTGTGTACATGAAGCCTTAGGGTCCTTTCACACACATGGACCGTTCAGGTCCGCCTGTCAGTTTTCCAGGCAGCCCTGAATGGACGCTCCATTCTCCTCTATGGAGCGACGGATGTCAGTGGTGACATGTCCGCTGACATCCGATCCGCTCTAATCCGCTAAATACAGACGGATGGAAACCCTACTTTCCATCAGTCTGGTGGATTGGATGAGATGAAAATGGACAAGCGGATCCGTTTTCATCCGATCCCCATAGAGGAGAGCAGAGCTCTGACAGATCTGTCCCTGCACAGAGAGCGGAGAAGGAGCTGTCATCCGCCGGCTCAGCGGGGATCAACGGATCCATCAGTGCTGAGAAGCAGAGTCCATCAAAACGGACTCCACACATGTGAAAGGAGCCGAAGTCTAGAGTTTGACAAAATCAATGTCCTATGGAGGGCTATTGTCCCTGAATCATTATAAATGATGTCAGGAGCAGTGCAGGGACAAGGTCATCTAGAGCCCAGGGCAAACATGCTAAACTGTGCCCACCCCCCCTCCCCCAAAATGTATGAGCTTATGTATCAGCAAAAATCTGCCCCCCCTGCTGGAAACCCCCATCTCAGCACAAATCTTTGCCCCCCCCCCCCATCCTCCAAATCCCCCTAGCTCAAATCCCCTCCCTCCAAGAAAATTCACCCCTCCTAGCGCAAATCCTCTGCCCCTAAAAATGTCCCATCCTAGTATACGTCTTCTCCTCCCGTTTCAAATCCCCCCTCCCTGCACAAATTGCCGCCAAATCCTCCCACTTAGCACAAACCTTCTTCCCCCCCCCATTGTTCTCCCAACATAAATGCCCCTAAATCACCACTCATGGCACCCCCAAATCCCCCTCCTTGAACAATACTTTTCCCCTGCAGCCCCCTAATTCCCTCTTTCAACACAAATCCCCTCCCTCCAATCTGCTTGTGATTGCCTCCCACCTCACATGATACCACAGTGCCTAGGGCAGCCGCCCCCTCCTGCCCACCCCTTGTCCTGGACCTTAGATTGCCAGAGCATTGGGGAGAAGAGGCTGTAGGGGCCGGTGTGGCAGCATGGGAGAGCCCTCAGGAGTGGGGAATCGGGCAAGTTAATCTATTATTCCATGTTCCCTGGACCTAAATGAGCAGTTAACCTTTGCAATGCGGGCATGGGCTCCACTGCTAGGGAGAAAATTCACATTTCCTGGAGTTTAGCTTTAAGAGGAACTTGTCACAAATAAAAACCTGTGCAGGAACCCTCTGATAGAAACTGCCAATTTGCCTACTTGCAATGCTGTGGGCAGTCAGTTATGTGAATGCTCTTTAAAGCTCATTTGTTGCTTTTTTAAGTGACTCTTTCCTGTAATTAAAAATAAACGATCCCCTTCAAAGAAAACATGTACATAGAATTTGTGATACAGGCAGTAGAAGAGGTGTGCACTCCTTTGGTTTTTTTTTTACATCGGTACTGGCAAAAAAGTTGCTTTAACCACTTGCCGACCGCAGTCTGATGGTGACAGAGTGGCTCGTTATTGCAAGCCGCCGTCATGCGATAACCAGTGCTGTGAGCGCGCTCACTGTGTCTGGGGGGCCAGGGCGTGGGCAGGGCGGACTCGATCGCCACCGGCTACCCGCGATGGGCCTCCCCCGCAGTGAGAGAACGGAGGTCCGTGTAAGTAAATTTGGATCTGCGTTCTCATAGAGGGGGAAGGGCGTGATCACAGGCTTCCTGTATATGGGAGCCGTGATCACTCCCCCCCCCCCCCCTGCCAGGCCAGCCCACACACAGTTAGAACACACTGAGGGAACACAGTTAACCCTTAGAGCGCCCCCTGCAGGTTAACCCCTTCACTGAAAATGACATTTACACAGTAATCAGTGCATTTTTATAGCAATGATCGCTGTATAAATGCCAATGGTCCCAAAAAAGTGTCAAAATGGTCCGACATGTCCGCTGCAATATCGCAGTACCGCTAAAATCGCAGATCGCCGCCATTACTAGTAAAAAAATAAATAAATAAATAAAAACCACAGAAATGTATTCTCATCATCCGTAAACGCTGCAACTTTTGCGCAAACCAATCAAACGCCAATTGCGATTTTTTTTTTAATCAAAAATATGAGGAAGAATATAAATCGGCCAAAAACGATGGAAAAAAATGTTTTTTTATTTTTTTTTTTTTGGATTTGTATTTTAGCAAAAAGTAAGCAATTTGTTTGTTTTTTGCAAAATTGTCGCTCTTCTTTTGTTTATAGCGGCGATCAGAAATGAAGCAGAGCTGATCAAATACCACCAAAAGAAAGCTCTATTTGTGGGGAAAAAAGGACACAAATTTCGTTTGGGTACAAAGTCGCACGACCGCGCAATTGTCAGTTAAAGCGATGCAATGCCGAATCACAAAAAATGCTCTGGTCCTAAAGTGGGAAATCCTTTCGGGGCTGAAGTGGTTAAAACCAGCTATTGCTGACCTTTGGAGCTGCAGGCAGAGGGGAGCAATTCATCCTCAAAGTTAAAAAAAGAAGTAATGAAGTCCTGCTGCAAAACAACCTGAAGGTGATGACTAGGGTTGGGGTCGGGGCTGTGTGCAGGCCATTCAAGTTCTTCCACACCAAATTGAAGAAAACAAGTTTTTATGGAGCAGGTATTGTGTAGGGGGCACAGTCATGCTGAAACAGAAAAGGGCCTGTTCCAAAAAGGTTGGAAGTGCCTTGTCTAAATTGTATGCAGCATTAAAGTATAACTAAATGCAAAACTGTTTTTTTAGTTTTGGATAGAATGGAGATGGATTAGAACCCCTGTCAGTTTTTATTGCTGTCTGTGCCCCCGTTAAGGATATTGACCCTCTCTATTTCTCCTGTTACCATTATCATTGAAAGTGAAAGTAAAAGAAAATCCCAAATTTTGGTCTGTCCCCAGAAAAGTAATAGAGGGGAAATCTTCCAATGGTAACACCAGTACCCACAAGATTTCCTCTCACTTCCTGTTTGGCTATGTGACAGAAAGTGAAGGAAAATCTCTTCAATCGGACACAGATGGCAAAAAAAAAAATGGACAGGGATTATAACCCTCCCTTACTCTATCCAATATGAAAAAAAAGTTTTGTCTATAGTTCTACTTTAACGATATCCCTCACTGAAAAAATCTGAATTGGGTAATCTGGAGGGGATTCCATATGCTTCTGGACATATAATGGGGTGTAATGGTCAGGTGTCCCCATAGCAAAACATGACTTAGTACTTGGTGGCAAAACCCTTGTTGGCATTCACAGAGGTCAGATGTTTCTTGTACAGGCGGTCCCCTAGTTACAAACATCGGACTTACAAACGACTCCTACTTACAAATGGAGGGAGACAACAGGAAGTGACAGGAAATCTCCCCCCTAGGAAGGGAAATTCACTCCTGTAAGAGTTATTATGGGAAAAAGGAGTCTCCACTGAAGCTTTATCACCAATCCTTGTTTCCACAACAACTCAAAATTTTCAAAATTAAATTTTCATAGGGAGAGAAAGTGAGGTAAAATCTTCTAAACAGAAGCACAGACAGCAAAACAAACCTTACAGGGCTGTTACCCCTTCCCTATGTTATCCAAAGAAACGTAGAAATTATTGTTTTGGCTGGAGCTACACTTAAAAAATGTACCTGTTCCAACTTACAAACAAATTCAACTTAAGATACCAACCTACAGTCCCTATCTTGTTTGTAACCCGGGGACTGCCTGCAGTTGGCCACCAGGTTTGCACACATTTCAAGAGGGATCTTGTCCCACTCCTCTTCTCCTTCGCAGATCTTCTCCAAGTAGTTAGAGTTTCGAGGCTGACGTTTGGTAACTCAAACCTTCAGCTCTCTCCTCATATTTAAGGTCTGGAGACTGGCTAGGCCACTCCAGGACCTTAAAGTGGAGTTCCACCCAAAAGTGGAACTTCCGCTTTAAAGGAAGGTGACCCCCTGACATGCCACAATTGGCATGTCTTTTTTTGGGGGGGGGGACTGGGGACCCTGTTTTCACAGGGTTCCAGGTCCACTTCCTCTCATAGAGCCGAGGCTCCAGAAGGAGGTTCACCTTCCCCCTTCCTCTAGTCATTCCCATGGAACAAAAGATATTTTTACACAAATCCTTAGAATTTTGCTTAGGTCATAATTATTTTTGGTTCCAGAATGCCTTCTATGCCCAACGCAACGGTGTTGCTATGGGAGCTAAATTCGTTCCCAGCTTAGCGAATATTTTTATGGCTGAATGGGAGGACAGATTTGTGTTCTGTGAACGGAGACCTGAGCTCCTATTTTATCATAGGTTCATAGATGATTTGTTCTTTATATGGGAGGGGACCCTTGAATCTTTGGAACAGTTCATGGTTGGTCTAAATAATAACCAGAACAATATTAAGCTGCAATATCAATGTAGCCAGGAAGAAATAAACTTTTTGGACCTATTCATTTTCAGGATGGATGATGCCCTAGCCACTAAGGTTTATTTCAAACTAACTGATAGAAATAGTTACCTGTCGATCAGGAGTGGGCATCATTCGTCCTGATGATTAAGAAATATCCTGAAGGGACAATTTACACGCATAAGGAGGAAGTGTACCTCTGAGGCCCACTTTATTGCGCAATCAATCAATCAGTTAAAAGTAAGTTCATTCAGAAGGGTTATTTGGAGGGGCAGTTAAATAGAGAGATCAAGAAAATATGTGATGCCCCTAGGGATAATTTTTTGACAAATATGCAGGATCTTAGGACCAAAGATGAGGGTAAACAATGGAGTTTTATATCTGATTATTATCCCAATACCTGGAGGTGGAGGAGATATTCTCTAGGCATTGGCATGTCTTATGAATGGACCGAACACTGGGGCCCATCCTACCGAAACAAAACAAATTTTGTCTACAGAAGGGCCCCAAATTTTGGGGATAGCCTAGTAGAGAAAATTTTGGATCCTCCATCTGGGAGATCTGGATTATCTTTTTGGCCAGAATGAAAGGGTTTTCTAGCGTGTGGGAAATGTAAGGCCTGTAGATTTACGAGTAATCTGAGGAGGTCATATGCAGCCTTTTGTTCCACTAGGACCGGCCGAAATGATGAAATCAATCAGTTTATAATGTGACACTACACATGTAGTATATGCATTGATGTGCCCATGCGGCTTAATGTATGTGGGCCGTACTAAATGTGCCCTTAAGGTCCGCATCAGGGAACACGTCAACAATATCTTGAAAGGGTTTAAATATCATAGCGTGTCCTTACACTACAGACAAGTTCATGCCAGGGACCCCTCCTCATTACAATTTTGGGGTATAGAAAATATTCTCCCTAATTGGAGGGGTTCCAACAGAGTGAGAGAACTTTCTAAAAAAGAAACCCGTTGGATCTATTTTTTTACATACTATGAATCCAGAATGGTTGAACATAGAATTAGATCTGAATTGTTTTCTGAGTGACTCTTAGATAGATGAGGTGTTGGTTGACAGTAATAATATTGCTTAAAGTTATATCTGGTATCTGAACATGATTGTCATGTATGCTTAATTGTACCCAATAGATTGATTTTTAATCATTGGGTTACAATGTCCAGTCGGTGAGGATTTGGTTGAATGTTTCATTGATCCTGAACATTTTTTATGGATCTTGGATCTAATCAATGATTGGATCCATTTAGCTTGAAACACTGACTGGGATCAGATCTCCAATGTCATCGTTGTTGGTGTTTGTGATACATCGCAGATCTTCAATAACTCAGTCTGTTATAGTCAGTATAGCACCATTCTTTGCACTATTGATTGATGAATCATCATTTTATTAATATCATTTTTATGGATTAATATAGAGCATTTTAAAGAGCATTATGGAGATTGTGGATGTATATTAATGTATATAATCTTCAAGTGTTGTAATTTTGTATATTTTGTATTTCTTTTATGGTGTGCTATGACTTTTATAATTTTTTTGAATCTTAAATATGGCTCCTATAGAGATATGCAGTATCTCACAAAAGTGAGTACACCCCTCACATTTTTGTAAATATTTTATTCTATCTTTTCATGTGACAACACTGAAGAAATGACACTTTGCTACAATGTAAAGTAGTGAGTGTACAGCTTGTATAACAGTGTAAATTTGCTGTCCCCTCAAAATAACTCAACACACAGCCATTAATGGCTAAACCGCTAGCAACAAAAGTGAGTACACCCTTAAGTGAAAATGTCAAGATTGGGCCCAATTAGCCATTTCCCCTCCCCGGTGTCATGTGACTCGTTAGTGTTACAAGGTCTCAGGTGTGTTATATTTGGTGTTATCGCTCTCACTCTCTCATACTGATCACTGGAAGTTCATCGTGGCACCTCATGGCAAAGAACTCTCTGATGATCTGAAATAAAGAATTATTGCTCTACATAAAGATGGCCTAGGCTATAAGAAGATAGCCAAGACCCTGAAAATTAGCTGCAGCACGGTGGCCAAGACCATATAGTGGTTTAACAGGACAGATTCCACTCAGAACAGGCCTCGTCCTGGTCAACCAAAGAAGTTGAGTGCACATGCTCAGCGTCAAATCCAGAGGTTGTCTTTGGGAAATAGATGTATAAGTGCTGCCAGCATTGCTGCATACTGCATCAAATTGGTCTGCATGGCTGTCGTCCCAGAAGGAAGCCTCTTCTGAAGATGATGCACAAGAAATCCCGCAAACAGTTTGCTGAAGTCAAGCAGACTAAGGACATGGATTACTGGAACCATGTCCTGTGGTCTGATGAGACTAAGATAAACGTATTTGGTTCAGATGGTGTCAAGCGTGTGTGGTGGCAACCAGGTGAGGAGTACAAAGACAAGTGTGTCTTGCCTACAGTCAAGCATGGTGGTGGAGTGTCATGGTCTGGGGCTGCATGAGCTTCCGGCACTGGGGAGCTACAGTTAATTTAGGGAACCATGAATGCCATCATGTACTGTGACATACTGAAACAGAGCATGTTTCCCTCCCTTCGGAGACTGGGCCACAGGGCAGCATTCCAACGTGAGAACAACCCCAAACATACTTCCAAGACGACCACTGCCTTGATAAAGAGCTGAGGGTAAAGGTGATGAACTGGCCAAGAATGTCTCCAGACCTAAACCCTATTGAGCATCTGTGGGGTATCCGGAAACGGAAGGTAGAGGAGGGCAAGGTCTCTAACATCCACCAGCTCCATGATGTCGTCATGGAGGAGGGGAAGAGGTCTCCAGTGGTAACCTGTAAAGCTCTGTTGAACTCCATGCTCCAGAGGGTTAAGGCAGTGCTGGAAAATAATGGTGGCTACACAAAATATTGATATTTTGGGCCCAATTTTGACATTTTCACTTAGGGGTGTACTTACTTTTTTGCCAGCGGTTTAGACATTAATGGCTGTGTGTTGAGTTATTTTGAGGGGGCAGCAAATTTACACTGTTATACAAGCTGTACACTCACTACTTTACATTGTAGCAAAGTGTAATTTCTTCAGTGTTGTCTCATGAAAAGATAGAATAAAATATTTACAAAAATGTGAGGGGTGTACTCACTTTTGTGAGATACTGTATATCATTTTATATTTAAATTTATACTTACATTGGCTCCTGTAGAGATATATATATTTTTTATATTTTTATTTTTACACTTTAATTAATTAATCTGGCAGTCTCTTTCTTTTAACATTTTTACATTTCTCTCATACATCGCACGAATGTGCTTTAATTGTTGTGTTCTTTACAATAATTAATGGGTGATGTGTGTGGGCGAATCACCCAGCATAGAGGAGTTAAAATATCTTTGGGTTGGTATATCCAGGCCTAGGTATATGTGGAGTGATACTGCTACCAGCAACTAATGGGTTAAATCAGTGGTTCTCAACTCCGGTCCTCGGGACCCACTAACAGGCCAGGTTTGCAGGATAACTGAAATGCATCACAGATGATATAATTTGCTGCTCAGTGATTGCAGTATTTTACTCTGCATCTCCCCTCGACCTGGCAATTGGTTTCCTGCTGGGTTGCAGTGGCCTGCAGCAGGGCTTTTAACACATCCTCCATCTTTCCACTTGTTCAGGAAGATGCCTACCGAAAATCCACCATATGTGAGAGGTTAACTCAATGGAAATCCCCATCCCTGGGAAAAAGGTAGTCCAAATGGCAGGTGTTTCTTAAAAGCTGACTTGTAGCCAGTTTTATTTTAAAAGGTTGCATGAAAAATCAAACAAACAAAACAGAAATTAAATCCTTGCCATCCAGGCTCTTACTAAATATTTCCAGGTTTCCTACCTCAGAGGTGAAGGGTTTCTCCCAGTCACCCACAAAACAAAGATAATGCAAACCTCACAAAGCAAAACTTCAGTTCAGCAGCTCTCTCGGGTTTTTGGCTTCCTGAGTCCCAGGCAAGCACAAACCTTTGCTCTACTGCTGCTTATTTATACCACCTGTTAGTGGACCCAATTGGACCACAAAATCTAGTCCGGAACCAACCCTACCAATGTGGCTGGTAACACCTGGACCGGATTTTCCCTTAGTTCACTGCAAATGAACGCATGCAAGGTGACATATATCATCCATCGATCACCTCACCTTTCATAGTGTCATAAAATATATATATATATATATATATATATATATATACACACACACACACAGTGCATCTGGAAAGTATTCACAGCGTTTCATTTTTCCACATTTTGTTGTTACAGCCTTAGATTAAATTCATTATTTTCCTTAAAATTCTACAAACACCCCATAAATGACAATGTGAAAGAAGTTTGTTTGAAATCTTTGCAAATTTATTAAAAATAAAAAACGAAAAAATCCAATGTACATAAGTATTCACAGCCTTTGCCATGACACTCAAAAGTGAGCTCAGGGGCATCCTGTTTCCACTGATCATCCTTGAGATGCTTCTACAACTTGATTGGAGTCCACCTGTGGTAAATTCAGTTTATTGGACATTATTTGGAAAGGCACACACTTGTCTATATAAGGTCCCACAGTTAACATTGCATGTCAGAGCACAAACCAAGCCGTGAAGTCCAAGGAATTGTCTGTAAACCTTCAAGTCATGATTGTATCGAGGGGCAGATCTGGGGAAAGGTACAGAAATATTTCTGTAGCATTGAAGGTCCCAATGAGCAAAGTGGCCTCCATCATCAGTATATGGAAGAAATTTGGAACCACCAGGACTCTTCCTAATGTGGGCTGCCCAGCCAAACTGAGCGATTGGGGGAGAAGGGCCTTAGTCAGGGAGGTGACCAAGAACTTGATGATCACTCTGACAGAGCTCCAGCTTTTCTCTGTGGAGAGAGAAGAAGCTTCCAGAAGAACAACCATCTCCACGGCACTCCACCAATCAGGCCTGTATGGTAGAGTAGCCAGACAGTAGCCACTCCTCAGTAAAAGGCACATGACAGCCCGCCTGGAGTTTGCCAAAAGGCACCTGGTCTAAGGAAACAAAGATGGAACTCTTTGGCCTGAATGGCAAATGTCATGTCTAGAGGAAACCAGGCACCCAACTGGCCAATACCATCCATACAGTGAAGCTTGTGATGGCAGCATCATGCTGTGGGGATGTTTTTCAGCGGCAGGAACTGGGAGACTAGTCAGTATCGAGGGAAAGGTGAATGTAGCAATGTATAGAGGCATCCGTGAAGAAAACCTGCTCCAGAGTGCTCTGGACCTCAGGCTGGGGTGAAGGTTCATCTTCCAACAGTACAATGACCATAAGCACACAGCCAAGATAACAAAGGAGTGGCTATGGGACAACCCTGTGAATGTCCCTGAGTGGCCCAGCCAGAGCCCAGTCTTGAACCCGATTGAACATCTCTGGAGAGATCTGAAAATGGCTCGCCATCCAACTTGATGTAGCTTGAGAGGTCCTGCAAAGAAGAATGGGAGAAACTGCCCAAAAATAGGTGTGCCAAGCTTGTAGCATCATACTCAAAAGACTTGAGTGTCACGTACCTGATGGTGGAGTCTGCGATAGCCGAGGACAGCCTCTCTTACAACCCTGACTCAAGAACCCCTGATATGGTAGACAGGAAGCTCAAGAGTGCAGGATGGCACGAGTGCTTGACTGGAACACTGGTGCGATGGTTGCTGGCAGGGCAGGTGTTGCAGCGAGCTGGAGCAGAGGAGACACTCCGGGAAACAGCTGGCAATTCACTCTGCAGGGCTGAACCAAGCGGATGATGCTGGACGAGAAGGCTGGAACAGACTGGAACAAGCAGCAGTCAAACCGAGCAGAAGCTGAAGGAATAAGCAGTGGGGTCGTCAGACAGGAGCCGGGTCATCAACAGGCGGGCGGAGAAGTACCAAAGGAGCAGGCAGAAGAATCGTCAGGACAAGCCAAAGGTTCAGGGCAGGCAGCAAGTAGCAGTGTCAGAATCAAGCCGGTAATCAAGGAGCAGGTAAATCAGAAGAACAGGTAACAGGATGCACAGGAACGTTGTAGACCAAACGGCATTGATCTCATGTCAAAGTCCTGTTTAAATAGCCCTCTTGGCGCCAAGAATCATCACGAACGGGGGTGCGCGCTTCCCGGTCGCGCGTGCGCACGAACGTTCGTGCCGTCCGTTCCTTCGTGCACGCGCCCGCACACTGTGCTCCTTTGTGCGGCAATACGAGTTCTTCTTCTTTCCTGACATTGAGGCTGTAATCGGTGCCAAAGGTGCTTCAACAAAGTATTGAGCAAAGGCTGTGAATACTTATGTACATGGGATTTTGTTTTGTTTTTTTTCATTTTAATATATTTGCAAAGATTTCAAACAAATGTCTTTCACTTTGTCATTATGTGGTATTGTTTGTAGAATTTTGAGAAAAATAATGAATTTATTCCATTTTGGAATAAGGCTGTAGCATAACAAAATGTGGAAAAAGTGAAGCACAGTGGATTTAGCCACCTGGTACGCTTAACCTGTAATGTAAAATTACCTTAGTGTTGTTTTGTGTTAGTAACGTGTTTTGTGTATATCCTTACTTTATAGAGAGTGACACAGACTCCTCTTCATCTTCTTCTACCTCTGCTTCGGAACATTC
The DNA here is from genome assembly GCA_018402905.1 of Glandirana rugosa. Classification (NCBI taxonomy): domain Eukaryota; kingdom Metazoa; phylum Chordata; class Amphibia; order Anura; family Ranidae; genus Glandirana; species Glandirana rugosa. The sequence continues at coordinate 21,027 of BLSH010017431.1, read as the reverse complement.
CTCCCGCACATCATCTTCTAGCTCTGGCGGTAAGTCCCATGACCAAACTGATTCCATACATAACAAGATAATGGCTCCAAAGGCAGAGCCATGAATGGCAAGCACAGAGATCGGGTGTTACAATGTGAGATACACCAATTTCTTTAATCCCAGCTGTGTTGGGTAGATCTCTCAGAAAAATATTCTGTTTATCTGAAAGGGTTGCATGAAAAGGAGGTTGAACTGGATGGGTTAGTGTCTTTATTCAACCTTACCAACTAGGTAACCATTACAGTTTCCCCAGAAGTCTGAAAAGTTTTGTGGTTTTTGACTGTTTTTAACCATTTGAGTACCAGCCTGTAATACCCCTTCATTACCGGGTAATTATACAGTGTACAGCGCTATGATGGTTTGACTTTTGGCTCCATTTACGGTTTGCCGCGTTCGCGTCTAGGAGCGTTTTAAAAAAATATATATATTTATTTTATTAAATGGGAATGCCTGTAAACGAAACGGTCCTAGACGCGAGTTACTTAGGCGCGTTTAGCGGCGTTTACAAGCTGTTTGACTTTTCAAATGCCTCTGAACTGGCATCTGAACCCATTTTTTTGCGCTCTAAAAAAAGCCTTTAAACTCAACTGCCTGGAAACAACCTTAAACGACCCTGTGTACATGTACTGATAAGATAACATAGAGGAAAGTTCAGGGGCAGTTAAAAAAACGATCAAATGCCTCTAAACGTCCGTTTACCAGCAGCAGTGTAAATGAGGCCTTACTCCATCATGCAGCGCTGTGTAAAATGAGTTTTACACCAGTTAAAATCAGATTTTTTTTGCTAGAAAATTACTTAGAACCCCCAAACATTATATATTGTTTTTTGTCAAACACCCTAGAGAATAAAATGGCGATCGTTGCAATACTTTTTGTTACTCTTTATTTGTGCAGTGGTCTTTCAAGCGTGATTTTTTTTTTTTAAAAGTCAATTTTTGAGTTAAAAAAATAAGACAACAGTATTGTTAGCCCAAATTTTTGTATATTGTGAAAGAGGATGTTACGCAGAGTAAATAGATATCAAACACGTTATGGCTGAAAATTGCGCACACTCGCAGAATGGCGACAAACTCCGGTACTTAAAAATCTCCATAGGCGACGCTTTAAAAATTTTTAACGGGTTAGAGGTGCAGAGGAGGTCTTTTGCTAGAATTATTGCTCACACTCTGGCGATCGCGGCGATACCTCACATGTGTGGTTTGAACACCGTTTTCATATGCGCGACTTACGTATGCGTTTTCTTTGCTACGCGCGCTCACGGAGACGCAGCGCTTTAAAAATTTTTTATTTTTTTAGCAATGTTCCTTTAACCACTTCCCGCCGGTAGGACGTCCATGGACGTCCTAGACTTTGAGTGGTAATATCTGAATGGTGCCAGCAGCTAGAGGCACCATTCAGATATCATTTTTTTCACACCAATTTCCTTGTAACGATTTTTTTATTTTTTAAAAATTTCGCGACGCAGAGGCACTCGCGCGCATCGTTTCTTTTGCGTATGCATTCAGCGCGTATACTTTTGCCACAAGTTTGGTGTGTACACTCCATAGCGGCGCTAGCGGTCTCACACTCGTTATTAAGATCGTTTTCTGGAGGAGACGTGGAGATTGGGCAATTTTTAAAAATTTCGCAGCGGATACCTCTAAAAATTCATGGCCTCAAACAGCGGTAAGACGCTCACACGCGTTAAAAGTCGGTATTGCACAAACTATAGATAAATGAGACGCATTGTAGGAGAAAGTGTTATATGTTTTTAAACCC
>BLSH010017431.1:0-11964 GCA_018402905.1 Glandirana rugosa | reverse complement strand
ATAAATGCCCCTAAATCACCACTCATGGCACCCCCAAATCCCCCTCCTTGAACAATACTTTTCCCCTGCAGCCCCCTAATTCCCTCTTTCAACACAAATCCCCTCCCTCCAATCTGCTTGTGATTGCCTCCCACCTCACATGATACCACAGTGCCTAGGGCAGCCGCCCCTCCTGCCCACCCCTTGTCCTGGCCCTAGTCAGGACCTTAGACTGCCAGAGCATTGGGGAGAAGAGGCTGTAGGGACCGGTGTGGCAGCATGGGAGAGCCCTCAGGAGTGGGGAATCGGGCAAGTTAATCTATTATTCCATGTTCCCTGGACCTAAATGAGCAGTTAACCTTTGCAATGCGGGCATGGGCTCCACTGCTAGGGAGAAAATTCACATTTTCTGGAGTTTAGCTTTAAGAGGAACTTGTCACAAATAGAAACCTGTGCAGGAACCCTCTGATAGAAACTGCCAATTTGCCTACTTGCAATGCTGTGGGCAGTCAGTTATGTGAATGCTCTTTAAAGCTCATTTGTTCCTTTTCTAAGTGACTCTTTCCTGTAATTAAAAATAAACGATCCCCTTCAAAGAAAACATGTACATAGAATTTGTGATACAGGCAGTAGAAGAGGTGTGCACTCCTTTGTTTTTTTTTTTACATCGGTACTGGCAAAAAAGTTGCTTTAACCACTTGCCGACCGCAGTCTGACGGTGACAGAGTGGCTCGTTATTGCAAACCGCCGTCATGCGATAACCAGTGCTGTGAGCGCGCTCACTGTGTCTGGGGGGCCAGGGCGTGGGCAGGGCGGACTCGATCGCCACCGGCTACCCGCGATGGGCCTCCCCCGCAGTGAGAGAACGGAGGTCCGTGTAAGTAAATTCGGATCTGCGTTCTCATAGAGGGGGAAGGGCGTGATCACAGGCTTCCTGTATATGGGAGCCGTGATCACTCCCCCCCCCCCCTGCCAGGCCAGCCCACACACAGTTAGAACACACTGAGGGAACACAGTTAACCCTTAGAGCGCCCCCTGCAGGTTAACCCCTTCACTACCAATGACATTTACACAGTAATCAGTGCATTTTTATAGCAATGATCGCTGTATAAATGCCAATGGTCCCAAAAAAGTGTCAAAATGGTCCGACATGTCCGCTGCAATATTGCAGTACCGCTAAAATCGCAGATCGCCGCCATTACTAGTAAAAAAATAAATAAAAACCCCAGAAATGTATTCTCATCATCCGTAAACGCTGCAACTTTTGCGCAAACCAATCAATAAACGCCAATTGCGATTTTTTTTTAATCAAAAATATGAGGAAGAATATAAATCGGCCAAAAACGATGGGAAAAAATGTTTTTTTATTTATTTTTTTTTTTGGATTTGTATTTTAGCAAAAAGTAAGAAATTTGATTTTTTTTTGCAAAATTGTCGCTCTTCTTTTGTTTATAGCAGCGATCAGAAATGACGCAGAGGTGATCAAATACCACCAAAAGAAAGCTCTGTTTGTGGGAAAAAAATGATGCAAATTTTGTTTGGGTACAAAGTCGCACGACCACGCAATTGTCAGTTAAAGCGACGCAATGCCGAATCGCAAAAAATGCTCTGGTCCTAAAGTGGGAAATCCTTTCGGGGCTGAAGTGGTTAAAACCAGCTATTGCTGACCTTTGGAGCTGCAGGCAGAGGGGAGCAATTCATCCTCAAAGTTAAAAAAAGAAGTAATGAAGTCCTGCTGCAAAACAACCTGAAGGTGATGACTAGGGTTGGGGTCGGGGCTGTGTGCAGGCCATTCAAGTTCCTCCACACCAAATTGAAGAAAACAAGTTTTTATGGAGCAGGTATTGTGTAGGGGGGCAGTCATGCTGAAACAGAAAAGGGCCTGTTCCAAAAAGGTTGGAAGTGCCTTGTCTAAATTGTATGCAGCATTAAAGTGCTAAATGCAAAACTTTTTTTTTTAGTTTTGGATAGAATGGAGATGGATTAGAACCCCTGTCAGTTTTTATTGCTGTCTGTGCCCCCGTTAAGGATATTCACCCTCTCTATTTCTCCTGTTACCATTATCATTGAAAGTGAAAGTAAAAGAAAATCCCAAATTTTGGTCTGTCCCCAGAAAAGTAATAGAGGGGAAATCTTCCAATGGTAACACCAGTACCCACAAGATTTCCTCTCACTTCCTGTTTGGCTATGTGACAGAAAGTGAAGGAAAATCTCCGCAATCGGACACAGATGGCAAAAAAAAAAAAAAATTGGACAGGGATTATAACCCTCCCTTACTCTATCCAATATGAAAAAAAAGTTTTGTCTATAGTTCTACTTTAACGATATCCCTCACTGAAAAAATCTGAATTGGGTAATCTGGAGGGGATTCCATATGCTTCTGGACATATAATGGGGTGTAATGGTCAGGTGTCCCCATAGCAAAACATGACTTAGTACTTGGTGGCAAAACCCTTGTTGGCATTCACAGAGGTCAGATGTTTCTTGTACAGGCGGTCCCCTAGTTACAAACATCGGACTTACAAACGACTCCTACATACAAATGGAGGGAGACAACAGGAAGTGACAGAAAATCTCCCCTTAGGAAGGGTAATTCACTCCTGTAAGAGTTATTATGGGAAAAAGGGGTCTCCACTGAAGCTTTATCACCAATCCTTGTTTCCACAACAACTCAAAATTTTCAAAATTAAATTTTCATAGGGAGAGAAAGTGAGGTAAAATCTTCTAAACAGAAGCACATACAGCAAAACAAACCTTACAGGGCTGTTACCCCTTCCCTATGTTATCCAAAGAAACGTAGAAATTATTGTTTTGGCTGGAGCTACACTTAAAAAATGTACCTGTTCCGGCTTACAAACATATTCAACTTAAGATACCAACCTACAGTCCCTATCTTGTTTGTAACCCGGGGACTGCCTGCAGTTGGCCACCAGGTTTGCACACATTTCAAGAGGGATCTTGTCCCACTCCTCTTGTCCTTCGCAGATCTTCTCCAAGTAGTTAAAGTTTCGAGGCTGACGTTTGGTAACTCAAACCTTCAGCTCTCTTCTCATATTTAAGGTCTGGAGACTGGCTAGGCCACTCCAGGACCTTAAAGTGGAGTTCCACCCAAAAGTGGAACTTCCGCTTTAAAGGAAGGTGACCCCCTGACATGCCACAATTGGCATGTCTTTTTTTGGGGGGGGGGGGACTGGGGACCCTGTTTTCACAAGGTTCCAGGTCCACTTCCTCTCCTAGAGCCGTGGCTCCAGAAGGAAGTTCACCTTCCCCCTTCCTCTAGTCATTCCCATGGAACAAAAGATATTTTTACACAAATCCTTAGAATTTTGCTTAGGTCATAATTATTTTTGGTTCCAGAATGCCTTCTATGCCCAACGCAACGGTGTTGCTATGGGAGCTAAATTCGTTCCCAGCTTAGCGAATATTTTTATGGCTGAATGGGAGGACAGATTTGTGTTCTGTGAACGGAGACCTGAGCTCCTATTTTATCATAGGTTCATAGATGATTTGTTCTTTATATGGGAGGGGACCCTTGAATCTTTGGAACAGTTCATGGTTGGTCTAAATAATAACCAGAACAATATTAAGCTGCAATATCAATGTAGCCAGGAAGAAATAAACTTTTTGGACCTATTCATTTTCAGGATGGATGATGCCCTAGCCGCTAAGGTTTATTTCAAACTAACTGATAGAAATAGTTACCTGTCGATCAGGAGTGGGCATCATTCGTCCTGATGATTAAGAAATATCCTGGAGGGACAATTTACACGCATAAGGAGGAAGTGTACCCACTTTATTGCGCAATCAATCAATCAGTTAAAAGTAAGTTCATTCAGAAGGGTTATTTGGAGGGGCAGTTAAATAGAGAGATCAAAAAAATATGTGATGCCCCTAGGGATAGTTTTTTGACAAATATGCAGGATCTTAGGACCAAAGATGAGGGTAAACAATGGAGTTTTATATCTGATTATAACTCCCAATACCTGGAGGTGGAGGAGATATTCTCTAGGCATTGGCATGTGTTACGAATGGACCGAACACTGGGGCCCATCCTACCGAAACAAAACAAATTTTGTCTACAGAAGGGCCCCAAATTTTGGGGATAGCCTAGTAGAGAACATTTTGGATCCTCCATCTGGGAGATCTGGATTATCTTTTTGGCCAGAAAGAAAGGGTTTTCTAGCTTGTGGGTAATGTAAAGCCTGTAGATTTACGAGTAATCTGAGGAGGTCATATGCAGCCTTTTGTTCCACTAGGACCGGCCGAAATGATGAAATCAATCAGTTTATAATGTGACACTACACATGTAGTATATGCATTGATGTGCCCATGCGGCTTAATGTATGTGGGCCGTACTAAATGTGCCCTTAAGGTCCGCATCAGGGAACACGTCAACAATATCTTGAAAGGGTTTAAATATCATAGCGTGTCCTTACACTACAGACAAGTTCATGCCAGGGACCCCTCCTCATTACAATTTTCGGGTATAGAAAATATTCTCCCTAATTGGAGGGGTTCCAACAGAGTGAGAGAACTTTCTAAAAAAGAAACCCGTTGGATCTATTTTTTACATACTATGAATCCAGAATGGTTGAACATAGAATTAGATCTGAATTGTTTTCTGAGTGACTCTTAGATAGATGAGGTGTTGGTTGACAGTAATAATATTGCTTAAAGTTATATCTGGTATCTGAACATGATTGTCATGTATGCTTAATTGTACCCAATAGATTGATTTTTAATCATTGGGTTACAATGTCCAGTCGGTGAGGATTTGGTTGAATGTTTCATTGATCCTGAACATTTTTTATGGATCTTGGATCTAATCAATGATTGGATCCATTTAGCTTGAAACACTGACTGGGATCAGATCTCCAATGTCATTGTTGTTGGTGTTTGTGATACATCGCAGATCTTCAACAACTCAGTCTGTTATAGTCAGTATAGCACCATTCTTTGCACTATTGATTGATGAATCATCATTTTATTAATATCATTTTTATGGATTAATATAGAGCATTTTAAAGAGCATTATGGAGATTGTGGATGTATATTAATGTATATAATCTTCAAGTGTTGTAATTTTGTATATTTTGTATTTCTTTTATGGTGTGCTATGACTTTTATAATTTTTTTAAATCTTAAATATGGCTCCTATAGAGATATGCAGTATCTCACAAAAGTGAGTACACCCCTTACATTTTTGTAAATATTTTATTTCATGTGACAACACTGAAGAAATTACACTTTGCTACAATGTAAAGTAGTGAGTGTACAGCTTGTATAACAGTGTAAATTTGCTGTCCCCTCAAAATAACACAGCCATTAATGGCTAAACCGCTAGCAACAAAAGTGAGTACACCCCTAAGTGAAAATGTCAAGATTGGGCCCAATTAGCCATTTCCCCTCCCCGGTGTCATGTGACTCGTTAGTGTTACAAGGTCTCAGGTGTGTTATATTTGGTGTTATCGCTCTCACTCTCTCATACTGATCACTGGAAGTTCATCGTGGCACCTCATGGCAAAGAACTCTCTGATGATCTGAAATAAAGAATTGTTGCTCTACATAAAGATGGCCTAGGCTATAAGAAGATAGCCAAGACCCTGAAAATTAGCTGCAGCACGGTGGCCAAGACCATATAGTGGTTTAACAGGACAGATTCCACTCAGAACAGGCCTCGTCCTGGTCGACCAAAGAAGTTGAGTGCACGTACTCAGCGTCATATCCAGAGGTTGTCTTTGGGAAATAGATGTATAAGTGCTGCCAGCATTGCTGCATACTGCATCAAATTGGTCTGCATGGCTGTCGTTCCAGAAGGAAGCCTCTTCTGAAGATGATGCACAAGAAATCCCGCAAACAGTTTGCTGAAGTCAAGCAGACTAAGGACATGGATTACTGGAACCATGTCCTGTGGTCTGATGAGACTAAGATAAACGTATTTGGTTCAGATGGTGTCAAGCGTGTGTGGTGGCAACCAGGTGAGGAGTACAAAGACAAGTGTGTCTTGCCTATAGTCAAGCATGGTGGTGGAGTGTCATGGTCTGGGGCTGCATGAGCGCTGCCGGCACTGGGGAGCTACAGTTAATTTAGGGAACCATGAATGCCATCATGTACTGTGACATACTGAAACAGAGCATGAGTCCCTCCCTTCGGAGACTGGGCCACAGGGCAGCATTCCAACATGAGAACAACCCCAAACATACTTCCAAGACGACCACTGCCTTGATAAAGAGCTGAGGGTAAAGGTGATGAACTGGCCAAGAATGTCTCCAGACCTAAACCCTATTGAGCATCTGTGGGGTATCCTGAAACGGAAGGTAGAGGAGCGCAAGGTCTCTAACATCCACCAGCTCCATGATGTCGTCATGGAGGAGGGGAAGAGGTCTCCAGTGGTAACCTGTAATTCTCTGTTGAACTCCATGCTCCAGAGGGTTAAGGCAGTGCTGGAAAATAATGGTGGCTACACAAAATATTGATACTTTGGGCCCAATTTTGACATTTTCACTTAGGGGTATACTTATTTTTTTGCCAGCGGTTTAGACATTAATGGCTGTGTGTTGAGTTATTTTGAGGGGGCAGCAAATTTACACTGTTATACAAGCTGTACACTCACTACTTTACATTGTAGCAAAGTGTAATTTCTTCAGTGTTGTCTCATGAAAAGATAGAATAAAATATTTACAAAAATGTGAGGGGTGTACTCACTTTTGTGAGATACTGTATATCATTTTATATTTAAATTTATACTTACATTGGCTCCTGTAGAGATATATATATATTTTATATTTTTATTTTTACACTTTAACTAATTAATATGGCAGTCTCTTTCTTTTAACATTTTTAAATTTCTCTCATACATCGCACGAATGTGCTTTAATTGTTGTGTTCTTTACAATAATTAATGGGTGATGTGTGTGGGCGAATCACCCAGCATAGAGGAGTTAAAATATCTTTGGGTTGGTATATCCAGGCCTAGGTATATGTGGAGTGATACTGCTACCAGCAACTAATGGGTTAAATCAGTGGTTCTCAACTCCGGTCCTCGGGACCCACTAACAGGCCAGGTTTGCAGGATAACTGAAATGCATCACAGGTGATATAATTTGCTGCTCAGTGATTGCAGTATTTTACTCTGCATCTCCCCAAGGTAATACTTAAAATCTGGCCTGTTGGTGGGTCCTGAGGACCGGAGTTGAGAACCACTGGGTTAAATGCACACACGGATCACTTAGTAAAGAGAGGTTATACGCTCTGTTGGTGTATTTGTGCATATTGTAAGGAGTACACAGATAGATAGATGGTAGCGCCATCTGGCAGATGCAGGGAGCCACTACTTAAGATGAGTCGTAGCGATGTACATCCACCCCTTGTGACCAAGTCAGATGTGACGAAACGCGTCAAGGATGTGGCGGTACGATGACTCAGAGCCAGACTGGATGACTGCCAGATGTGTCGAGGCGTCGGAGGGAGATGCGATGCAGTGATCGCGGACTGGTAACAAACAGCTGTACTATGCACACAAACGATTGATCATCTCTGTACATGTAAGCACATATGGTTTTAGAATAAATGTTTTTAAAGAGATGCACTTTTTGTTTATCTCTTTTATGAGTTATTGTTTCTGGAACCCGGAAGTGGGAGCAGAGAGGTTTCTCATGTGGTGATCCTCATCTGTTATGATAAATTGCCCCATCAGAATGTCCCCATAGATTAATTGCCCCATCACACTTTCCCCTGAGACCGTTTGCTCCTTTACAGGCCCTCCATAGATTAGTTGCCCTATCACAGTGCCCCTATAGAATAGTTAACCCCAGCACAGTGTCACCATAGATTAGTTACAGACCCCCATACATTAGTTACCCCATCACAGTACCCCCAAATATTAGTAGCCCCATACATTAATTGCCCCCCATTACAGTGTCCCCATAGATAGGTTGCCCCCTAGACTAATTGTACCATCACAGCGTCCCCATAGACCATTTGCCCCATCACAGTGTCCCCATAGATAAGTTGCCCCCATAGGTTGGTTGTCCTATCACACGGCTCAGTGTACCTGTGTGAGATGTTGCCAACCTCTAGCAGCGTTTTTTACTGGCAAAACATAGAAAATTTACTGGCGGAGCACATTTTTTACTGGCAACTTGAAAAATAATAGAACTATTAGAAACAAAGACAATTGATATTTAAACACAACATGGAAACACTGACAATACCCATATCAAGTAATTTGCCGGCTTTACACTTAAAAGCCAGCACAGCATGACAAATTATCAGACCAAATCAGACAAATCACTGATTTTTACAACCTGTCAGTAAATTTACTGACAGTTGGCAACCCTGGCAGGGCACACAACACACACAACGACATTACTTGCTGGAGTCCCTAGCAACCAATCACTGCTTCTCATGTGGACCTGGACTTGTGGCTATCCGCCATTTTAGTGAAGGTAATATGAACCAATAAGCCTGTGCGGGAGGTGGAGCCAGGGACAGAATGTGGGAGGAGACTCATCTAGTCTCTTGGTGTATGAAGCTAGGAGGACTTAGGAGTGGGCGGATCAGAATAGTTAGGGGCGGGGCAGAAGGAGTATAATGTAATCCATACACTGCAAAGTTCTGGGGGAGGTGCTAGGAGAGGGAGACTGCAGCTGTCACCAGTGCCCTGCCCCCAAACACAGTGCCCGGGTCATGTGACCCCTCTCCCCCCTTGTCCTGGCCCTTCTTCCAGGAGTATGGAGACATATAAACCTCTCATGGAATGGAATGATAATAACACACAAGACTCAGTTCACTACTGTGCAACATGGGAGCCTTGCGTTTTTTCTGCATGGTTTTTCTGTGTGTTTTTGATGAGACATGTAGGGCAGCCCATGCAAAACGCTCCAAAAGTGCGTCAAAGTAGCTCCTGTGCCCTTTTTTATTTTAGTTGACTTTGGTGCGTTTTTGAAAAGCGTGTTTTTTGAAAGGCGTGTTTTTTCCCATTTTTAACTGGGGTCGAAGTGCAACAGGTGATAGCAGAAAATATGGCGGAACATTGCGAGCTGCTATGACACACCTTGTCGTTGTATACATTTCCGTGTGCATTCCCATAAAGTGCGAAAAAAATGTGCATCAGGCTCATGGTGCTGTTACCAAACGCGTAAAACCAATTAGGTTTAGGGTTTTGCCACACACAGCAAATGTGCCGAAATGTGCAGAAAAAAAAACCACCCAAATTGGAACCACAATTACTTTTTTAAATAGGGCCAGGTAGGTATGGAAAGCTTTTTTCCCTTAATAAATGAAATAATTATTTAAAAACTGCATTTTGTATTTACTCGGGTCATCCTTGTGTAATATTAGTAGTATATTGTGTAAATTTGTTTGATGATCCGAATCATTTAAGTGTGACAAATATGCAAAAAAAGTAAAAAATCAGGAAGGGGGCAAATACTTTTTCACAGAACTGTAGATTAGTTGCCCTCATAGATTAATTGCCCCATCACAGAGTCCCCATAAACCATTTGCCCCATCACAGTGGCCCCTATAGATTAGTTGCCCCATCACAGTGTCCCCATAGATAAGTTGTCCCTGTAGATTAATTGCCCCATCGCAGCGTCCCCATAGACCATATGCCCCCACCACAGTGTCCCCATAGATTACTTGCCCTATGACAGGGTCTCCATAGATTAGTTTCCCTACCACAGTGTGCCCATTGATAAGTTGCCTCCATATAATAATTGCCCCATCACAGTGTCCTCATAGGCCATTTGCCCCAGCAAAGGCCCTACATAGATTAATTGCCTTATCACAACATCCGCATAGATAAGTTGCCCTCATAGATTAATTGCCCCATCAGAGTGCCCCCATATATTAGTTGCCCAGTTGCAGTGCCCCTATAGATTAAATGCCCCATCACAGTGTCCCCATAGATAAGCTACCCCTATAGATTAATTGACCCATAACAGTGTCCCCATAGACCATTTGCCCCAGCACAGTGTGTCCATAGATAATTTGCCTCATAGAGTGCCCCCGTAGATTAGTCGTCCCAAAGTAATGCCCCTATAGATTAACTGCCCCCATCACAGTGTGTCCATAGATAAGTTGCCCTCATAGATTGATTGCACCATCAAAGTGCCCCCATAGATTAGTTGCCCCATTACAGTGCCCCTATAGATTAATTGCCCCATCACCATGTCCTCATAGATAAATTGTCCCCATAGATTAATTGCCCCATTACAGTACCCACCATAGATAAGTTGCCCTCCATATATTAATTGCCCCATAACAGTGTCCCCACAGACCATTTGCCCCAGCACAGTGTGCCCATAGATAATTTGCCTCAAAGATTATTTGCAACATCAGCGTGCCCCCATAGATTAGTTGCCCCAACACAGTGCCCCTATAGATTAATTGCTCCATAGATAAGTTGCCCCCAAACATTAATTGCCCCATTACAGTGTCCTCATAGACCATTTGCCACAGCACAGACCCTCCATAGATTAATAGCCCCATCACAGTGCCCCCATAGATAAGTTGCCCCATTTATAAATTGCCCCATAACAGTGTTCCCACAGACCATTTGCCCCAGTACAGTGTGCCCATAGATAATTTGCCTGATAGATTAATTGTACCATCAACCAGAGTGCCCCCATAGATTAGTTGCCCCATCGCAATGCCCCTATAGATTAATTGCCCCCATCACTGTGTGCCCATAGATAAGTTGCCCTCATAGATTAATTGCACCATCACAGTGCTTCTATAGATTAATTGCCCCATCACAGTGCCCCATAGATAAGTTGCCCCCATACAGTATTTGCCCATAACAGTGTCCCCACAGACCATTTGCCCCAGCACAGTGTGTGCATAGATAATTTGCCTCATAGATTAATAGCACCATCAAAGTGCACCATAGAATAGTTGCGCCATCGCAATGCCCCTATAGATTAATTGCCCCATCACAGTGTGCCCATTGATAAGTTGTCCCCATAGATTAATTGCCCCATTACAGTGTTCCCACAGACCATTTGCCCCAGCACAGTGTGCCCATAGATAATTTGCCTGATAGATTAATTGTACCATCAACCAGAGTGCCCCCATCGATTAGTTGCCCCATCGCAATGCCCCTATAGATTAATTGCCCCCATCACTGTGTGCCCATAGATAAATTGCCCTCATAGATTAATTGCACCATCAGAATGCCCCCATAGATTAGTTGTCCCATCACAGTGCTTCTATATATTAATTGCCCCATCACAGTGCTCCCATAGATAAGTTGCCCCCATACAGTATTTGCCCCATAACAGTGTCCCCACAGACCATTTGCCCCAGCACAGTGTGCCCATAGATAATTTGCCTGATAGATTAATTGTACCATCAACCAGGGTGCCCCCATCGATTAGTTGCCCCATCGCAATGCCCCTATAGATTAATTGCTCCATCACTGTGTGCCCATAGATACGTTGCCCTCATAGATTAATTGCACCATCAGAATGCCTCCACAGATTAGTTGTCCCATCACAGTGCTTCTATAGATTAATTGCCCCATCACAGTGCCCCCATAGCTAAGTTGCCCCCATACTGTATTTGCCCCATAACAGTGTCCCCACAGACCATTTGCCCCAGCACAGTGTGCCCATAGATTAGTTGCCCTCATAGATTAATAGCACCTTCAGAGTGCCCCATAGAATAGTTGTGCCATCGCAATGCCCCTATAGATTAATTGCCCCATCACAGTGTGCCCATTGATAAGTTGTCCCCATAGATTAATTGCCCCATTACAGTGTCCTCATAGACTATCTGCCCCAGCACAGTTTGCCTATAGATAAGTTGCCCCCATGGATTCATTTCCTCATCAGATTGCCCCCATAAATGATTTGCCGCCTCACAGTGTGCCCATAGATAAGTTGCCCCCATAGGTTGGCTGTCCTATCACAGAGCTCAGTGTACCTGAGATGTCTCTGTAGTGTGAAAGGCCGGAGCCGGGAGCTGGGAGGAGAAACGCAC
>BLSH010017412.1:1646258-1661173 GCA_018402905.1 Glandirana rugosa | reverse complement strand
TTTTTTTTTTTGCAGAACATATTCCATGAAAGTTACACCAATGCTGTAGCAGCAATTAGCAATTCAGCTGATGAGGATATTCTGAAACATGAAATTGTGGCTGAATAGACCGTATCTAGAAAGTCTAAATGCCTGAATGATTCTCCATTGTTAGAAAGAGAATGTATCAAAATATCTAGCGGCTCTAGAGAACAGATAAAATTCCAAGTTAGAACATCACGCACAATGACTTTAAATAATTCTCTTTATTTTATTTTTAAGCATTAGCCTCATATCATTTTCTTGAAGCTATTTGAAGCGAGTGTATATATAAAAATAACAAGATGTTTGCTGCAAAGCTAACAAGCTGTGCTATGTGTTGTCAGCTAAGTAGAAAAATGGTCAATAATGTAAATTAATGTTACATTTAGTTCTGCCAGGGAATTTCTTAATAGATTTCAACTTAGTAATTTTACCCTTGGGAAGTTTTTAGGAGCCATAAATGCTAATAATATAATTAAACAGTTTGTAGTTGTCTATATCTTTCCTGTGCTCTCTGGTGTTTTGTTGTAGAGGAAAATATAATTCAAAGCTGGGTGTATTGAGCGAGTGAATTGCAATTGCTTCAAGTATTGTTAGAAATAATCATTTAGCAGATTATGAAAATCCACAACAAATTTAGGACTCATCAAAAACAAGATCACATAAATTTTGATTCAAGAAAAACTTGCAAGCATAGTTAAAGACAGAAAACAGTTCTTTGCGAAGATATAGAGATTGATTTACTAAAGGCAAATAAACTGTTCCTTTTATAAGATAAGGTGCACTTTGCAAGGGAATCTTCCTCAGAGCTTAATGAATGAGGCAAAGCTCTGCTGACTTCCGTCATCCAATCATGTGCAAGAAAAAATGCTGTTTTTTTTTCTAAATTTCCCTTGCATGTGATTGTGTATTCTCTGCAAAGTGAATATTCACCACATATACTAAGCTTTGGGGGAAAAGCCTTGCAAAGTGCAATTTCCCTTGCAAATAGCCTGTTTTGCTTTAGTAAATCAACCCCATGGACTCCTTGGATCTTTACCTGCAAAGATAAAGAACACTCACTGGGGACACCTGCTATTACTCAAAACAGCAGGTGACTTTGTAGGGATGTTGGGGGAGAGGGTGCTGGCTAGGAGAGGTACTTTGGAGAGAGAGGCAGACATCTGTTAATAACCTTTTTTATACCTATCACCTTTTTCTTCTGATATTTTCAATCTATAGCTTCTAATACTAAAGGTGTTATGAAAGGCAGGTCAAAACTCCCAAGTTTTTTGCTTTGAAATGATGTTGAGAAGAAGAATTTGATATGACCTGGATGCCTATAAACGCAGAGCTCAGCTCTGAGGAAGAAGGTGCGCCCCAGAAACACGTCAGCTTGCCAGCATAGCGAGGTGTAATTGTAGTACGCGCATCCTGCACTTTATGGCAATTTGTGGCTTATTGGCTTTCTGCACTTTTGTGAGTATACAACTTTACCAGTTTTTATTGCCTAAATAATGCACTTGGCACTTTCCTGTTTGTTCTTTTGTAGTTTTACTCTGGATTCCCCTATCCAAGGAGGGCTGCATCCACCAAGCATTTGGATTTGTTGTCCCATAGTCCTATCCAACTGTGGAGGACCTCTAAGCACTGGAAGTGACTCCTTCTTTTTGTATTAACTTGAGTTGATTAAAATGGAACAAAACTGCATATGAGCACAACAAGCTGAAAATGCTATTTAACCGGTTCCCTATTGCCTTGCATACATTTACTGCTGTACTGTGGTAGCAAAGCGCGAATCGCCATTTATAAACGCATGCATGTGTGAGTAGCAGGCCGGAGCGTGCAGCCAGCAGCACACTCTCGTGCCCACTGCACGCTCCCCGAGTGTGGCCGCAGGCCAGGCGGACTCAATGTCCGCCAGTGACCTGCGATCGCCTGATACAGCAGAAGAGCGGGGAACCCTGCTCTATCAGGCGGCATGACAGTGATCTACTGATCCCTGTCCTCAAGATCAGTTAGATCTGTCATGCCCCTGCTAGCCCCCACACCATTAGAACATGCCTAGGGAACACAGTTAACCCCTTGATTGCAGGTTAACCCCTTCCCTGCCAGTGACATTTATACAGTAATCAGTGGCTATTTTTAGATCTGATTGCTGTATAAATGTCATTGGTCCCAAAAAAGTGTAAAAAATGTCCGATCTGTCTGCCGCAAAAAGTAGAAGAATATATATCGGCCTAAACTAATGAATAAATGTGTTTTTTTTTATATATATATTTTTTTTTGGACATGTATTATAGCAAAAAAGAAAACTCTATTTGTGGGAAAAAAAGGACGTCAATTTTATTTGGGTACAACATCACAGGACCGCGCAATTGTCAGTTAAAGTGACGCAGTGCCGAATCGCAAAAAGTGCTGTGGTCAACAAGGGGGTAAATCCTTTAGGGGGTGAAGTGGTTGATTCATTTTTAATACTTAAAGCAAAATCACCCATCCATCCATGTTTCCATACTTTATTTTGCTGAGAAATCACTTTGAAAATCACCCCCTAGCATTTCTGGCCGTGGCCATCATGAGTAAAGACAGATGACGCCCTCAAATCGATCTGAGAAGGTCCTGTTCCTGGATGAAATTTCTATCTGTTTGGTGTGCTACACCCTTTGCAAGCTTTGACTCAGCAGGCGTATGTCTGTCTGTGTCCATTATAGCTGGTAAGGAGCCATCCTTCACGGTGGAGGTCACATTTCATGTGATTTTGGGGTGTTTTTCTGGGTTCAGGTGTTACACCCTCTGGCTTATGTGACTCAGTGGGCGTATGCCCATCTGCGTCCAGTGTATCTGGTAAGCCCCTGTATGAACTCGTGAAGGGATCTGTGAACACAAGCTGCATTTCCCTGCTATATTCGTCCTGCTTTTCACAACTATGGACTATTTATAAACTTTTCTTCATTTACCAACATGTTTCCACTCATTATGGTTATAATATTTCTCTTATTTGTATTTGTTATATGCACTTCAACTTGCATTCTAGTTTTAATATATACCTAATTGCACTTTTTGCACGTTCAATATGTCTGCACTTGGACATACTTTGCACTTATGCACTTTGTTAAAACAACAATTGAAAGTATAGTCACACTATAGGGACTTTAATATATGTTCTTCATTATTAACTAACTTGGTGGATTATCTTATATTTTATATTTCTTATGTTTATTTTCTAATTTTTGCTGAAATTTTAGCGCTGGATTATTACCTATTTTGCTGCTTTATCTAGTAAATTTTTGTGCTGGCAGCTTCAATTTAACGAGATTTGCGCAGTATCATCCCCTTTCTGATTCATGTAGCATTTACATCCTGAAATCCTTATGACCTTAGGCCAAGCCTGCATGAAGGAGGGTATGCTTAAATGAGAAAACTCATCCTCTCCTTCTCCCCCCTGAAGACTCCTGAGATGTATGACATCATTTACCTAGGCCTAGAAACCAGGAATTAACTGAAGAAAGGAAAAGAAAAGTTTAAAACAAGTAAATGTAATATACTTTCCTGTCTATTTACTTATGCTAGCAGCACAAGGATTAAAAATAGTTAATAGTGATTGAGAGAATTCAGTTCCACTTTAAGTGCACTATTTTTATTTTATTTATTTATTTCAGGTACTTATATAGCGCTGTCAATTTACGCAGCGCTTTACATATATATTGTACATTCACATCAGTCCCTACCCTCAAGGAGCTTACAATCTAAGGTCCCTAACTCACATTCATACATACACATACTATGATCTATAGTAGCTAGAGATAGGGGTTAATTTACTAAAACTGTAGAGTGCAAAATCTGGTGCAGCTGTTCATGGCAGTCTATCAGCTTCTAATGTGCTTGTTCAGTTAAGCTTTGATAAAGATCCTGGAAGCCGATTGGTTTGTATGCAGAGCTGCATCAGATTTTGCACTCTCCATTTTTAGCAAATCAACCCCATTGTGTCATGAAGTGACGTTGAACTAGAAGCTAATTGAATAATAAAAAAAGGAGAGAGAAAAAGAGTGGGGCTTTAAATGAGGTCCGCCTATGCGTGTATTAGCATGGGAACTGTGTATAGAAACCATATTGGACAACATAAATGATATGAATAAACCATGATTACATCACACATGTCACAATCATGAAAAACGTAGTATCTTTTGACTCTTCACATTTAATAATCAAAAAATATATAATATAATATCTTATTTCATAAAGTGCATGATACAGTAATCAAAGACATGATAGATAAAAAGCATATTGTATATACATACACAGATCAACATAGATGCATATTGGCAAAAAGAATTCCATATTTTCCTCATACATCCTGTATACAAATCAATAATCGATAAATTTATGGATATATGATGTAAAAAACAGGTCTTGGCATCCTTGGTCAATGACTGCTTATTGGGAGTCCTTGGTTTACAACCCAACGCGTTTCATGGCTTTACAGCCACTCATCAGGGGTTTAGTATATGTTGAAACTCTAAGGATGATATGTTCAAAATGATCAATTAGTATATGGGTGTCTACTCCTGTGCATCGGCGTTATGCTTGGATGTGCCGCCCACGGTGTCATATGATGCTGAGGGACGGGGACATTCTTTTCCACCTTACGCCGCAGATGGGATGGGCGTGTATCCACTGCGGACGTAGACGCCATGGGTGGCCCACACACTTCCTTTGCTGCCATGGCGTTTGGCATAATGTTGGCAGGACTTACCCTCACCCATGGGCTTATAGGTATATATAGGCCTGGGGCAGCTGTTGTACCACTTCACATGCTCCCACCACCAGGAGGGGACCTCATCTCTACCATTGTACCAGTTTATTCAAGGTAATCTGACACACGCCACATTGATTGGGATTGTTTTTTTGGGGTTTTTTTCACACAGGTCATTCATTCACTACGCACATTTCAGTCATATACACATGCACACCTAGTGTAGCCTTCATCTATTTTCACAATTTGTTTTTTTCCCAGACACTATGGTTCCAGACCCACACACATACATACACCACAGATGGGGGTTTAGTTGTGGTGGCCCGGCCTATCTCATGCCTGTTTCCCTTTGGCCCCTGGAGGGACCTCCCGCCTCAGCTCTGATTTGGACAAGTGTCCAGGTTCCTTTGGCTCCCAATCCAGGACTGGACACAACTGTGCAATAGCATTGTAAGTTGCAGAGAGGCTATCATTTTTCTAGAATATTATATATTTTTTCTGAATAGACACCCATATACTAATTGATCATTTTGAACATATCATCCTTAGAGTTTCAACATATACTAAACCCCTGATGAGTGGCTGTAATGCCATGAAACGTGGTGGGTTGTAAACCAAGGACTCCCAATAAGCAGTCATTGACCAAGGGTGCCAAGACCTGGTTTTTATGAACATATATCCATACATGTATTGATTATTGATTTGTATACAGGATGTATGAGCAAAATATGGAATTCTTTTTGCCAATATGCATGTATGTTGATCTGTGCATGTATATACAATATGTTTTTTTTATCTATCATGTCTTTGATTACTGTATCATGCACTTTATGAAATTATTTTATATATTTTTTGATTATTAAATGTGAGTCAAAAGATACTACGTTTTTTGTGATTGTGACATGTGTGATGTAATCATGGTTTATTCATATCATTTATATTGCCCAATATGGTTTCTATACACAGTTCCCATGCTATTACACGCTTAGGCGGACCTCATTTAAAACCCCACTCTTTTTCTCTCTCCTTTTTTTATTATTCAATTTGATTAGGAATGGAGGCCTGCATTAGCTGGGCGTGCCAGGCCACATGTTTTTTATTGAACGAGAAGCTAATGCTGGTAACAATTTTAGGCTTCCCTATGACGGTTAACAAGGATGCTATGAATGGCCATACTATACAACCCATGACCTGGATGATCCAAACTTTGTAATCCTGTCCCGTTTTTTTCTTTCATATACATTTTTATTCATGAAATGAGACATAAGTGATGTTAGATTGAGTTCCGGCCCTTACTCCCTTGCATTATCTCAAAAATAAATTATAGTTGATCAAACAGCAAGTCAACAAAACAAAGAATCATATTCAACTCTTCATAAACATGTTTATGAAGTATATTATCAATAGGTTTAGTTGTGGTTTAGCAGCTCACCATACTCTACAATTCTTTTTGTTCACTCTTCTTTTTATGTATGCCATAGCGCAGTATCACTGGTCAAAAATATTCAACTCTTGTTGCAAAGGTGAGCGTCATCAGCACTAGCCAAGGGAAGCTGATTCAGACCAGAAATAGATGGAAAGTGGGGAAGGGAGGGTGAGGCTTTTAAGGGGGTCTGGGAAAAAATAGTACCGAATGTGAGAGATTAACAAAGCTGTGTTTTATGCTGTGTAGTGTGTGACATCAGATTCCCATCCCCTGCATTCTGAAGCTGAAAAATGCTGTACTATAAACGGCTATAGAGGAGAGAGGGCTATAGATGAACTGGTACAACTTCTGGAAGAGGATTTGTTTAATGTCTGTGTATCACTTCAGACTAGTCACTTCAGTTACTTAAGTAATTAAATTGCATGTCATTAAAACCATTATTCTATCAAAATTTTTGCATTAAAAGAGGAGCTTCAGGTCTCGTAATGTTAAACCACCTCCAGCTTTACAAATCTAGCCTTCTGAGCCTGGCAGAGACCTGTGGCACATGTGTGCATGTGCGGGAATTACCCTGTGATATCATACCTACAACTTCTTAGAGTATGCCTGTGTGCAGATGAACTGCAGGTATCCGACTGGCCCCAAAGCCCTGCGGCACATCTACGCATGTGGAATGCTGAAAAGTGCAATGACCTGAGTGAGCAGGGAGTCCAATGACATATTGTTCTTGCCTAGGTAAGAAAGAATGAAGTGCAGCATTGCAGCCATAGGTATGTGCACAGGGTGTACTGGGTGTGCCTGGGCACACCCTATTCACCCTGTGCAGTGCCGATTCCCCCTGTTTCCTAGCACCCCCTGTCTCCCCCCTGCAGTGCTGTCAGCTTTGCCCCTCCCCTCTCCTACTGGCTTCTTCGGCGGATGTTTCAGGATGAATGAATGAATGAACACATTGAGTGATCTGTACCAATCGCTCCTGTGTTCATTCTTAAAGTGGTTGTATCCCCGTGTAAAAAAAAAAAAGCACCTGCAAGGCAAAGGCCTAATGAACTAGTATGCACCGCATAATAGCTCATTATGTAATACTTACCTCAGAACGAAGCCCCCGCTGGTCCGCCTGGTCCCCACAGAGGGAGCTGACATGTCCCTCTGTGGATTCTTCTGGGTTCGCGGGTCCGGCACTGTGAGTGGCTGGAGCCGCAAGACATCACTCATGCGCATGCCCACGGGAGCCTGTCTTTACGGTGGACTCTCCTTATAGGCTTACCTGTAGGTAAGAATCAAATTTAGGCGATACAACCACTTTAACTGTAGCATAGTAAACTATGTTTACTATGATTCAGTTTGTGAATGAACAGGAAGCTGCTTAGCAGAGAGCACTTCCCATTTGATCACTGTCTAGCGCAGCGGAGGCTGCAGGGAAAAGGACTTGGGAAGCTCTGTCCCCAATCCCTTTCTCTTTGTTTAGACCCTTGATATTTCCCCAAAGCCCCCAATGGGCTCCTAAAAAAATAATAAAAAATGAAGTTGTACAAATTTTTTTTTAAAAAAATTGTAAAAAATAACAAATAAAAACTACTGACACCATCCACTACCCTACTGACACCTATCTGTGCTCTACTGACACCGTCCATGACTCTGCTGATATATATGCATGTGTGTTTGTGCTCTGGGGTGCACACCCTAATGCAATAGGCTGCGCACACCAATGATTGCAGAGCAAAAAGTGTCACAAAAATGAAAAAACCCTATTATTTTAATCTAATTGTGGAGGAGGGAAGGGGGAGGAGCCAGGTGCCAATAAGTTGCTTAATTTGGTGAAGGTCTGCTTTTAAATTCCTGGCTGCCTTGTGCTAATCCAGAAAAGAGCCCATGCACACTTTGCCAGTATCAGGTGCAAAAGAGTGCTCATGCTTAATAAAGCCCAAACAAAGCATTCAATACTAGCAGAAATTTTTAAAAAATGGTAAACGACCTCAGGTTTGTGTATGGTTAATTCTGAAGTAGGATTTAATATTGATTGACAAACAGCATTTTTCTTACTTAAAAAAATCTGCATCAGGGAAACATATCAGAAAAAGAAAAAAAATGTAAAGGGTTATATTGGTAAGACATATGCTGCGTTCTGGTGCATTTATTTATGAAAATGTATTCAAAGGGGAAAGGAAATAACTGAGTCGTAAAATATGTGGTTATAATTTTCTACAGCGTAATTATGGCTTCTATTGTTGCCTGATTAGTAACATAATACAAAATGCTCCATTGTCTGATCATGCATTCTGTTTCCGCCATAGTCAGGTTTGGCTTTTTAATGCAAACAATTTTCAGCAACTTGTGACACTTTTGTAAGATATCCTTTTCAGTAGTGACGTAAATAAAACATTTCCCGGATTTGATGCAGCAGGTTGTGTTCATTGAGTGTTCAGACTATTTAAGCTTTAGCTGACTTTTCTTTTCCTTTATATAAACTATTTGCGTGACTAACAATATACCAGAAATTTCTCTTGTTCTGAGCACAGGGATTATCCATGGCAACCGTGGTTCTCCTTGGGGATATTGTGCTTTCATTTTTCTGTTCGACTTTAGAAATATGCAAATTACATATACTTTTAGTGATCAAGGTCTCAACGATGACTAAACGCTATTACAGGCTGACAGCTGAAAGTTTAATTTTACAAAAATATATTAAATTTCTATATATACTTGTGGCCATGCCCCCGTAGGGGTTGCTGGACGTAGTGGTTCACTGGTAAATTTTAAATGTAACTGTAATGCCTTATATTACCTCCAGTTCATCAGCCTCCAGTTTCTCTGGGTTCATATGCTGATCTTCCCTGCAAAGAGCCCTTAAAGCAATTGTAAACGTTGGATTTTTTTTACACAGCAAACTTCTCATACTTATCTGCTCTGTACAATGGTTTTGCATAGAGAAGCCTTTATCCTCTTTTACTGGGGTCCCCCACAGATGCGTCTGGCTCCTCCTGCCTTCAGAGTGCCCCCATAGCAAGCCGCAAAGCATAGTATGGAGTGCCCCTATAACAAGGTAAAAACGGAAAATTGTATCAAATACTTACCGTAATTTTCCTTTCCTGACGCCAAACCATGGCAGCATACTAGTGATAGAGCTCCGCCTCTTGACCACTCCCTCAGGACCAGTGAATAGCATAAAAAAAGGCATGGTTAGCCGCCCCGCCCCCATTCTTTGTAACAAGCTACATACCAAAACGCACAGGGGGGGCCTGTATGCTGCCATGGTTTGGTGTCAGGAAAGGAAAATTACGGTAACTTTTTGATACAATTTTCCGTTTTCCTGACGCCAACATGGCAGCATACTAGAGATAAATAACTAGCTGACAGGGTGGGTTCTACTTGCCAAACCAATATTCTAATTATGATGGGACAGTGGACTGAATAGTCCTTCCTACAAAGTCCTCTGATGACAAGGCACCTATTTCTACTCCATAAAGATTGAGTAGGTATGCTGGGATGACCATGATACTTCTACAGATGGATACTTTAGATGCTCCCAAGTGGGCTGCCTAGGAGACTGCAACCACTCTGGTAGAGTGCACCGCCGCTGACGGAGGCTTACGCCCCCTCACCCTATATGCACCACCAAGCCTGCTAGAGTTCAGGCAGTAACCTTTTTCTTGATGATCCCTGGCTGGAATGACAAAAGGCTTATTAGATGATCTAAAAAGACCAATTGTGGACAGGTGCTTCTTTTTGAAAACGTCCAGGTCATGTGACTTTCCTGTGTGATGTTCTGGAAATTTAGGCAATTCCCAGATGTCTGTTAAATAGATACCTTTGATACAAGATGACCTATAAGACAGCCCTCTACTCTTTTTGTAAAGAAAACTTTTTTTTTTTTTTTTGAAGCTCCAAGAGCTTGAATCTCAGACAAACTTCTGCTTAAAGTTTTTGCAATAAATACTGTCTTGTAGGTAATGGGCCAAACCAAATACTGCTTTTGTTGGAGCAAACGGTTGAACGGATAAGAGATCCAGTAACACCAATCAATCCCACTGAGAAAAACTCCTTTCCGTTTATAACTGAATCCTTACGACTGCCTTCAAAAGTCGTGCAGACTGAAGGATTCTTGGCCCATTTAAATTTGTTATTGCCAATATAGCCGACACTTGCCAGCTCAGTGAGGATAGGTGAAGGTTCATGTCCAACTTGGCCTAGAGGAAGTATAGAATAGCTGGGGGCAGTAGGATCAACGTCTCACCCTACCGAGATAACGCAAACTTGCTCCAGATTTAGGCATAGATGTTGTAAGTAGAGTGCCTTCTAGCACTCAACAAAGTAGAGATTGCTCTGGAGCAACCGAGTTCCCCCCGCCTCCCTTATTAGCACCCCACTTGCTGTCCTGGTCTGCATATGTGCATAGGGGAAATGTCTTCTGTATTCTGAAGTGAATGGCCAAGGAAACCCGAGGGCTTCTTGGCCAATATGGAGGATTGGCTATGACAACCATGTACTCCCTTGACAGACTCTAGAGGAATCTCATTACAAGAGATGTTGGGGGGGAAAATATATAATCTAGATTGCAGCCCCAAGGAGAGACGAGAGCGTATGCCTCCTGCACCTTGGGGTGCGGAAACAAGGCCAGACATACCCACATTTGTGAAGAGGTCTGTCTGTGGTAGGCCCCACCTATGGACCAGCTCAGAGAAGACCTGGGATGTAGACCCACTCGTTGTGTTCTGGGAAGCTTGCATGATAGTAGGTCTGCCTATGTGTTCAAAAGTCTGCTGGGAGGTAAACTGCTTCCTGAATTTGCTAGTGATCTTCCATCGCAGACGTTATGGGTTTCACCTCTCTCAGTAACATACTGTTGATAGGGAGAGTTCCTCCCTGGAACTGAATATAGGCAACTGCTGCCCTGTTGCTTAACTTTAAGGAGACTGGTCTTCTCTTGATTCTGTGTAGCAAGGCTAAAGTGCTAAAAAGGCTGTTTGAACTTCCAGCGCATTCGAGACTACCCTCCTTGGCTGGAAATGTCCATTTGCCTTGACCGACATTCCCTCACAGTGTACCTCCCAGGCTGTCTTGCCAACATGATTCATAACAATGACCCAGTGTAATGGTTCAAAATGGCCGTGACTTCCTCAGGGTCTTTCCATCACCATGGACCGCTACTCATACTGAGTGACACTGTTCTCAACTGTGCTCGATCCTGTTTGTTCCCTTGCACTAAGAATCCTAGTTGAAACTTGGGCAGGCGCCCATGGAATCATCGGTATGCATGAAGACATTGAGCCCAGAAGACTGAGACACTGAGAAGCCATCAAACAAGTGAAGGTAGCTGTCCTCAGAAATCTCTTCCTGACTGTCGCTGCTTTCTCTGATGTAAGCAAAACAGAGGAACTAGCAGAGCACCCCCATCTGCACTAACTGTTGGGTTGGAGAAATTCAGCTTCTCTTTCCCCTAATTTTTATTTTTATTTTTTGAAGTTGATAACCCAGCCATATCTCTGCAAGGTATGTATGAGGACCTCTTGGTGCGACATCAATCGTTCCAGCCCCCTGGATAGAAGAAGAATGACGTCCAGGCAGTGACAAACCCGGAGATCCTGTTCTCTGAGTGGAGCTGACATGGCACTGAGACCCTTGCCAACATTCTCAGAGATATTTATTATTTATAGGCCACAAGGTAGGCTGTTAAAGTGTAGATGCGTCTAATCGATCACCAAACTTACTTATTTTGGAAAGAAAAGGAAATTTGGGATGTGAGGATAGGCATCCTGACAATCCAGCAGTAGCATTCAGCCGACTGCTTGTACTGTTTTAATGGACTCCATCTTAAAGATCTCCAAGAGGGCCAACAAGGTTTAACCTCTTTCGATCTACAACTGGACACTAGCCTCCGTCCCCTGCAAACTACAAACAGGGTTGGGTAGAAAACCTGCAATCTTTCCTGTGAATAGGACCGGGACAATGACTCCCTGAGTCTAAAATGTCTGTAAGTATTGTAGCAGCCCACCCGCTTTTGCGGTGGATTTGGCAGAGAAATGGTCAGGAGGAGGAGCAGTGAGGAATGCCTGAAGTGACCATGAGTGCCTAATACCTTCCTCCAAGGATCTGTACAACATGCTGTCCAGAAACCCATAAAGCGTGCCCTCTGGCTCCTACCTCAAGAGTCTGGGCATGCGCTCGTCAAAAGGGCTTAGTGGGCACTAACAGCTGGCCCCAGGCTTCCTGGACCTAGAGAAGCAGAACCTGCCGGGAGAAATATTTTCTTTTCCTTTTGCTTCCGGTCTTATGGAAGCAGATCAGACTTACCGCCTGTCACTTATAATATGGCTGTCTGCAGTTTTCTACCAAACAGAGATGTTCTGCCATAAAGTGACTCACACCAATCTTGTTTTTAGGAAGCAAGACACCGCCCAGGGTCTCAACCATAGGGCCCCCCTAGCCGTGACCGAATATAGCATCGCTACGGCAAGGCACCTGGTTGAAATTATTGCTGCAATAAAGTTCACAGACACATTCATCTTGGCTAGGGTTCGAATGATATCAGCATTATGGATTTCCTCTCCAACGGCTGTTTCTATCTCCTGGACCCAAAAAGCACTAGTCACCCAGCCCATATAATGGCCTGCATGACCATCTGGGTCCACTGTTCCATGAAGGAAAACAAAACTGAAACCAAGCAGCTCCGGGTCTTCCTCTGATGAAGAGGAGCTATTATCTGCAGGCTGCCCACTCACCAGGGTAGCCCAAGCCTCACCCACAGACACTTACATAATGGCAGATTTTGTTCCTAAAGAGAAAACACTGCAGGGCCCCATCAAGACCCACAGAAGGGGCACCCAGGCTTTTTAGCGCATTTAGCGGCCCGAGCACTGGGTCTTCGCACTGGGAGTCCAAAATAGCATCTTACATCATAATTAATAAAGATAACTGTGTTACCTGTTAACTGCGAACTCCTCCGGGCAGTCTTTACTCACCAGCCTATTGGCTACAGGAGCTGTTCCACAGGCCCTGCAGGATTCTTGCTGGGGCATTGGCGTTGCTCTGGGGAAGAGGCGATAAGACGTCTTCTTTGGAGCCTTTTCCCTTGAGTGGTTGTGGTATCTGCAGTTACACTCTTATGAAGACCGTCCCCCTTTCCCTGGCTCTTGATTTTTGAGAGCATGAGCATGCGGGGCTGAACACACTCAAAGCAATCCGCATAAGGAGGCATTCTTTTCCTGCAAACTTACCAGCACGGTGGTCCCGTACCTTTGAATTTGAGGGTCTTTTTGCATAAGCGGTGACTGACTCATGGCTTTAGGACAGATAGGACGGCCAGCTGAAATGAGGATAGCCAGAAAGGAAAATAGCACTACAGAGAGAAGGTCTTTTGACATTAAAAAGAGGAGAAAAAAATAAATGCCTCCATAACAAGCAGAAAACAAAAGTTTTTTTTTTTTACCAAAATAAATACATACACATATATATACACACGTATACATACACATATATATACACACACATATATATATATATATATATATATACACACACACATACACACACACATACACACACATACATGTACATACACTTCTCTCCGTTTTTTTTTTTGTTTGTTTTTTTAAGTAAAAGAAACAAATTAATGCAGTATACATACATATATATATATATATATATACACATATAAACAAAGAAAATGAATTTTTTTGTTTGTTTTTTTTTTTGCCTCTCTTCACATACATGTACATACACACACATACACACACACATACACACACACATATATATATATATATATATATATATATATATATATATATATATATATATATATACATATATATATGTACACATACATATACATACATATACAGTGGGGATCGAAAGTTTGGGCACCCCAGGTAAAAATTTGTATTAATGTGCATAAAGAAGCCAAGGAATGATGGAAAAATCTCCAAAAGGCATCAAATTACAGATTAGACATTCTTATAATATGTTAACAAAAGTTCGATTTTATTTCCATCATTTACACTTTCAAAATAACAGAAAAGAAAAAAATGGCGTCTACAAAAGTTTGGGCACCCTGCAGAGTTAATATCTTGTACTGCCCCCTTTGGCAAGTATCACAGCTTGTAAATGCTTTTTGTAGCCAGCCAGTCTTTCAATTCTTGTTTGAGGTATCTTTGCCCATTCTTCCTTCCAAAAGTCTTCCAGTTCTTTGAGATTTCTGGGCTGTCTGTCACGCACTGCTCTTTTAAGGTCTATCCATAGATTTTCAATTATGTTGAGGTCAGGAGATTGTGAAGGCCATGGCAAAACCTTCAGTTTACGCCTCTTGATGTAATCTCTAGTGTTGAGCGAACCCGGACTGTAACGTTCGGGTCCGTACCGAACTTTAGGGTGTCCGTGGCACGGACCCGGACCCGGACATTTCAAAAATCGTTCGGGTTCGGTCAGTGTACTACGTGGCCGGTTAGTGTCGGTACGGTAATCATCCGTACCGACACTACCGAAGATTCCCGTTTGGTCACTTTGTGAACAACTAACCGACGGGACGTCGAAGAGTTGTGCACCTCATTTTATCGTCTTGGGGCCTGGCTTGGGCTTGCTAAAAACTTTACAGGCCCAGGCCCAGGCACGGTGCCTGTGGGATTTCAAGCCATGCCTGGGCTTGCAATGTCAGGCCCAAGCGAGTTGTGATCTCTAATGTAGTTCTCCGCATTTGACTTCCAAAACGGTACCGGAAGTGTTAGAGGACTGGAGTTGTATTAA
>BLSH010017412.1:1540673-1554705 GCA_018402905.1 Glandirana rugosa | reverse complement strand
CTTCCCCATTCTTTCTTTCCCTCTTCTTACCCCCCCTTTTTTATCCCCTCCCCTCCGTTCTCTGCTTTGATATATGAACGTGGTTGTGCGTCCTGCTGTGTTTATTCACGACCCCCCCCCCAGACACACGTAGTAGGCTTCCTTTTATCAGAGATTGATTAGACTTGACTTTATATGGTATTTATCGGAGCCTCCATCGTGTGTGTTTTTTATTTTTTTATTTTTTTTCTCTCCCCTCCTATTTTTCTCCCCCCCCCCTCCTTCCCCCCCTGTGATCCATTTACCTTATTGTGATAATGACCTATA
This sequence comes from Glandirana rugosa, assembly GCA_018402905.1. NCBI lineage: Eukaryota > Metazoa > Chordata > Amphibia > Anura > Ranidae > Glandirana > Glandirana rugosa. The sequence goes on along the minus strand of BLSH010017412.1, from coordinate 1,554,399 downwards.
GTTAATCCGTCTAGATTTACCCTTATGCGACATTAGTCGCATCGTGTATGCCGGTTCACATGCGATGCGATGCCATTGAGTCGGGTTGGGTCAGGATTTAGTCACTATCTAAATTTATTGTTCATACCAGGGGAGTGGGCCTCTTCTCTTCTGCATTTTTACCTGATACGGGTCCGGGGACTATTTGATTTTTTTGATTTTTAGATTTTTTTTTTTTTGTCTTTTTTAACGCTGGAGCTGTCGGGTTGTGCGTTTTTTGGCTTTTGTTTTTGTTGCCCTCCTTGTGCTCTCATTTTTGTTATATTTCTTAAGACACATTTACATTTGTATTCTGTTCAAAGTCTCGCCTCTGTACTACCTCCCAGACATGGGTCGCGCGGTGTATGGGCTCATGCACGTAGCGATGCCATGGGATTAATCCATGGGGTCGTGCTTGGTTGAGACAAAGTTATGTCTTATGTTAATGATAGTTTACTCTTGGAGGTTCCCTTTCATGACACACGGTCAGTTCCAGTCTCCCCGTTAGAGATGTAGATTGGACACAACACGGTCCGACACTGCGTTTTCGGGTTGTTGTGTTTTTTTTTTTTTTCTTCTCTCCCCTACTCTTCTTCCTTCCCCCCCCCCCCTTCCCCCTTCCCCCCCCCTTCCCCCTTCCCCCCTCCCCCCTGTGATTCATTTTACCTTATTGTGATAATGATATATAGTTAATCCGTCTAGATTTACCCTTACGCGACATTAGTCACACTGTGTATGCCGGTTCACATGCGATGTGACACCATTGAGTCGGGTTGGGTCAGGACTTGGTTACTATCTAAATTTATTGTGGTTGTATCAGGGGAGTGGGTGTCCTCTCTATTTTTCATTTTGACCTGATACGGTGCTGGGACTTTTTGATCTTTTTTACACTGGAGCTTTCGGGTTGTGCATTTCCGTGTGTTTTGGCTTTTGTTTTTGTTGTCCTCCTTGTGTTCTCATCCTATTATATCTCTTAAGACACATTTACATTTGTATTCTGCCCAAAGTCTTGCCTCTGTACTACCTCCCAGGCATGGGTCGTTCGGTGTATGGGCTCATGCGCGGAGCGATACCATGGGATTGGGGTCATGCTTGGTTGAGACAAAGTTATGTCTTAAGTTAATGATAGTTTACTCTTGGAGGTTCTCTTTCATTACACATGGCCAGTTCCAGTCTCACCGTTAGAGATGTAGATTGGACACAGCACGATCCGACACTGCGTTTTCAGGTTTTTTTTGTTTTGTTTTTTTTTACGTTAAATCGCACCGTGCATGGACTCATACACGATGTGATTTGGGGATCGTTTTTTATATCTACACATGTGAGATTACGTATATCTCCAGATTGATTTTACTTATGCTGTGTTATGTGGATTTACATTCATCATTTCACTGTTATTTCACTTATTAATTAGGGTATCTCCAATGATATTGTTATATTTATCACATGTGTAATGGCATATATTTATAACACTTTCATCAGTCACTATGTTTCACTATGTCAGGACATTGAATTGGTTTATCATATAGAGGGTTAAATTAATGTCCACATGTAACACATTATCCAGGTTTTGCTGTGATCCCTCCTGATGTCAATTGTCTAATTGTTCAATCTCTTGATTGTTTAATTACTATGTATGTTTGGTTATATATATGCACTGTTCACATATTTTGGTCAAGCTATGAGTAAGCACCTACTGTAGGGTGCGAAACGCGTCAGCTGGACCTTTCGTTCGTTGTCTATATCACCCTTTGATGCAATAAATCGTTTTTGGAAATTGGATCGTTTGAGTTCGGCTACTTCCAACCTTGTTGCTGTTACTACTGTGTGTGCGATTTGTTGCTGTTGCTAAGGTCAGGCATGTTGTCAACATAGTCACACCTGGGGCTTATGATTGTTGCTGTGGGTGGTGACATGTCGCCTGTGACCCCCCCCCCCCCGGGGGTGGCGGGTCCTGTCGGGGTAGGCCATCCCTCTTTGGGGGAGAAGCCCTGCTCTACATCAGTATATATGTGGTGGATCAGTCTTTACCATAAATAGTGAATAGTAAAAAGCAGCGCTCCTTCATACAATAAGTTACAATAAATATGTATCATTAGACACCCAGTGAAAAAAATATTGTGTCAAAACAATTCAACAGGAAGGAGGAAGTCCGTGAATGAAGTTCCAATTCATATATCATATAGTGCTTTGATGTTAACAGGGAAATAAACTCCAAAAGATCTCCTTCACACCACACCACGTGAATGGTAACTGTGTAGACCTCTCCCCACATAGAGGTGCATTCACCGACTCCCTATGCCTTGCACTCTCATGCTTGGCAAAAAAGCAGTGTGTCCCAGTGATGGACATCCAACGTTTGTTCAGCCCTCTACTCCCTGCATTGACCACCTGGGTCCCGTGGTGCTTATATAAGTATTGGTCCTTATTCTCCCAGTGTATATATAAAGAAACCAGATGCTCTCTTGGTGCATTAACATTCGTAAGAGGCTTTATTTAAAAACAATTGTGCTAAAAACACACATTTAAAATCGTGTAGCTGTAATATATCCATGTGCGCCAAGCTCGTTTGTTTGCAAGTGTAACTTCTGGTCACCTCTGCCACTGCCCCACATGTTACGTCACGCACCACGTGACTTCTTCATGGGGATCATGACCCCCATGAAGAAGTCACGTGGTGCGTGACATAATGTGTAGAATGGTTCAGGTTTTACCAGCCACCTTGGCAAGGTTGGTTCCGGACCCAATTTTGTGGTCCAGTGGAGTCCACCATCAGGTGGTTTAAATTACCAGGTCTAGAGGAAAGATTTGCTCTGGCCTGGGACTCAGGAATCATCAAGCCTGAGAGAGAGAGTTGACACAAGGAAGTGCGCTAATGGACTAAAGACAAAAAGGTTTGCACTATGTATGTTTTGTGGGTGTCTGGGAGAAGCCCTGCAACGCTCAGATAGTAAGCTGAAATGTTTAGTTAGTGCCCAGATGGCAAGGATGTATTTTCTGTTTTGTTTATTTATTTTCAACATCCAACATTTTAAATAAACCTGGCAATAAGTTAGATTATAAGAAAACCTGCCATGTGAACTACCTTTTTCCCAGGGAAGGTGATCCCCATAGAACTAATCTCCCACACCGTGCTGTGATGCATCCAGGGGGTCACATACTACCTGCTACTGAGCTAATTCCTCACACATCCACAGGAGTTATTTAGATTGCCTGAGGAAAAATCTGAAGTTAGCATATGAGCAGGCTTAGGTAGCTTCAGACATTCAAGGTCAGTGAAACAAAAGAAACTTCAATTTGACAGTGGGGGTGCAGGACCTACAACCAGGTAATCAAGTGTTGCTGAGGAATTTGGGTGTCCCTCCAGGAAGCATAACCTAGCTGATCGGTGGAAATCCCAGCCCTCTATTGTCTGGAGGCAACTGCCTGGGTTGCTGGCATAACAGATCCACCCAGAAGGAAGAACCAGCCCATTAAAGACTTGGCACCATAATCACCTCTCACTGCTCGCTGAACTAGCTTGTGTGCCTTAGCAAACAGATTCATGACCCACTCAGGCTATTTCTCAAGGCCAGACACTGGTGAAGATTAAGGCAATGAGGAAGAAGATGTTTGTATTGACTGGCTTTGGTGACCTTCATCAATGGATGACACTTTATCCCTTCCTCCTGTCAGAACAGATACAGGAATCCTCAGGCCTGAGGCTCCAGAATTTATACCCCAGTCAATCACTGGAAAATCAAGATGACCCTCCAACTTTTCTGACTGCAGAGAGCACAGAGACTTCTCGTCCACTCATAGAACCAGAGGAAGAGCGGGTTGGGTCCTCCGAGCTGAAAGAACAAAGAGAAAAGCAAAACATTTGGCCTCCCAAATCACTAGCTTACGACATGTTGGTGAAAGTTCTGAAGAAATTATTTTCACTATTCAAAGGACCTATGAAGCGCCAAACCTTCTCACTACAGATTTAGTGGAAGGCAACTCTGACTCACCCCCTGCCACATCAAGGTGGGCCATCCCATGATTTAGAACAGTGCGCTGCAGTGCTTTCTGTGTCTCAACTGGACTTCAGCTGAGTGGGTTAACAATACCTCCTCTCCATCCACCAGGGGGAACTGACAAGCAGAAGGAGTTAAAGAGACTAGATGGTTGGCAGCATTGAATCATGGGAGGCGAAGTTCAGGGAACAAACTTTACTACAGCAGTTAGTGGACTTTTGGACTACACTTTCCTATGCGAGTTGGGTATAGAGAGAGAGAGAGAGAGAGATTTCCACTTTGCTGCAAGGAGACTGAGTTTGCACATCACTGTTCCTGTCTGTACATCAACCTGCTACAAGCCTGTGGCTGTGTATTGAGGACCGGAGTCACTCCAGCCAAATCCAGAAGTAATCTGATATCTGAACAGTGGGACTCCTGCTGCTGTACGTATTGCTGGGACTGGTGAAATAGCCAGTCCCTATGTGCTTAGTCTCTGCTAGCAACAACAGGTTCATGCAGCATCCATTTGCTGCTTAACTTGGTGTGTCAGTGTGACTGAGATTGTTCTCAGAGTTGAGGCAGAAGAACAGAGAACCCAATCTACCAAGCGGTTCCTATGGTGTAGCGATGTGCACATTGTGGGAGAGGTCCCTTTTATTTAAATTACCTTACAAGGTATATTGTCCCTTTATAATTTCCTAAGGCCCATTAAGTATACATTACAGCTGGTTTATGCAAATAAAGTTTAACGTGGTTGTAAAGGCAAGACATTTTTTACCTTAATGCATCCCCTGCATTAAGGTAAAAAATGTCCCAGCAGTAGTGTCGTGTCCCCTCCCCTTCCTAAATACAGTACTTACTGGAGTCCTATTTCGACCCAGTGCTGTGCCTATCTGCAGTGGTGCAGGTCTCTGTTCCTCTCCTCACAGGACACAGAGGCAGCAGCAGGAGTCATTGGTTCCCGCTGCTGTCGATCAAAACCTGTGATGAGGGAGCAGGGGGTGGGGCCGAACCAGGCTGTGTGTGTGTCTATGGGTACACACAGCCCAGCTTTGGTGCGAGCTGGCAGGTTTGCCACTATAGCAAACTGCTTGCTTTGGTGGCACACGCAGAAGAGGAGGAGCCTAGAGTGACAGAGAGGAGGTTTAAGGCCCCTTTATGCAATACCACTCCACAGAGCGGGTAAGTATAATATATTTATTATCTTAGAAAAAAATAGCCTTTACAACCATTTTAAATAACAGCTGACAAGACAGCAACTGTCAGCTTTCACACATTTCTGACCTCATGACATCAGCTGATGTATCAGGTTCAGATAGAAAAACTGAAGCCATATAAACAGACAAATGTAAATGTTTCATAAGTAAGACTGCACAATCTTACCAAGACGTGCTATTCTTGCATAACTTCAGTCATGCCTGGTTCTCTTTAAAGAGACCCTGTCAGCATTGTAAAAAAAACACAGCGGGTTGCACGAAAAAAACTGACAGCTATAGTTGGGAGCTGCTGTACTAACCATGCGAGGTTAGCCTAGCGATCTCCCCCCGCTGAGCTGGTGTGTTCTGACAGAGGAACACCCCCCCCAAACCCCCCCAGAACAATCTAATCATAGCTACATAGTTAGTCAGGTTGAAAAAAGACACATGTCCATCTAGTTCAATCAATAATACAAAAATCATACAATCTGATATACACAATCCTATACACACAGTTGATCCAGAGGCAAAACCACCCAGCAAAGCATAATCCAAATGAATACAGCATGGGGAAAAAATCCTTCCTGATCCCCCGAGAGGCCTTAGGATATTCCTTAGATCAACTTTACCTATCAATATTAGTACCCAGTTATAATATGTACATTTAGGAAAGAATCCAGGCCTTTATAAGACAATTTACTGAGCTGGCCAGAACTACCTCTGGAGGGAGTCTATTCCACATTTCCACAGCTCTTACTGTGATGAAACCTTTCAGTATATGGAGATTACATTTATTTTCCTCAAGACGTAATGAGTGCCCTCTTGTCCTCTGTGATGACCTTAAAGTAAATAACTCAACACCAAGTTCACTATATGGACCCCTTATGTGTTTGTGCATGTTGATCATAGCCCCCTTAATCTCCTATTCTCAAGAGAGAATAAATTCAGTTCCTCTAATCTTTGCTCATAGCTGAGCTCCTCCATGCCTCTTATCAGTTTTGTTGCCCTTCTCTGCCCTTTCTCCAGTTCCCCGATATCTCTTTTGAGAACTGGTGCCCAAAACTAAACTACATATACCAGATGAGGTCTTACTAATGATTTGTACAGAGGCAACATTATATCTTTCTCTCTGGAGTCTATACCTCTCTTAATTGCATGCTATTATTAAGCTTATGATCTGGGGGGCGTGTCCAAGATGGCCACCTGAAAGGTCGCGCTATTGTGAGCTCTGCTGGCTGCACTGGCTATTGCCTCGGTCCTGGACCTCCACCCTGCATAAAAGTTGGTGAAAAGCACCTGTATGAGACGCCAATCCTCCAGGACATCATCTGGTCAGGGAAAGAAGCTCCGGTTCCCGCAAATTGTGGAAGAGCAGATGCCGCCCCAGCCTGCTAGACCTGAGCACCGCTTAAGGAGGAAGCACAGCATGGCGACACAGATGGAGCTGCCTGAAAGTGATGACTCTCCTCGCCCAAGTTTTGTGGCAGACATCATGTCTGCAATTGCCTTATGCCAGTCTACACTAACTACATAGATCAAGGCAGTGCAGTTGGAGATGAGTCAAGACATGGACAAGCTGAGTTACGGAGGCTGAGCAGAGTTTAGGCCTCAATAAACACACCACTGCAGAGCATTCCTCCGATCTGCGCATGATAAAGACCAAACTCAAAGCCATGGAATACAAGATCGATGACGGTGAAAATTGGAACAGGAGAAACAATCTCCGCATCATGGGTATGGTTGAAGGGGTGGAGGATGACAAACCCACTGAGTTCGTGGAAAACTTGCTGCAGGACCATCTCCCAAATGCCCACTTCTCCCCATATTATGTTGTCGAAAGGGCGCATCGAGTGCCACCTAAGCCTGGACCTGTGGGATCCCCCCGTGCACCCTGATATTTCGGCTATTAAACTTCAGGGACAGGGATGAAGTTGTCCGTGCTGCCAGAGTTCAAGGAGAAGTACGTTTCCAAAACAACAAGCTACTCATCTTTCCTGATTACTCCATAGAAACACAGAAACTCAGGAAATCTTTTGACCAGATGAAGTCTGCATTGAAAGCCCGAAACATCAAATACAGTGTTTTGTTTCCCGCCAGGCTGCGAGTCCAAGATGGAGAAACAACACGCTTTTTCCTTTCACCGCGTGAGGCCTCGGCCTGGATGGATTCCCTACCACCTCATTGCTGATAAGGGTCATGTAAGCTTTCCTTTAACTTCTACTTACTTCAGGAGGATGCCACTCGTTGTGATGTGGGGATTTTCTCAACCTTTCATTTTCTACCTGAAGATATTCCCTTGATTAAGGAGGGATGTGTTTTCTGTGTTTACCAAAATTTGCACCGTTGTGCTGTCAAGATCTTTGTGTTACATTTTGAAGCCTTGTGCCCCTGTTTGCAGGAGATGTTAAGTATGAACGCAATCTACCAAGTCTCTCTAAGGAAAGGTAAGCCTCATTGTATTGGTGCTGGATACCCTGATAGATCACTGGCTACACTAACTGTAATACACTATAATTCCCCAGGAGAACAGTCCACCTTCTCTTATTCATCCAGTGTACTAATGATTGCCAGCAACTCTAGAGTGCTGAAGTTAGATCTACACGTGGCCTGATATATCTGGCTCACACCATCCGGGTTTTAATACCTCAACTGACTACTGTTTAGGGACCGTATGCTCTCCATGTTTGGGATGGGGATGCGGGGTGGGGTGTTTTGTCCCTTGGTTTCATATGGATAAGAGTTGTGTTTCTGCTGCTAAATCTGTGCAGCTCTCTATATATAGTTTTTGTTGGTGTTTTGTGATGTCATATATGCAATGTTGGGTGCACAGGGGTATTGTCAAATGCAACATGGGTGGCCTGGGTTGATGCATGGTTTCTGTTTGTCCCTCGGGTCTGTACCGCTACAGGATAGGCTTTATGTAGTCCCCTCCCTGACATGGATATACTGCTTTAAAGTCCCTTGTCCAAGCTTAACATAATCTCATGGAACGTCAGGGGCCTAAATCCGGCTGTCAAGAGTTCTTTAGTATTTAAGTTCCTCCAAAAATACCAACCGCACATCTGTATTTTGCAGGAGACTCATCTCCTGAGCTCCAAAATCAGAGGCCATAGACCATGGGTAGGCACAAATTTACATTCTACATACTCAAATTTAGCTAGGGGGGTTAGTATACTAGTTAGAAAATCCCTGCCTTGCCAGGTCCTGGGGGTGCGCACAGGCCCGGGGGAAAGATATGTGGTTATCCATGTCACCATATATGATAAAACTATGGTATTGGCAGGAATATACTTACCAACTTCTGCCTCGGCCACATTGTTGAATGAAATAATGGCAATAATAATGCAGTATGATACTCCAGCTGTCTTCCTCTTGGGTGACTTCAATTTAACCCCATGCCCTTACTTGGACAGATTAGGAGGTGCACAGAGAGGTAATACTGCCTTGTTACAATGGGCTTTTGACCTGAAGGATGTTTGTCATCACTTTAATCCAGGGGTTTGGGCCTTTACATGTCCCACCCAACAACAGACTGTGGCGTTTGTCCAGGTTCTGAACAATGGATGAACAACTACAGGATACCATTAAGGAATCTATATGTCAGTACTGGAACCTAAATGAAGGCTCGGTGATTCCTGAGTTTGGGTGGGACTCTTTTAAGGCCTTTGGTTAGAGGTACATGTATCTCTCGTGCAATCCAAAGGGAGACTTACCGTTCCCTAGAGTTTCAGGAAGAGGAGGTAGCTAGGCTTGAGGGGGAGTATGTCTCCTCACCTACTCACATGATGAGCTGACCAGATACTTGGATCATATTATCCTCCCCGTGCTGGATAAGGTAGATAAGATAAGATTAGATGCAGATATAACATTGGAGGAGGTTCAGACAGCTATATGGAGTCTCCAGGCTGGTAAGACCCCTGAATCAGATGGACTACCTGCAGAGTTCTACTCTAATTTCACAGACCTGATTGCTCCCAAGCTTACTAAATTGTTTGCGGAGTTACAGGCCTCTGATCACCTCCCTGCATCCATGGAAGAGGCGGTTATTGTACTTGTCCCCAAGCCCGGCAAGAATGTCCAAGAATGAGCATCCTATAGACCTATTTCCCTCATAAATGTTGATGCCAAAATATTGGCAAAAATACTAGCTATCAGATTGACCTCTGTCATAGAGGATTTGATTCATGAAGACCAAACGGGGTTTATGCTGGGTAAGGGAACGGACATTAATTGAAGACGCCTCTTTCTTAATCTCTCAATACCGCATGAAAACCAAGGCACTACAGTCATCTCCTCCTTAGACGCAGAAAAGGCGTTTGACTTGGTTGAGTGGGGCTACTTGTGGGAGGTTCTGGTGAGGTATGGCTTTGGACCCAAGTATCTGCATTGGATTCAAATACTGTACAAAGCACCTAAGGCACAAGTCCATACTAATGATTGGCTGTCTGATGTTTTCCCGCTACATAGAGGTACCAGACAGGGATGCCCCCTGTCCCCATCCCTATATGCTCTAGCCTTGGAGCCACTGGCAGTCTTGATCAGAGCCTCCTCTACAGTTAAAGGGTTTAGGGTAGGAAGGTTAGAATAAAAATTGTCCCTTTATGCTGATGATGCCCTGTTGTATTTAAATGACGCGGGTCCGTCGCTATCATCAGCCCTAGATATTTTTGATAACTTTGGGGCATACTCAGGGGTTCATATTAATTAGTCTAAATCAATTATTTTTCCCATTGACAGCTGCGCTGTCCACTCTGCCCCTGCCTCCCCACTGCAATGGGTTGAGGAGTTTAGATATCTGGGTATGCAGGTGACTAGGGATACATTGGACTTCTTTGAGTGTAACCTCCAACCACTTGTGGCCTCACTCAAATCAAGTTGCTCTTCCTGGTCAGCTCTCCCCATAAATTTGATAAGACAAATACATTTGGTCAAAATGATGATCCTACCAAAATTCAACTATATTTTTCGAAATTGTCCGACTTGGGTTCCCTCCTCCTTTTTCAAAGATATAGACAAATGCCTACTCTCCTTCATTTGGAATGGGGCATCCCCATATGGCCAAATCCACACTATCTCTTCCTATACAATTGGATGGGTTAGCACACCCAGATTTTAAGACATATTTCTGGGCTGCAGTCCTGGTGTTGGCTTACTGGTGGATCCAGGGTTCTAGGGTCAATGCTGCCACCTGTTTGGAGGCTGCATTCCTCAGATCCCTGATGGACCTCTATAACCTAATATATAGGGGCCACGGGCATACAACATTCTTCCGGGGCCTACGTGGGTCACGTTGAGGACTTGGAAGATTGCAACAAAAAGATTTAATACCCCAGACGGACTGTCACCCGCTCAACCCCTATGGGGCAACCCAGGACTTCCACACCTACACACTGTACAGGATCCCCACCTTTGGGCAAGGTATGGAATAAAGACTATTGGTGATATAATGCCATTGGGGGTCATACTAAACTTCACACAGCTGTCTCAGAGGTTCTGCCTGCTGGATTGGATGTCATTTAGATATCACCAGCTTCATCATGCGATTAGAGCCCAATTCACCGATCCCCCTAGTATACAGATGAATCCTATTGAGGAAATGATGGTTAGGGGAGACATCGCCAAACCCTTGCCCACCCTTTACGGAGCTCTCTTATCAACAGATGTACCCCGGCTAGATAAGTTATGGGAATACTGGAAGGATGACATCCCAACCCTAGATAGAGAGGACTGGGAAGATAGTCTGGAGCAGGGGCTGAGGTTGCTGGTTTCCTCTAGAGACAAACTGATCCAAATCAAGTTCCTGCACAGGGTTTATTATATTCAGGTAAGGATGCATAGGATGTATCCTGGGCGTGATCCCACCTGCCCGCGCTGTAAGACCTGTGCGGGTGCATATATCCATATGTTCTGGGAATGCCCCCTGGTGATGTCATTCTGGAGTGAGGTCTTTGACAAAAGTAACCTCCGACTCTAGATTGATCTGTCTGTGACCCTATCCCTGGCCCTCCTAGGGGTCCCAGATGATGAACAAAGAACCTATCACTCCAAGATACTTATAACCTACCTCCTGTTCTATGCTAAAAATACTAATGAAATGGTCATCATCAGACAAACCCGAGGTGTCTGCCTGGGAGGCTATTGTGAACTCTGTCCTACCATTGGGGCGCTCTAGGGGTTAACTGTGTTCCCTGTGTGTGTTCTAATTGTATGGGGGCTGGGCTGCGAGGGGCACCAGAGAGCTAACTGATCCCGAGTACATGGATCCGTAGATCTCTGACATGTCACCTGTCAAAACGGGGAACCGTGTTTACATCGGCGGTTCCCGGCTCTGGCTCTGTCACAGGGCATTGCGAGTCGCCAGCGGACATCGAGTCCGCCCGACCTGCGGCCTTGCTCAGGGAGCATGCGGCAGGTACGAGCCCCCTAGCCGCCGTGCCCGCGAGTGACGACTATAAACGGCAATTTGTGGGACAAAGCCACGCTGTCGCCACTTATAGTCGCTACATGGTCAGGAACTGGTTAACCACTACTCTCTGAATTCTGTCTTTTAGCCAGTTTTCTATCCATTTACAAACTGATCTTTCCAAGCCTGTAGATTTTACCTTACACATTAGCCGTGTGTGCAGCGGCGGCTGGTCAATAAGGGGAGCTTGGGTGCCGCCTCCCCGCTGCTGACAAGAAAAAAAAAGTCAGCCCGAACCCCTACAAGAGGTGCCGGTATATTGACCTTTTCTTTTTTTCTCGGCTCCTTGCTGTCTGCTGACAGCAAGTAGTGAGCCGATTGGTCAGTCATAAAAGTGAAAGTAGGTGCGTCAAAGAGGCGCACTTGCTTTCACTAATTGGCTGCCCTGAGCCAGTGACTGACTGGCATTGGATGCTGTGGGCAGGACGGGACTGTGGCGGACATACTGGCTGTGTGATTACTCATGCAGGGGCAGCACTCCACCGGGTTTCAGTCCCGACTCAAGCTGAGCTCTGCACACTCCTGCCTGCCTATTAGATGGGGTAAGTGCAGGACTTGTCCCGACTTCGGGGGGAGGGGGGCATCACAAGCCCCTATCTGGGGCTCTGTATACCCTATCTGGGACCCTGTATACCCTATCTGGGGCTCTGTATACCCTATCTGGGACCCTGTATACCCTTTCTGGTGACTGTATATCCTATCTGGGACCCTGTATACCCTATCTGGTGACTGTATGCCCTTTCTGGGACCCTGTATACCATATCTGGTGACTGTATACCCTACCTGGGACCCTGTATACCCTATCTGTGGCTCTTTATACCCTATCTGGGACCCTGTACACCCTATATGGTGACTGTATACCCTATCTGGGACCCTGTATACCCTATCTGGGGCTCTGTATATTGCTATCTGGGACTCTGTATACCCTGTCTGGGGCTCTGTATACCCTATCTGGGACCCTGTATATCCTATCTGGTGACTGTATACCCTATCTGAGGCTCTGTATACTGCTATCTGGGGCTCTGTATACTGCTATATGGTGACACTGTATACCTCTATTTGGTGACTCTGTATACTGCTATATGGTGACTGTATACTGCTATCTGAGGCTCTTTATACCTCTATTTGGTGGCTCTGTATACCTCTATTTAGTGACTCTGTATACTGCTATATGGTGACTCTGTATACTTCTATATGGTGACTCTGTATACTGCTCTCTGGGGCTCTGTATACTGCTATCTGGGGCTCTGTATACTGCTATATGGTGACTGTATACTGCTATCTGGTGCTCTGTAAGTGTATACTGCTATCTGGTGACTCTGTATACCCCTATCTGGTGATGCTGTATACCCTATTTGATGCTGGGCTGCATACTCCTAACACAAGGGGTGGAAACTATAAGGGGTGGGGCCAAAAAGGAAGGGCGAGGTCTGTCCCCCATCCTAATATTTCACCAGCCGCCACTGTGTGGGGAACTGTGTCAAATGCTTTTGCAAAATCCAAGTATACCACATCCACAGGCACCTCTTTTCTAAGGTTTTAATTACCTCCTCATAAAAAAGAAATCAGGTTTGTTTGACAACTTCTGTTTTTCATAAATCCATGCTGTCTGTTGCTTAAAATATTTTTTTCTAACAAGATCACATCTATGTGGTCTTTTATTAAACTCTCCAGTATCTTTCCGACTATAGAAGTTAAATTAACAGGTCTATAGTTACTTGGTAAAGATTTTGATCCCTTTTTAACCACTTCAGGTCTTTACTGCGTCGCCACTAGTTTATGGTGGTTTTCTTTCGAGATAAACACCCCTTTTTTCCTGCGTTTAAAGCAAACCCATGTTGCAACGTGCTGGCGCGTTAACAGTCAATTTCGCTGCGTCGCGGCTTTGCGTTTTTCCCGAGGCCAGGATTTCACACTTTAGGAAGGCCCCGACTTCACCAATTTTTCCCTAGTTTTAGAAATGGTTCATTGATATCTGGACAATTAAATTGAAGATATCAGCCTTTCTATGACCTCTCAAATTATTTTCTGGTGTATCTACACTAGAACAATCTTTTTTTATAAAATTC
>BLSH010017412.1:1511420-1522485 GCA_018402905.1 Glandirana rugosa | reverse complement strand
AAAAAGTCCAGATCCGATGCTCTATTTTCAAACTGGTGTTCCTAGTAATCTGGGGATGGGGGGGGAAGGAGTTTAGAGTTTTCTTTCCTAGGCAGTGCAGTAGAAGCCACACCGAGCCGATCTTTTAGCTGCAGCTGCTTATGTCACTGTCTCACAGCTACAGCTGACAGAGCGGCTCTGTATGGCTGCCACTGCACTGCCTAGTAGAGCATCAATGGTCATCATAGAAGCAAATATGCGGGCCCCCTGAGGCATGGAGCCAGGTCACAATTGCGACTCCTGTGACCCCTATAGTTACGCCACTGCCCATAGTAAGCGCCCATAAGCTTAAAAAAAAAAGGTACGGTCATTTTACTTTTATTATTGTTTCCTTAGAGTGCTAGCATTCCATCCTTTTGCATATTGAGCTAGTAAAATAAGCATTACAACATAAGGGCCACTTACCATATACCACAGGAACTACAAAGAGGACTTACAAGAGCCTTTAGGATTAAGAAGGAGATACAGACTGTGTAATTTTTTCTGCATGTATTACAACAAGACCTGCATTGGTTTTACAGAGAACTAAAGCTGAAAGTGCTGTTTGCTCCTTAACCATATAAAGTTCAAGTGTATAAGCCTGGCATGTTTTATCCTTCTGATCTAAACTTATGTTCGAACAGTCACACTTCTCCGCCTACTACTTGTCCTCCAGTTGAAATATACATTAAATGGATTAAGAGGATGTTCAAAAAAATAATTAAAATTGAGACAAATAAAGATCATGTTCTTAATCATGTCAAGGGCAAAATGGTTTTGAGGTCTTTGTCAGTAAGGTGAGACATTGTGATCAAACAAGCTGACAACGGGGATCTTTTGTGATGGAAGGATGAATGGATGTGTCACAATATGAACACACGATTCTGAAACATGAGAAAATGTATAAGCAATGTTTAAACAATGCAGTTTTTTCCATTCAGCGTAAGATTAACAAACTGAGCAAGCTATATAATGAGTGACGGATGAAGACAAAATGCTTTGCATAAAATACTCTACTACTCCTATTTTTATGTCTTGTCCAAAATACACAAAGACTCAATGCATCCACCAAAGAGATCTTTCAGGTCCATGGAGGTTTTGATTTTGACTCCCTTGATACAAAACTATGATCACATTATGTGTTTACAGACATCAACTGAGAAAGAACAAGGCATACAGTATTATCTGCTAGCAAAATTCCTATACATTTTTAGTAAATATACTAACATACACATGACATTTATTGTGTCTCTATTGGAATTGGTATTACTAAAATAGTACTACACAGACTACATAGTAAATCATAGACGCCCTCAGGAAATAATTGTGGCCAGTACAGTTGATTATTTAAACAACAGATAGATGCATTCCAAAATGCACAGATCATAACTGGCTAATAGGGATGGGCCCGCTGTTTGACTCGAATATCGGGCGTTCGACCGTTCACCAAATCTCAAACATTACGGAGCATTTGCACCAAATTCGAGTGCCCCATAATGCAGTGCGAGACCGCAGGATATGACACCCGCTGATTGGCCAAAGCATGCACATGACCTGCATGCTTTGGCCAATCACAGCGCATTCTGCTGTATGAGCCATGATTGACCAAAGGCAGAGTGCCTTTGTCCAATCATGGCTCAGGTGTCTCAGTCCATGCCCCACACTATATAAGGCCGCTTGAACAGCAGCCGTATGTAGTGTGTGAACTTGGAGACTGAGAGAAGTGAACATTGAGCTAGTTTCATTAGTGGCATGTAAGCAGTGTAGTTTATAGATACAGTGTTGAGTATGTACAGATATTCAGGCAGTGCAGGCAATGTAGTATATAGATCTAGTGTAGAGTATATACAGCCAGTACAGGCAGTGTAAGAATATATATATACAGTATAGTATAGTATATATATATATATATATATATATATATACTGCATTCAGTGTAGACTATATATACAGCTCATTCAGTGTATAGTATATAGAGTCAGTTCAGGCAGTGTAAGAATATA
This sequence comes from Glandirana rugosa, assembly GCA_018402905.1. Taxonomy (NCBI): domain Eukaryota; kingdom Metazoa; phylum Chordata; class Amphibia; order Anura; family Ranidae; genus Glandirana; species Glandirana rugosa. The sequence continues at coordinate 1,520,464 of BLSH010017412.1, read as the reverse complement.
TATATATATATATATATATATACAGTACAGTATATATATTTCCTGGCCCTACTTCACGTCAGCACAGAATGGGTTAACGTCTGATCTGGCGCCCACAGGACCACCCCTTACTAGCTAAATAAAAGACAGCCCCTCCCCCACTAAGGTGTTCTTTTTTTGGTCTTGCTCCAGGCCACCTGTGGATTGCATTTGTTAAGTATTTGGTTGCTGCAAAGATATTCCCCCTACCGCACCTGCCCCTCCATGTTCAGTCTCTCATGGAGTTGGAAGACCCAAAATGTTGGATGTAAACCTTCCTGAAACTGCATATCCCTTGTGCCGGGCCGTAGGCAATGTTGCTTAGAGACAGCACAAATGTTCTACTGGTGTGGTGTGAGTAAGCTCTGCAATGTCACCATTGGGGTTTTTCTTATCTTGTATAGGCAGCGTGCTGCTCTCCTGGCTTTTTTTTCAGTCTGAGAGTGGCGGTGGATGACATCACAGAGGACAGGGAGACGGGCGGCGTGGGGTAGCGACCGCCAGTCACCACGCAGCAGTTAAACAGTCTTAGAGCCAGCAGAGGAACTGATTTCTCTCCTTCTCTCTGCAGTCCTGCCAGTTTTCTCTTATGCGGTAAAGACTTGTTGCTGTTTGCTCCCCTGCTGTACTGTGTTCCTGGGGGTTAGACAGTCTGACTGGTCTTTGTCTCAGATTCTGTGTCTCCGGTCTGCTTCTGGAAGGCTGTCTAGGCTCACCTGCTGCTGCTTGTGAAGTAAGTGGATGAAAGTAGATGGGTCTTAAAGGGACAGCGTGCCTCTTTTTTCTTGGTGACAGAATTATGTTTTTTCCATATTTTCTTTGCAAATATGAGCTCACCACACCTGTCAGTGGCACAGAAGATTAGCAAAGGTACGATGGGGCGGTATGGGACATGTCTTCAAAAGAGTGAAGGAATGCAAAGAGTATGGTGTTTTGTATGATTTTAGGAGCAGAAGTCCTAAACGCAAACACTCCAGAAAACATAAGACCCGCCACTGGTCATCCCCTGACCAGCACAACCTGCATTCCTGCACAGGGAGGCTTTCATGCTTCTCAAGTAGCTCACGTGGCAATGGCTTACATGCGGTTTAAGCAGCGCAATTAAAAATGCTTTGCCAAGCTTTGTATGCCTATTGGCTATTAATTGGCATGGATTGCCTCAAATGCCAATGGATAAGGAAGCTGATGCACAAATTACAAAGCCTAGAGGCTGTAGCGGAAAGGATGCAGCAAATATCCACGTCACAGGCAAGATGCACCATCACAAACGCACGCAGATGTTTCCAAATGTAGGAAAGGAAGGGCCTTCTTTTTTCACAATGACAGAGAGTTAAAAGCTCATTGATGAAGAATGGGAGAGATGTGGTAAAAAGACAGATTTACAGTAATGGTCTCCAAGCTTTATCCAATGAAGCTGGCTAATGCATGTTTAACCACTTCAATACGATGCACTTAGAACCCTTTACTACCAGACCAATTTTCAGTTTTCAGTGCTGTTGCGCTTTGAATGACAATTGCGCGGTCATGCGATGCTGTACCCAAACAAAGTTTTTATCATTTTGTTCCCACAAATAGAGCTTTCTTTTGGTGGTATCTGATCACCCCTGCGGTTTTTATTTTTTGCGCTACAAATAAAAAAAGACCGAAAATTTTGAAAAAAAAAAAAAATTCTCTATTTTTGTCACAAAACTTTGTAAATAAGTAAATTTTCTCCATCACTGGTGGGCACTGATGAGGCTACACTGACGGGCACTGATGTGGCAGTACTGATTGGCACTGATGAGGCGGCACTGATGAGGTGGCACTGATGATGAGGCACTTATATGCAGCGATGATGAGCACTGTTAGGCGGCACTGATAAGCAGCATTGACAGGTACTGAGAGGTGGCACTGATATACAGCACTGATGGGCACTGATATGCAGCAATGACGGACACTGCTAAGCGGCACTGATGGGCACTAATGGACAGCACTGATTGGCACTCATAGGCGGCACTGGGCACTGATAGGTGGCACTGATGGGCACTGATAGGTGGGCACTGGTAGGTGGCAATGGTGGGCACTGATGTGTGGCACTGGTACACACTGATAAGGGCACTGGTGGGCACTGATAGGGGCACTGGTGGGCATATACATTTATAGGGGCTCATTCCCTGGTGGTCTAGGGTGGCATCTTAAGGTGGCACTGAGTGAAGGTGGACCTGAGCACTTAGTCACTTACCTGGTGGTCTAGGGGGGGTCTCCCTGGTGGTCCAGATCGCTCCCTGGTGGTCCCTGGTCGGCTCCCTGGTGGTCCTGGGTGGGCACATCACTGGGCAGGCTCCCTGGTGGTCTAGGGTGGCGATCCGTGGGAGGGCTGTGCTGATAAATCATCAGCACAAACCCTCCCTGTCAGGGATGCAGCCGATCGGCTCTCCCCTCATCAGGTCTGCAGATAAACGGCTTTCCTGTATTACACTGTGACCAGCCGTGATTGGTCACGGCTGGTCACATGGTAAAGTGCTTCGGATCAAAGCACTTTACCGAGATCAGCATTGCGGGGGGTCAGACTGACCCCCCACATCACCGATCACCGCGATGCGCGCCCCCCCCCGGGCGCGCGGCGGCTTGTTATCCTGAGGACGTCATATGACGTCCAGTCAGGATAACTCAGCCACTTCCCGGCCGTCATTCTGCATACGGCGGTTGGGAAGTGGTTAAACAACGCACTTCCAGGAGGGGATGGGGCCTGCCAGCATCTGGTGCACTAGTGTCTTTGCCTTACAATACCTTAAGGGATTCTATGGATTGGAAAGTGGACTTAAGGCTGGCTCACACCAGATGCAGTACAATGCGTTTTTATTGGAATCAAAAATGCATGAACAGAATTTACCGTGGATTCCAATGCCCTATGTCACTATGGCAAAGCATCACAAACTTGTCCTTTTAACAATCCACAATCCATGGAAAAACTTGGGGTAGCTTTTCATGCCCGAATATGTCAAGTGGTTTTAAAAAACTGCAAAATCAAAATCTGCGTATGAAGAGTCATGGAAACAGCATTTATGTCAGTGACTAATTGCTTGGTCCCCATTGGAACATTTCAAAGTGGCCATTCGAGTGCTGCCTTGGGCCAGGGGGCACATGAGGGGCTTTTCAATTTGCCTCCCTCAGTCAATGGGATGGGCTCCCTATGGATCAGAAGGTCTTTGTTTCTGCACAAATTAGCAAGAACTGGAGTTTTGGACACCCAGTGTGCCTCTTTTATGGCGTGCCTCTCAGCCCAGAAGATGGAATAATTCTGACGTCAGATGTTAGTGTGCCTCCAGTCTGAGGGGACAGGTGCGAGGCCATTGGAGCCTAGTGGAATGCAGATGCATTGCAAGCTTTTCAGGATCTTTCTCCAAGGGGCCTGAATGAAGTTGAGGATTGAAAAAAAAGCAGCAGTAGTCTACATTGCCCACCAAGGGGGCACCAAGTGTCTGTCTTTTTCTGTTACTTTTTGTAGCATGAAAATTTTGCTGGGCTGAGAGCCACTTGAAGACAATTAATGGTGGTCTACTTACTGGGAATCTGGATCCACTAACGGATCAGTTAGGCAAATTAATTTCCAACAATACGTACCTCAACTAGTATTGGCTATATGGTGCATTCCAGGGGTAGTTCTCATAGACAGTGCACTGAACACATAGCTTCCGGTATTTGTAGCAAGGTACAAAAGTGAAGTGATAAAGGGTGGATTCACAGTGCCTTGGGTTTTTCTCCATTGGTGTTTGTCTTCCTCCAAGTGTCCTTGATTATGAAGATTCTTCTGAAGATGTGGACAGAAGGCATTTATGCCATACAGGGGCTTTCCACCTTCCGTGGAGGCCTAGGTTTTCATTGCTACCCCAGATGTCATTCGGCACCACCAATCCCATGTCCGGTCAAATGAGATCTATTATGTCAACATCAATGGCAGCACCCCAATCCAGTGAGACTCTCTCTGAATCAGCTGGACTAGAGGTGCAGGGATTCTCATCTGAAGTGGTTCAGACCTTGGTGAAGACCACAAGGCCATGAATTCTACATATAGGAGGATATGAAGGAAGTTTGTTCTGTTTGCTCAGCAAAGTTTTCTCTCCTGTGCCCCCGGCTCTAGCCAATATCCTGGACATTTTTCCAATCAGCGATTGAGGTTGGTCTGGCATACAACTCCATCAAAGTACAGGTCTCTGCCTTTATCCTCTTTTTCAGGCTGCAGATGGGTGGAAGAGCCATTGAGCAAATGCTTCATGCGGGCCGTAATCCATATGACCACCAAGGAAATCCTTGTTCCTTTCATGGGACTTAGGATTGGTTCTGAACCCATTGTGTGCTGACGTGAGGACAGGCCAGGAAAGGAAAATTATGGTAAATATTTGATAACAATTTTCCATTATATATACGCTGCATTCAGTGTAGACTATATATACAGCTCATTCCGTGTAATGGTATATAGAGCCAGTTCAGGCAGTGTAAGACTATACAGTACATTATATATAAATATATACGCTGCATTCAGTGTAGACTATAAATACAGCTAATTTAGTGTACAGTATATAATCCAGTTCAGGTGGTATATTAATATATATAGCCGAATATATATATATATATATATATATATATTCTGCATTCAGTGTAGACAATATATACAGTTTATTCTGCCGTGTACAGTATATAATTCACTTCAGACGGTGCATTAATATATACATACAGCCTAATATGTATATACACACACACACACACACATGCTGCATTCAGTGTAGACTATATATACAGTGCATTTGGCGGTGTACAGTATATAATCCAATTCAGGCGGTGTATTAATATGTATATATGTTTAAGGTATTAACTTGCAGATCTGTATCAGTTTGTATTTGCACTTTCTACAGTTGCACAGAATTGCACTCAATAGCACTTTACTTATCATTAATAATTTATTTGGATGTTTTGGTTGGATTTGCGTAACTTATGGTTTTTGGGTTTCGATTTTTTGGGTGGTATCCCTGAGAGAGTTGCTGCAGGCCATTCTTCGAAGTTATACATACTTTCACTGAAATTTATAACATGGTATATATTTTTTAATTAGTTTATATACATATACTCTGCATTTAGTGTAGACTATTTATACAGTGCATTCAGCGGTGTACAGTATATAATACAGTGTAGTGCGGTGTTCAAAAAAATCCACACCATGTCCAGAAGGCCAACAAGGAGAGGAAGATGCTCCCAGGCCACTAAAAGAGGGCAAGAAGCCTCTGTGTCTACAGTGAAAAGTGGTGGTGGCAGACATAGTGTATCCTCTGCAGGCGGGTCATGCTTGTCCTTTTTTTCTGCTGTTGGTCTTGTTATTGAGCCACATGTAGAAGAGCTGGGGAGTGGATAACTAAGCCATCCTCATCCTCCTCATCCTCTGACACCCAGGCTCATACTAGTTTGTCTTCCAACGCAGCTGCCAAAGAGGCCTATTCCACCCTCTCCTTGTCCACAGTTACTCCTCCCGTAGCCCCACCATCATGCATGGAGGAGTCACCAGAATTATTCGACCATAGTGTCGGTTACATGCTGATGGAGGATGCGCAGCATTTTGAAGACTCCGATGTTGGTTCCCTGGTTCAGGAAGGGAGTAACGTGAGCCTAGAGAGAGGGGGTGCCACAGAAGGACAAGAAACTAGCAGTCATGTCCCCCCAGCTGCAGCATACTGCCAAGTTTGCTCCAGTGACCAGGAGGGAGGGGATGATGAGGACACTGTCTGTACTTGGGTGTCTGAAAGAAGAGAGGAGGAAAGTGAGGAGGAGGCACAACTCCAATGAGGCAGGATGTCCTCCTGGGGCCAGCTTAAGGGCAGTCATCCTATTGCATCACACCACAGAGCTACACAGCTGCAGGGTGCTGCTGACTCCCCGCTGACTTCCAGAAGTTCAATGGTGTGGGCTTGTTTTCAACACTTATGCAGTAGATCGCACTGTTGCTGTTTGCAATCTATGTCTGAAGTGGATCAAGCGTGGCCAGAACAGCAGCCTCTTGGGCACCACATGCTTGACAAGACATATGACGATTTGCCATGCAGTCTGTTGGCAACAGCATCACAAAGACCCACATCATAAAACAAGGTGGACTTCTCCTTGCTCCTCATCTGTGACCTCAACCCCTACTATACCTCCAGTCCTCTCAAAAGCCTGCACTGAGAGGAATGGAGGTATAGCAATGAGTGCCACAAGTACTTGCAGCCAATCTGCTAGCAGTACATCACCAGTTGATTTCAGCAAATTTCCCTACCTCAGTTGCTGAATTGTAAAAAAAAAATACTGCCCCAGCCATCTACATGCTCGGCGTCTAAATGCTAGCTTGGCCAAATTGCTAACACTGCAACTGCTGCCTTTTCAGCTGGTAGACTCTGCCCCCTTTTGTGAATTTTTGGAATGTGCTGTACCACAGTGGCAGGTTCCCAAAGGAAATTTATTTTCACGTAAGGCCATTCCAGCTCTCTACCGTCATGTGGAAGGCAATGTTTTGGCCTCCTTAGACAGGGGGGTCAGTAACAAGGTTCATATTACCGCTGACTCATGGTCCAGCAGGCATGGTCAGGTATGTTACCTTTCCTTCATGGCGCACTGGATAACTCTGCTGGCAGCTGGGAAGGATGCAGGACAGGGTTCAGTGTTGGAGCTAGTTCCGCCACCACGCCTCCAAAAAAGTTTGATGATTCTGCCACATCTGCTTCCTCCACCCCCTCCTCTTTTTCTTCCTCTGTGGCCTCTTCTGCAGAAGTGTCCTCTGAACCAGCAGAGCTCCCTAAGCGTTCAAGGGGCTACGCAAGCAGTCAGGCTAAAAGACGCCATGCAGTGCTTCAGTTGGTCTGTCTAGGGGACAGGAGCCACAATGGGGCAGAGATTCTGTCAGCTCTGCGGGGGCAGGCTCAGAGGTGGTTGATGCCATGGCAGCTTGAGCCAGGAATGGTTGTATGCGAAAATGGCACCAACCTTCTCTCTGCCCTCCAACAGGGACACTTGACACATGTGCCATGCTTGGCACAGGTCCTGAATTTGGTGGTGCACTGTCCTGTCACCATTTGAGGAGGCCACAAGGATGGTGAGCAGCGACAATGCATGCATTGGTGACACTGTCCCTCTTGTGTTTCTGCTGGAGCACACGCTTCATGGAATCATGGACAGGGTACTTGAGGCAGAACAGCGGGACTTCCTTTCCTCTCAAGGCCCCCTTTATGTATTTATTATTATTTATTATTATTTTTTAGCATTTCTGCAGGGCTGCCAAACACACAGGAAGAAGAGGAGGAGGAGGAGGAGGATTGTGTCAGCATGGATGTATAGGATAACATGCAGCAGTCTTTAAGGGATGGTTTTCAATCCCCAGAAACCCAAGGAGCTGTACGTGGCTGGGAGGAGGTAGTTCCTGACAATGTCATCCTCAGTGACCCAGAAGACTCTCATGCCTCCTCAAATTTACGCTGCATGGCCTCCCTGATTCTGCAAAGCCTGAAAAAAGACCCAAGGGTTCGTGGTATCAAGGAGAGGGATCATTACTGTCTGGCAACCCTTCTTGATCCACGTTAGAAGGGTAAAGTTGCAGAGCTCATCCTGCTCATCCTGCCTTTGCAGAGGGAGCAGAGGATAAAATATCTTCAGGATACCTTGAAGAAAAGTTTGTGCAATGCCTTTCCAGACCCTGGGAGGTTACCATTTCCTGGTGCTGGACAACGTGTTTCTGAGGCTTCCTTCGGTCAAAGGAAGAGTGGTGAAGACTGACCGAAGCCTTTAAACAATTCTTCAGTCCTCAGCGCCCAGGGCTGAGGTTCAAGCAACCATCATCAGTGTCTGCATTACACGGTGCAGGAATATCTAGGGGCAAGAGCAGATTTGGAGATCTTTCCAACTTTCCAGCATCCACTGAGTCACTGGGTCTTGAGGATGGACCACTGGCTGGAACTTGCTCAATATGCAATCAAGCTACTGGCCTGTCCTGCATCCAGTGTGCTTTCTGAATGGACATTCAGTGCTGCTGGAGGGATCGTATCGGATCAAAGAGTGCGCCTGTGCACAGACTCCATTAATAGGCTCACATTTATAAAAATGAATCAGTCCTGGATCAAGGGACTGCCTATGCTGCCTATCCTATTCCTCCTGAATCCTGATGATGCTACCTTCCAATAATATTTTGGGTTTAGGGCACCACCAACACCCAAGGCCCAATTTTTCTGCACCTGGGGATGTCATTACAATTTTTAAAATAATTTACAACAGCAGGGCCTGTTCCTGCACCCAACAAGAGTAACCGTGAGGGGTTACAGTGTTCTGCCACCACCAACACCCAAGGCCCAATTTTTCTGCACATGTTTGCCTGGGGCATATCATGACAATTTTTCAAATAAATTACAACAGCAGGGTTCATTCCTGCGCCCAACAAGAGTAATTGTGAGGGGTTACAGTGTGTTCTGTCACCAACAACACCCAAGGCCCAATTTTTCTGCACCTGTTTGCCTGGGGCATGTCATTACAATTTTTTTAATCATTTACAACAGCAGGACCTGTCCCTGTGCCCAACAAGAGTAACTGTGAGGGGTTACAGTGTTCTGCCACCACCAACACCCAAGGCCCAATTTTATGCATCTGTTTACCTGGGGCATGTCATGACAATTTTTAAAATAAATTACAACAGCAGGGCCTGTACGGGGTCCATTTGTCTACGTATTTTAACCCGGAACCCACAACCACCACCGTCTTGTGACATTGGGGAGTGTCAATGAGAACAACCCGTGTCCCTGTCCAGGACGACAACATTTACTAATTTTTTTAACATTACTGTACGGGGTCCGTTTGTCCACGTCTTTTTAACCCGGAACCCACAACAACCACTGTCTTGTGTGACATTGGGGAGTGTTAATGAGAACAACCCGCGTCCTTACTTGGGACGACAACATTAAATAAACTTTTTAACAGTACTATACGGGGTCCGTTTGTACACGTCTTTTTAACCCGGAACCCACAACCACCACCGTCTTGTG
>BLSH010017412.1:1493581-1508768 GCA_018402905.1 Glandirana rugosa | reverse complement strand
CACTTTTGATTTTTCATGTTCGTGTCCCATTGACTTTAATAGGGTTCGCATGTTCGCACAAATTTTTTGCCAGTTCGCAAGTTCTGGTGTGAACCGAACTGGGGGGGTTTTCGGTCCATCCTTACTGGCTAGTACCATTTACAGAGGTGGCTGGTGAAGCTTTAGGATGGGGGAGCGCCAGACCCCGCCCTTCCTTTTGACCCCTCCTACTTCTAATAAGCCCCACCCCTTATAGTATCCACCCACTCCGTCCCCTGTATTCCACATATTTTGTCAGGAGTACACAGCTCAGCCTCACAGGACACAGTATACAGCTCAGCATCACAGGACACAGTATACAGCTCAGCATCACAGGACACAGTATACAGCTCAGCATCACAGGTTGGGTATATAGCAGCCAGTATCACAGGACACAGTATAGAGCCCCAGCATCACAGGTGGGGTATATAGCAGCCAGTATCACAGGTGGGGTAAATTGCAGCCAATAACACAGGTATGGGTAAATTGTAGCCAATATCACAGGTGGGAGTAAATTGCAGCCAGTATCACAGGTGGGGGTAAATTGCAGCCAATACCACAGGTGGGGGTAAATTGCAGCCAATAACACAGGCAGGGGTACATTGCAGCCAATATCACAGGTGGGGAAAATTGCAGCCAATAACACAGGCGGGGGTACTTTGCAGCCAGTATCACAGGTGGGGTACTTTGCAGCCAGTATCACAGGTGGGGTACTTTGCAGCCAGTATCACAGGTGGGAGTACTTTGCAGCTAGTATCACAGGTGGGGTACTTTGCAGCCAGTAACACAGATGGGGTACATTGCAGAGACCCCCCACACTTACCCCATCCAATAGGCAGACAGGCAGGAGTGTGCAGAGATCAGCTTGTGGAGAGCAGGCTGGAGCCTGTCCCCATCATTCCGTCGCTCGTCATGCTTCATGTGGTCACCGGTCAGGGTCTACATGGGAGAGGGAGTCACGTCCGCCACCACAGTGACCCAGCCCTGCCCACCACATCCATGCCATTCAATCACACTGAGCCACAGGCTCAGGGCAGCCAATCAGACTATGAATGTGCACCTGCTGCGCACATTCAGAGTCTTTAATGGCTGACCAATAGGCTCACTACTTGGCTGTCAGGTAACAGCCAAGGAGCCGGAAAAAAAGAAAAAGAAAGTCAATGTACCGGCGCCACCTTTAAGGGGCCGGGCTGACGTTTTTTTTTCTTCTTAGCCAGCGGGGAGGCGGCGCCCAAGCACCCCTTATTAACCAGCCGTCCCTGACCATTTATAAGACAAGTGATTGTTGATACAGGGAATATCAGTTTGCCTTACAGAATCAGAAAGGGCATTTTTTTCACCTGTTGAAGCAAAATGTATCATTTATAAGTATTTGCTTTTCTCTGGATTGACTGTAGGTATTGGATTCTGTATATGGAGTTTTTTAATTTGCAGTATTTTACTTTATTTTTCTGTTGGCTGAACTCAATGATATTGTTACATTTATTTATTTATTTTCATTTATTTATTGTTATTTTCAAACTAAGGGCCGGTTCACATGGGGGCGATCCGACTTGTGGGGTGACTTTGCTAGGTGATTTGAAAGCAACTTCAGTGCAACTTTGGGCAACTTATAGCACGACTTTGAGGCAACTTACAACACAACTTCATGCCAGGCAACTTTGATGTGGCCAATCAGAGAAGGGAGGGAGGAGGTTGCCCTAAATAAATTCTATTCTTTTCACTGTGAAAGTCGCTTCTGTTTAGATAGGGGATCCGACTTGGAGGCGGCTTCCATTGAATTCTATGGGCACAAGTCGGATAGAAGTCGCCTCCAAGTAGTACAAGAATCTCTTCTGAAGTCGCCTTGAAGTTGGAGCGACTTCAGTAGTGTACATAAAGACGGCTCCCTTTCACTTCAATGGGATTTCTTGTGTCAAGCGACCTGGGGCGACTTGAGACGACTCAAGTCGGATCGCAAGTCGCCCCTGTGTGAACCGGGCCTTAACGTGTAAGTATATGTAACAAGCATGAACAAGGCATATTAACTACTAGCAAAGTGCTGATACATTTCAGTAAATATACTAACACACATATGTAATTCATTGTATCTATTTAGGTAGTGGTGCTACACAAGAATTTAATTATGTTTTAGTAATTGTACTGTACAACTGAGGAGAGCTTCTATGTACTCCACTGCCTCACCCCCCAAAGCTAATACATGTTTGTTAGAGGTGCAATGTGTGTGAACTATTCAAAACTATTAAAGCTTGGTGAAGGTTTATAGACAATATATTTTTGGTGGTGCAAGAAATAGATGGAATTCAGTGAATTTCTAAATAATTTCTGAATAACATGATACCAACTATCTGTATCTACTCAAAGTTTACAGATGGCAACCCATTGTTGTGTATCTGGTGTATAATCAATTTTTAAGAGCAGATTTTATCATTTCCACTAATTCTGGGATCTTCACTTTTTTGGGAGCCTGCAAAAAATGCAGCTTCCCCTGTCTATCATTTATACAATGTTCAAAAAAGGTGAAACTTTTAGCCATGGACAAATACAGTATGTTACCATATTACAGTTAATTACTTTTACAACTGCCAAAGCTATTTTGTGATATATATACTGTACATCACATAAAATGTGTAAAGGCTACAACCCCACTGATAAGTCCAGTGGAACTCTGTAAATCAATAATATCCACAATCTTTCTGCTCTCACCAGACTGGGAAATCTATAGCCAACTTTATAAAGCTCACCGTACATATTACGATCTTATTCTACAATCTCATTTTAATCTAAAAACAACATTGTAGTGCAAGAGACTGCCTGAATGAATAAAGATTGATTGGCTAGTTTTGGTGGGTCCTTGTATTCCATAGTTTTGGTAAATCTAAGGCTGATACAAAGATTGTACGGTCAGATTGTAAAGTGTATGGTGGCACAATGGACTTGTGCAAAATTTTCAAAAAAAAGTAAATGCTTCTGATACCTACAATGGTTTGCAAAACCGTGTCAGACATAGTATTTGCTCAAATGGAGACTCAAATGGAGTCTTAAATCACAGGATACAGGTAGATTGCTATAAGAAGCTGGCCTACTACTATATATAGTGTACTTCAGCTTTAAGCTAGCACCCCTGGCCATACCCCACTTGAAGAAAGTATCACGAACCTGGTGCTGAAGGCCAATGGAGAGAGAGGGCTTCTCTTGTGGCTAAGTTTCAGACCCCCCCTGAGTGTGGAAACAGGAGAGGTCAGGCCCAAAGTAGCACGGGTCACCTGCTGCACTGTATGCAGGAGGTTCCAGAGTAAAGCTGGTGTGCTGGTGTAGAATCAGCAGACAGGTGGCACCTGTGAGGTGTTGCAGGATTCGGATAATACTGAGGCTGGAGCATGGTCAGAAGGAAGCCTAGGTCATGAGCCGAGTGGGTAGCAGAGCAGAAGTGGTCAGGTGGATAGCCAAGGTCAAATGCTAGGTGGGTATCAAAGCAGATGTGGTCAGGTGGGTAGCTGAGGTCGGACACAGGAAGTAAACAGGAGGCAGGTCAAGGACAAGCCGGGTCAGTAACCGGAGACACAGGAATATCATGGAGATAACGCACTGGAGGAGCCAAAGATCAACCAGCAACTGCAGCCACTAACAGAATTCCTTATATAGGCCCATGTGATGTGTTGGGTCCTAAAGTCTTTCTCCTGCCATAAGTGCTGGTAGAGAAGCTGGGTCCTAGAGCCCTTCGCCTGCTGTTGGTTCCCAGCCAGGTAATAAGTGACTGGCTGCGGGAGAGTTTTAACAAAGGAACTTTTATCCGCTATCCTGCCTTTAGGGAAAGCTACCAAGATGCCACTAGAACCTAAGGTTCCCAAGGAGCCAAAGATCAGTTACTTTTCTCCTAGCCAGTATAGCCTGTGGGAGCACACATATTATTTTGAAGAGGATTAGAAGTCAGAGTTTATTTGGTGTTCCCTTATTGTTCGTCACTCTCACATTTTCATTTGCACGGTCTCCAAATAAACTGCTGTTAAAGCTGGTTCTACTGTACTAAGTGACTGGCACCCAATTTTTTTTTCTAGCATCATGGTGAAAGAAGCAGCCCTAAGGTGAATGTGCCAGGAATATTGCAACCAATTAAGTGAATTGGGACATCTCATTGCTACCTGTCATGCCATCTGTTCTGACCTTAGGGTAAACTGCATTATGCACTTAAAACCATACCTTTTCCAAAATGTGAATTCAACAAAAAAGTACCTATTCACGGACAGGCATTCTATATGATTTAAATAATTCTGTGTACGAGCACATATCAATAAAAACAGTAATTTTGAACATTAATAAGTTAAACTTTTTGAATAAAGAAATGAGTACTAAAATCCTATTTAATTGTATTGCATTTATGAACAATTGTTATGCTTGTCAGAGAACTTAATTTATTTATCTCTACAGAACTCTATATGGTTGAAGGGATGTGATTTACTTATGTAATATTGCCTGACCACATGCAGAATTCTATGAGCTCATTATCTGCATGGGGTTGATATAGATAATTAGATCTTCGCTTATTGTTCATTTTCCTTTTATTGATTTTATTTGCACATGCATGCAACATGAGTCAACCTCAAATTAAACTTTCCATATAAAGCTTTCAGTGCAGCTTTCTTTTAATGGTAGTTAAATTACATTTGTACAAAGAATATATAGTACATAAATGATATACATATAAAATAACTGGGGTTGTGTAAAAGGCTGGGAGATCTGCATTTATTATGAAAAACATGAGACATGGATATAGAATAGAAGTTATGTTTCCAGCATCAAAAAATAAAAATTATGGTCCAAAAGTAGGGCAATATCACATATTCTCTTGTTATTCATTGCAATTTTGTCCAAAAAAACTTCAATAATTAGGCAGGTGGGCACATTTAGAAAGAAAAAAGACCAATAGATTCTTCATAGGCCCTGGGCGGGAGAGGGAAAGTTTTTTTCTCATTAATGTACCTGAAGTTGGTCTTTAAGCTGCCTATATCCTGGGTCTAGTGATCATTTTGACATACAGGTTTTCATTGACAGTAACTTCTGTTTATGACATCATATTTTGTGATACGTTCAATTTAAAAGTACTTGATGGATACTTGTAATGTCAAAAGTCGCAAGGTTACCATTTAATTAGGGGAGCAACAGGTCTGATTTAGCTAGAGTTCTATATCACTATTGGAAATACAATCTGACCCTTGTATTCAGTAATCACTCTGCTCCCTGGCAAACTAGGAGAGTCATATCAATGGGTATGTAGAACTGGAGATAAAGAAACAATGCACTTTATTTACCACCTGCTATATTTATAGCAACACAGGTGGAAAATCGGCTGGAAGCCAGTTATTATTGATTTTGTATTTTATACATTTTGTTTTTATCTTTTAACAGGCTTCATGTGAAATAATAACAGCAAAGCAGTGAATACAACTACCCTATTCTAAGTGAAAAATGTACTAATTTAGTAAATTAACCCTAAACCTAGCTGCTCCCAAAAGAACCACCAAGCTAATCAATATATAATACAAAGGAGGTACATCACAATAACTATATAGTTGTAGCCAGTAATATTGCAACTTCAGGCATCTCCACCCTTTAACATTAATAACCTGCCCCATGCAGTAGAAATGGAGAAATGAATGCTCAGGCCAAGTAGCTCTATATATACAACCAGGGCTTATTTAAGTAGAAACGCAAGGGAACACAGTTCTGGCATCTCTATCACTGAATGTATTTCATGGAAAGGAGTGCTGGAGGGTCTAGTGATGCTGTCTGCTGGGAGATCTGTTGTTGCTGCTGGGGGGTCTATTGTTGATAAGGTGGTATTTTGTTGCTGGGGGGCAATTGTTGCGGGGGGATCTATTGTTGTGTGGGGATCAATAGTTGCTAGAGGGTCCATTGTTGCTGGGGTGGGGTCTATTAAATTCCATACAAATTACTTAGTAGCACAAATTTATACTTGGTTCTGTATTCTCTAAAAGGGGAGGTACATGGGAGGTGGGTATGTGTTGAAACCAAGGGACGGTGCTCAGAGGTGGGTAGGGGGCAGAGATGAAGGACAACTCAGAATAGAGGAGTTCCTGCA
Source organism: Glandirana rugosa (assembly GCA_018402905.1). Lineage (NCBI taxonomy): Eukaryota > Metazoa > Chordata > Amphibia > Anura > Ranidae > Glandirana > Glandirana rugosa. Next base: position 1,502,650 of record BLSH010017412.1, on the reverse strand, counting down.
CCTATCCTCTGAGAAAAAAGCCATGTATACAACACATGAGAAACTGAGGAGGTGTTGCAGCTTGTTAACCCTTTCCTATAGCAAACTATTGCTTATAAAATAGTTTATATATGGTAACAAAGAATTGTCATTTTATAAGCAACAGTTTGCTATAGGAAAGGGTTAACAAGTGGCAACACCTCCTCATTTTCTCATGTGTTGTATATATAAAGCTTCTTGGAACTGAGCATTCTTTCCTCCATTTCTACTGCATGGTGTAATGATAAAGGGCATGGATGCCTAAAGTTGCTATATTGCTAGCTACAAGTGTATACTTACTGTGCTGTAACTCCTTAGTAATATACTGTATATATATATATATTTTTTTACATATATACACTATATTGTCTATATTGCATATATACACTATATTGCACAAACAAAGTCCATAAAGACATGGATGAGCGAGTTTGGGGTGGAGGAACTTGACTGGCCTGCACCTCAACCCGACAGAACACCTTTGGGATGAATTAGAGTGGAGACTGCGAGCCAGGCCTTCTTGTCCAACATCAGTGTCTGACCTCTCAAATGCACTTCTGGAAGAATGGTCAAACATTCCCATAGACACACTCCTAAACCTTGTGGACAGCCTTCCCAGAAGAGTTGAAGCTGTTATAGCTGCAAAGGGTGGGCCAAATCAATATTGAACCCTACGGACTAAGACTGATATGCCATTAAAGTTCATGTGTGGCATCTCAATACTTTTAACAATATACTGTAGTGTATATACAGTATCTCACAAAAGTGAGTACACCCCTCACATTTTTGTAAATATTTTATTCTATCTTTTCATGTGACAATACTGAAGAAATGACACTTTGCTACAATGTAAAGTAGTGAGTGTACAGCTTGTATAACAGTGTAAATTTGCTGTCCCCTCAAAATAACTCAACACACAGCCATTAATGTCTAAACCGCTGGCAACAAAAGTAAGTACACCCCTAAGTGAAAATGTCTGAATTGGCACGTGGCACCTCATGACAAAGAACTCTCTGAGGATCTGAAAAAAAGAATTGTTGCTCTACATAAAGATGGCCTGGGCTATAAGGTGTTTGCCAAGACCCTGAAACTAAGCTGCAGCACAGTGGCCAAGACCATACAGCGGTTTAACAGGACAGGTTCCACTGAGAACAGGCCTTGCCATGGTCGACCAAAGAGGTTGAGTGCACATGCTCAGCGTCATATCCAGAGGTTGTCTTTGGTAAATAGACGTATGAATGCTGCCAGCATTGCTGCAGAGGTTAAAGGGGTGGGAGGTCAGCCTGTCAGTCCTCAGACCATACGCCGCACACTGCATCAAATTGGTCTGCAGTTTGCTGAAGACAAGCAAACTAAGGACATGGATTACTGAAACCATGTCATGTGGCCTGATGAGACCAAGATAAACTTATTTGGTTCAGATGGTGTCAAGCATGTGTGGCGGCAACCAGGTGAGGAGTACAAAGACAAGTGTGTCTTGCCTACAGTCAAGCATGGTGAATGTCATGATCTGGAGCTGCATGAGTGCTGCTGGCACTGGGGAGCTACAGTTCATTGAAGGAACCATGAATGCCAACATGTACTGTGACATACCCAAGCAGAGCATGATCCCCTCCCTTCGGAGACTGGGCTGCAGGGCAGTATCCCAACATGATAACGACCCAAAACACACCTCCGAGACGACCACTGCCTTGCTAAAGAAGCTGAGGATAAAGGTGATGGACTGGCCAAGCATGTCTCCAGACCTAAATCCTATTGAGCATCAGTGGGGCGTCCTCAAACAGAAGGTGGAGGAGTGCAAGGTCTCTAACATCCACCAGCACTGTGATGTCATCATGGAGGAGTGGAAGAGGACTCCAGTGACAACCTGTGAAGCTCTGGTGAACTCCATGCCCAAGAGGGTTAAGGCAGTGCTGGAAAATAATGGTGGCCACACAAAATATTGACACTTTGGCACCAATTTGGCCATTTTCACTTAGGGGTGTACTCACTTTTGTTGCCAGCGGTTTAGACATTAATGGCTGTGTGTTGAGTTACTTTGAGAGGACAGCAAATTTACCCTGTTATACAAGCTGTACACTCACTTCTTTACATTGTAGCAAAGTGTCATTTCTTCAGTGTTGTCACATGAAAAGATAGAATAAAATATTTACAAAAATGTGAGGGGTGTACTCACTTTTGTGAGATACTGTACATATATTCTGTTTTTGTAATACCTGGAATGCATAGCTAAGTGTGTAACTTCAAGAGCTTTATATTTGTGATTATGTTACGTACAATGATGTGTTTTGTACTCATGTATATCTAATAAAGATGAGTTTGTTTCATTATGAATCGACATTCGGAAACTTTTTGTTATACCTCCGAATCACAATGGTAAAGAATTTCTACAAATCTGAAATAAATTATGATGAAACAACAAAATTAATTTGTTTTATTGGAACCTTTTGTTAAAGTTTGAAACATCGGAAATAACACAACAACGTAACAAATAATCCAAATTGAAATGCACTACATATGAAATGCAAACATGTTGCAATAAATAAAGTAAGGTATAAAAATGAAATAAGATGATGCTTCCTACTTAGGCTGCTTTCACACTGCTCTGTTGAAAAAACCCAGCAAAAATGCAGATGTGTGTTTGCCATGTTTGCATTGTGTTTTTCCCCTGGACATGTGTGGGACTTTCCACTGGTGTGTGGTGTTTTTGATGCTTTTTGCTGCAGTTTCAACATTTTTTATTGGAGAGGTGTATTTTTGGTGCATTTTTTTTACCACACCAAACATGCATAAAAAATGCAGCAAGCAGGACATTTAAAAACACAACTGAAACACAAAGGACCATTGTGAAGAGTTCCATAGGATTTAAAGGGATGCTTTTTTTCTTTTAATCTTTTTTTATCATTGAATAAAAGTACAAATAATTCATTGTACAAAGAGATCACAGAGGGTAAAGCCCTTAATCCAAATGCAAGGAATATACCATAGTTATCACAAACATCATGTAATTAACAGCTGGGGTGCAGACATTTAACGAGTAACCAAATTTAACACATCCCACAATACTCAGAGTGACCCACAGTAAAGACGAAGTGGGGATTGGGCTAGGAGGTAGTGAAGAAGTAGGGAAAATAATGGGTCAAAAGAGTGGCCTAGCCAGGAGCTTGGACCTCAAAGAGGGGGAAAGACTGAAAATTTGAAAAAAAGAAAGGGAGAGAAGAGAGGAAACGGTGAAAACCCACTAACAGCATTTGCCAGATCCGTACAAACCAAGAGGACCTAAGAATAGTGCCTGGAAAAAGAAACAGTGGAAATCTACAGGTCAATATTAACATACTGTAGCTGGCCTATGGCTCCCATATCTTCCTGAATCGAGGCACAGAATCATTAAAGAGGAACTGCAGTCTGCTCACATAATTTGTAATAAAAACATCTTTGCCATTTTGAAGCTTCCCTCCAATCACTTTGCATATTGTTTTATATATACTGTGATTCTGTACTTACCAACTATGCTGCAGAAATCTCCCTGCAGCCATTTTAACTGTGGGCAGCTGAGGCTGCTGCCTGTTCACTTCCTGGATATACACAGACACACAGAGGCACACCTCCAGCTCTGCAGCCCTGCAGCTTTCATTAGCCCTCTTATGACTCACTCCCCCTTCCTTCCTGGCAAACTCTCACAAGAGTGAGAGAGAGAGATCTGTGCATGATGCCATAAGCCTAGGCTAATGACCAAACAAGAAACAGGAAGTGGGCTGTATAAGGTATTTACTGGCAGAAAAAAAAATGTTTTACCAAGGTTAAAGTGTTTGTTAATGCAAAATTAGTACTCACTGGCAGCCCCTCCAATATATTAAGGCATAGCACACTGTATATATCTTTTCCAAAAATGAGGCTTGTAAATATCTATTTAGAGTTCTCTTCAGGCCGGTCACATGACCCATGACCGTTTTTCAGCTCCGATACATGGCTTCTGCAGGAGGGCCGAGATCTCCCTCTGATGTCGGCTGGGGAGATTACATGGCTGCTCAGCCTCTCCTGCAGATGCCTTGTCTCTGAGCTGAAAAAGAGAGCTCTAAATAGGTATTTACAAGCCTCATTTTTGGAAAAGATATATACAATGTGCTATGCCATAATATATTGGAGGGGCTACCAGTGAACACTTAATTTTTTGTTTTGATTACTACTAATAGCAGTGGGTGGAGACACACAGCAAGGAACTGACAGGTGGGAGGAGGGACTGAAGGGGAGAGATGAGAGCAGAGCAGGGCTGCGGATGATGCAGGGACGTCTCAGACAAAGGTGGCTAGGGCACAGAAGCCCTGATTTTCATTGTCTACGCAGAGAGGGGACACAGGAAGTGGCAGGTTCAGGCAGGTTTTTTTTTACAGTTTAGAGGGGGTAGATTACACGGCTCAAGCACTGTGCTGTTTAATCTGCTGTAAGGGACCAGTATCTCTATTTTTTGGTTTAACAAACACTTTAAAACAACAAGGGCAGGTGATTTAATAGATGGAAAGTTGAAAAAATGACTGAAGGTCCGCTTTAAAGCTTAACTCCACTTTTGTTGAGATAAAAACATTCCCTCTGGGTGCTCTATGTACATTGCAAGGATTATAACAACCTTTGTTGCAGATTCCTACCTTTTGTTATTCTGAAGAAATCCCTGTGTGTTTCTCTGTGTCTCTGTTCTAAAGTGGGTCTATTGGGAGTTGTTTCATAATTAACTGTCAGGTGTGCAGCTGGAGAGCACTAATGAGGAAATCTACTGGGCCTGCATCACTTTAGACGTGTTCCTGTTGAAAGTATCTCTCCAAAAATGACATTTTTGTTGCAGAGGATGCCTGAAATCTGACTTGTATCTTAGGCAGACTTCTGGGAAAATTGGTGAGCCAATCATACAAGCAGGAAATTATGTTTCTGGGGAGTGGTCAGTACACACTCTGTGTACGGAACAACTCCAGGTAGCCATATTGCAATGCATGCTCAGAAAATGATAGTGGCTGCAGATTGAAAAGGAAAGGTACTTTTTAATAACATTCAATTACAATATGACTTGTATCACAATTGTACGCGCTATATTATTTTTTCTTTATTTGCTATTTTTTTCCCTGCGAAAGCGGAGTTTCCATTAAACTTGCTTGCCAGGTGCTCATTGAGCATAATCCAGGAGACCTTGCACCTGAACATCGCAATGTGCACAGCGGGGCGCATCCAAGAGCAAGCGATGGCAAGTTTGAGGGCTAAGAGCATAAAATTTATCAACTGTTGTGTGGAACAAGAGCTGTCAGGAACCTTTTCATTAAGAAACATAGAAACATAGAAAAGTGACGGCAGAAAAAGACTGAGTAGTCCATCGAGTCTGCCCCTTTTATTTTTTTTATTTTATTTTTATTTATTTTGTTTTGTTTTTTTTGTTTTTTGTTTTCACATTAATCTCGTTTCTGACTATAGATTTATGTTTATCCCAAGCATGTTTGAAGCCATTTACTGTTGACTGTCTCACAACCTCTGATAGAAACAGAAGGGCTATATGAGGCAATTGTGGCGCCGGAGTTTTAGTCACCTTCCATATGATGACAAAATCTTGCTTTTTTTTACTCAACAACTGATGGTGCGAAAGGCCCTTGAGTTGGATGGAGGTGGATCCATCAGAATCTCAGAATCATAATATAACACATGAATCCAAAATTAATCTTATTCAATTTGTTGTGTTATGATTCAGAGATTCTGATGAATCCACCTCTATCCAATAAAAAAGTAGTATATGAGTATATAAGTAATCTCCCGAAATAACAAATCAACATGGTAAGACGAATACAGCCATTGTTCCGAAATACGAATTGATTCGGAACAACTAATATATGAAACGAATCCAAATATACAAAACTAATCCGAAATAGACAAAATTAATTTTGAAAAGAAATCAATCTAACACAATGAATATGACTAAATTATATGATTAACCTAACAAACTAATCTGAAAGAAAACATTTTTTTTCTGTCCTGCACTTCTCTAATTTGTATTTATTTGTAAAGTACTGTAAAACTTTTAAAGTACTAATGTCATAGCTGAATCTGACTAATCATTTCTTAGTTTAAATATAGCATGGGACCTTCTAAGGGCCTCTAAGTAAACCAATATGGTATGATATGTTTTTTTTCAGTTATACATTGCTGTTGGAAGGAAAAATAATTTCAACTATTCAGGAAGAAAGTATATACATACCTATTTTAAGCAGGGCTGGTGCAAGGATTTTTGACACCCTAGGCGAAACCTCATTTTGTCGCAACCCCAGGCTCCACTCCTGACTCCACCCCATTTTCCCTGCCCAGTCTGATCAGCGCCAATCAAATGCAGCCTCACCAGCGCCCATCAAATACAGCTTCACCAGTGCCAATCATTACAGCTTCCCCTGCGCCCATCAAATACAGCTTCATCTGTGCCCACCAAATACAGCTTCACCTGTGCCCATCAAATACAGCCTCACAGGTGATGGGGGCGGAGGGGGGGGTATTTGCCAGATCAGTCTATATATGTTTGCAAATGGCATGTGATAATACAATCTCATTATCTCAGTCAGACAGTGTCAGTTTTTACATGAATCAATGCAGAGCAGCCAGTGACAGATCAACAGTGGCCAGGCGCCCTAGGCGGCCGCCTACTCCACCTATTGGTAGAGCCGGCCCTGATTTTAAGTCCAGTTACCTTGTTAGTTTATCTGATCACCATCATGCATGTTATCATAGTTTATTAACAAAGGTTTAATGTTTCTTTTTAATGAAGGAATACACCAGAAGTGTTTTGCTTGCAGACACAATCTCTCCCACTGAAGGTCTGAACAGAGTCACAGAGAGCTGTAAGAGAAGGGAACAACTACTCCTCATTCAGGTCTCTGTGTAATTTGAGCTTCAGTTTTACCTCCAGTCTTGCACCATTGTACAGGCTCTTCTCCTGCACTGAAATTGCTTACTCATGCTCTGAGTTTCTCATTGTGTGAATTAGAATCTGCAGCAAGTCAGAGCCCACCTTAATTCCTGGCTGCAGTATATTCAGCATAATCTAGCTCTTTCCTCCCCAGCCTTACTGCCCTTGGCCCGCCCCTTTTATTCACTGGATTTTAGCTCTTTTAATCATGGAGGCTCAGAATTACATTTGGGCATTATTTATGGTAGTCTGCATCCTGATGCAGCCAGTCTAGGAACGCCGACTCCTCCAAATTGAAATCCACCAATCAAGGCTTTTTGATATTTACATAACTACCCCAGAGAGCTACCCACTGCTTGTATCAGGTTTGAGGGCTCTTTAGAGAAGCACTAAGGCAGAATGCAGGCAGAAAGCTATGTACAGCACCCTGCTGGCCTCTTCCACCAGCCATGATCTGCCTGCATTGCGTAGAAAAGCACAGGAACCTAGTAATTGTGTCATAAGGTAAAAAAAAAAAAGTCTTTAATAAACATGGAAAGGTTTTGTTTTTAAAATTGTATTAACATGTTGATGACCAGGAAGGGAGGAACTAGAAAGGGCAAACTACAAATGGATTAGGCTCCAGCTTTACCCGCTTGCCTACTGGGCACTTTTACCCCCTTCCTGCCAAGGCCAACTTTCAGCTTTCAGCGCTGTCACACTTTGAATGACAATTGCAGAGTCATGCAATACTGTACCCAAAGAAAGTTTTTGCATTTTTTCATACAAATGGAGCTTTCTTTTGGTGGTATTTTATCACCACTGGGTTTTTTATTTTTTTGCTAAATAAATCAATAAAGACCAAAAATTTTGAAATAAAAAACAAAAACATTTTCATAGTTTATTATAAAATGTTGCAAACAGGTCATTTTTCACTTTTACTGATGTGCACTGGTAGGTGACACTGATAAGGAGGCACTGATGGGTATTCACTGGCAGCACTGGTGGGCACAAATTGGCAACACTGGTGGGCCATGATTATCAGTGTTCCTGTCCCTTTTACACAAGCCGGTTATCGGCCCTCTTCTACTCTCCTCATGCTGTCAGCAAGAGGAAAAGAATGCTGATAACTGGTTTCTGTTTACCTACATGATCAGCTGTGATTGGACACAGCCGATCTTGTGGTAAAGTGCCGCGGATTTGCTCTTTACCTCAATCTGTGATCAGCAGTGTCCGGAGAACACTGTGATCAAAGAGCCTGCCACCCGCGCCCCACACCGTGGCTCAATCATGGGAGACCATCATATGAAGGTCTCCCAGAAATGGACGACCGTGCTTTTAACTTTTCTTTTTTTTTTTTTTCTTCTTTTTTTTTTTACATTTCTTCAGTTGATTCCCAGTTTTTGGCCAAAATTATGTTATGCATCCCAGGAGTCTTCATGTCCATTTTTTCTTCTTTCAACTGGCGGAGAGGAGAAGGGGCTTTCTCAGCCAAGTACACCCTCCTGCCTGCATTCCTGAGCTAAGGGCACATGTAATCCAGGAAGTAAATGCTACATGAATCATCTGCTCTTACTCAAGATGGCTGCAGCTAGAAAGGCTAGGGGGGTGTTTCTCAAAGTGATTTCTCAACAAAATAAAGCATGGAGACATGAATGGATGGGCGAGTTTGCTCTGACTATTAAAAATAAATTAAATAGCGTTTTAATTTTGAGATGCTCAGATACAGTTAAAGTGGATGTAAACCCGATTCATAAAATTTCAGCTGGGCACATACAGTGCCTTGCGAAAGTATTCGGCCCCCTTGAACTTTGCGACCTTTTGCCACATTTCAGGCTTCAAACATAAAGATATAAAACTGTAATTTTTTGTGAAGAATCAACAACAAATGGGACACAATCATGAAGTGGAACGAAATTTATTGGATATTTCAAACTTTTTTAACAAATAAAAAACTGAAAAATTGGAAGTGCAAAATTATTCAGCCCCTTTACTTTCAGTGCAGCAAACTCTCTCCAGAAGTTCCACCTAAGATAAATAGTAGTAATCAGTAACTCCAGTTGTAACCTAGTAAGTCTCTAGGAGTGACTTGAAGACCTCTCTCAAACGACGTGACTTTCATTTCCCCGACTTATTAAAACGTG
>BLSH010017412.1:1400675-1422937 GCA_018402905.1 Glandirana rugosa | reverse complement strand
TCAAATTGCCCGTGTAGATGAGGCCTTACAAACATTTTGTCAAAGGATACTTATGGCCAGTTCACACCACATGCAGTCCATTGCATTTTTTTTTCTGTTTCAAAAACACGTGGACATTAAGTTTACATGGATTTCAATGGCAAATTTCACACTGATGTAGTGCATTCCAGTACAGTCAACAAAAGTAGAACATTTTGTCTGCAAGGAGCACAGCAAAACACATCAGAAATGCACCAGACACCCCCAAATGCATCAAAAATACACTGGAACACATTACAGGAAAAATAAAGGAAACTAGAGAAAAAATGGAAAAAAACACACTGGAATGCATTGAAAAACCCATCAAAAATGTGCATACTGCATTTCTGTGATGTGAACTGGCCCTAAATTTTTAAGTTTTTATGCTGGTTGCTGTCCCCTTTTGGGAACACCCATGCGACTGATTCACTCAGATGTAATTGAAATTCAAGTAAATGTTCTGTATCCAGTATATACAGTATCTCACAAGTGAGTACACCCCTTACATTCTTGTAAATATTTTATTCTATCTTTTCATGTGACAACACTGAAGAAATGACACTTTGCTACAATGTAAAGTAGTGAGTGTACAGCTTGTATAACAGTGTAAGTTTGCTGTCCTCTCAAAATAACTCAACACACAGCCATTAATGTCTAAACTGCTGGCAATAAAAGTGAGTACACCCCTAAGTGAAAATGTCCAAATTGGGCCTGAAGTGTCAATATTTTGTGTGGCCGCCATTATTTTCCAGCACTACCTTAACCCTCTTGGGCATGGAGTTCATCAGAGCTTCCCAGGTTGCCACTGGAGTCCCTTTTCACTCCTCCATGATGACATCACGGAGCTGGTGGATTATAGAGACCTTGCGCTACATCACCATCCATTTGAGGATGCCCTACAGATGCTCAATAGGGGTTAGGTCTGGAGACATGCTTGGCCAGTCCATCACCTTTACCCTCAGCTTCTTTAGCAAGGCAGTGGTTGTCTTGGAGGTGTGTTTGGGGTTGTTATCATGTTGGAATACTGCCCTGCGGCCCAGTCTCCGAAGGGAGGGGACCATGCTCTGCTTCAGTATGTCACAGTACATGTTGGCATTCATGGTTCCCTCAATGAACTGTAGCTCCCCAGTGCCGGAAGCACTCCTGCAGCCCCAACCATGACACTCCCACCACCATGCTTGACTGTAGGCAAGACACACTTGTCTTTGTACTCCTCACCTGGTTGCCACCACACATACTCGACACCATCTGAACCAAATAAGTTTATCTTGGTCTCATCAGACCACAGGACATGGTTCCAGTTATCCATATCCTTAGTCTGCTTGTCTTCAGCAAACTGTTTGTGGGATTTCTTGTGCATCATCTTTAGAAGAGGCTACCTTCTGGGACAACAGCCATGCAGACCAACTTTGATGCAGTGTGCGGCGTATGGTCTGAGCACTGACAGGCTGACCCACCCCCCCTTCAACCTCTGCAGCAGTGCTGACAGCACTCATACGTCTATTTCCCAAAGACAAGCTCTGGATATGATGCTGAACACGTGCACTCAACTCCTTTGGTCAACCATGGCGAGGCCTGTTCTGAATGGAACCTGTCCTGTTAAACTGCTATATGGTCTTGCCACCATGCGGTAGCTCAGTTTCAGGGTCTTGGCAATCTTCTTATAGCCTAGGCCATCTTATGTAGAGTCCAGTTACCAGTATGAGAGATTGAGGGTGATGACACCAAATTGAACACACCTGCTCCTCATTCACACCTGAGACCATGTAGCACTAATGAGTTACATGACATCAGGGAGGGAAAATGGCTAATTGGGCCCAATTTGGACATTTTTACTCACTTTTGTTGCCAGCGGTTTAGACATTAATAGCTGTATGTGTGTGTGTGTATTTATGTGTGTGTGTGTGTGTGTGTGTGTGTGTGTGTGTATGTATGTATGTAAAAGGGGCTGTGACGTGAAGGGCACCTGAGGACACTGTGGGACTGACTCCGTGAATATCTCTCTTCCCCCCCCCCCCAGCAAAAATTTGGTTTGACACAAAACCGGCCCCTGGTGCCAAAGAGGTTGGGGACTGTTGGCCTAGTGTGGACAGTTTAGAGTGGTTCTAAAGGCACAAGGTTGTTTTTTTTTTTTTTTTTTTTTTTTTTTTTTTTAAATCTTTCTTGCGTTCTATGAATTAAGGAAAAAAAACCTTCTGATACTTACCTAAACCCTATCTCGATCCAGCAATGTTGGACAAGAACCCCGGCTGCCCGGGACTCTCCCTCCTGACTGGCTGAGACATAGCAAGGGGCGCAATTGGCTTCCGCTGCTATCAAAGTCAGTAAGCCAATTAGGAGAGAGAGGGGGCTGGGCCGAGTATCTGAACGGACACACAGAGCAGCGGCTCGGCTCAGGTGCCCCCATAGCAAGAGGCTTGATGTGGGTGCACTCGGCAGGACGGAGGGGCCATGAGTGCCAGCGAGGGACCCAAGAAAAGGAGGATCTGGGCTGCTCTGTGGAAAACCACTGAACAGAGGAGGCAAGTTATAAACAAGACTTTAATATCACTTTTAAAATAGGAGAGCAGGGGGACAGCACGAACACCATGTATTTCACATAAAGGAAGCAATACAAAGGGAACAGGATACTTACAGTTAATGGTATATAATATGAAATGTTGGAGCAACATATTCTTTAAATAGGACAAACAGATATGACAACATTACTCTCATTTTTATTATAAATGCATCCTCTGACAGCATATTGCAAGCCCAATCATACATTTAAACTTTGCCATCTGTAGGTTATTTTTCATCCCATTATTGACAGTAGAAATGTATTTTATGCCTAGCCTTTGTAACGTATAGAGTGACATATGTCTGAGCTGTACCATAAAATAATGTTGCAACATATTAGTGACTGAATGCAAGCAATTAAAGCACGTGTCCCTCTTACAATGTACAGTGGAAACATCCTGCTTGTGCAGTACATTCAAGTTTCATCTTGCTTGTTTCTGCCTGTGCAAACTTAGTTCTGTAAGTCTTCTTGACACCTGTTATTGAGGTATAGACCTTGCTCTTGTCTCTTGCTATCAAAATGAGGTCCATGAAGTGTTTATCTGCTTAAAAACAATCAAGGGTTCTGTTAAATTGGTGATGCCTGCAGGTACTTTGAGTTTTCAGTTAGGATAAAATGGTTGTAAAGGCTTTTTCAATTCTCTGCATTAAGGTATAAAAACCTTCTAAATGCAGCTACTGCCTCCCCCCCCTAGACTTGCCTGAGCCAGATCCGCTCCAGAGCTTACCCGAGAACAACATTGCTGCTTTTTCCCTCTCTCTTATTGATGCAGATGCAGCAGTGGGAGCCATTGGCCATCAAGCAGGGGTGATGCCGAACCTCACTGTGTGTGGCAATCGATACACAGAGAGCGGCTTGGGATAGAGCCTGCATGAGTGCAGTTGCTTGCTATGGGCACTTAACAGGGGGAGGAGTCTGAAGCATTGGCAGAGGACTTGAGAAGAGGAGGATTGGGGCTGCTCTGTGCAAAACCATTGTAAGTATGACGTTTGTTATTTTAAAAACAAATTGGTTTTCCCTTTTGCAATCACTTTAATTCTGCTTTTATTTGCTATACACAGTTTAGCTAACTACAAAATTATCTTTAAACTATGGTCAAGATGAAAAAATCAAAATGTGATGTAAATCTGTAATCTCTGTCCATCAATAGAAAAAGTGACATTGTACAAAAACATTGTGCAAAAAGTCCTTTTGTGCAATGTAAAGTGCTTTGTGCCTTATTCGCAGGGCATCCCCCTGTGCTTCCACCATGTGCAATGGTATGATCACCCCGCACTCGCCAGATGTTGGTGACTTCCTTGCCGTATAGCAAGGAAAGTCAACTGAGCTTGTAGGTCTTTAGTTGGGGGACTTATCCCACTCTCCCTGGTATCCTCTGGCGACTCCTATAGGTTGTGAACTCCTTCTTGTCACGAGCCCAGGGGCTCTTCCAGAGCGTTGTTATGAGGGTAAAAAAATATAGAGGTGGCCTCTCGTAGTGTAAAATCCTTAGGGTGTATTCATAGAAACTTGCAACAATTGCCATGCATTGTAATAAAAAAACCCCACTATACAGTTACAAAAATGGCTCTCTATGTGTGTAGAGAAGTGGACGCTACCTACTTCCTGGCATGGGTTCCACTCTCTGGGCTGGTAATCGCGCATGGGAGCGACAGCTTGATGCGTTTCATCATCAATGGGCAACGTTTTCTAAAGCAAGAAGCTCCCTTGCGTGTCGGTCGCTTAAAATAAACTTCCTGGGATGGATGTCACTCCTCCCCTTCCAATCAAGCTATAGTAAAGACAACCAGGAAGCCTTATCCCTACTATGTCTGCAATTAGTGTGTTTATTAACCCCCTCTGCCAAATTGGGACACGATGCATTGCCAAAGATGCCCCAATGGTGGCATCTTGTGGATATTGTGCTAATGGTTGCCCCCCTAATGGTTTTTGTGTACTTTTATAACCCATGAATGATAAATGAATAACTATTGTGGTGTGAATACAAGTAAGTGCTGTGATGTGGTGTTCTACTAGATCCCTTATTAAAGTGAATCAAAATGTCAGTGAAAAATTGAACGCTGTGTGAAAAAATAAAATGGAATAAAATTAATATTATTATTTTTAATGTATTTTTTTTTACTTGAATAAAAAGCTTTATTTTAGAACCGCCAGAACACTCCGGTCACTGCTGTCAGCCATTGGCTGAGAGCTCTGATCGCTGATTTTCCAGCATGCTCGTACAGAAGCCAGCTGGCATCTTTCAGACCGGCTGCCATTCACATGGGCTGAATGTCGGACGTTTTTTTATTGAATTGGCCAATGTCATCTGACATTCGGTCCATGTGTACTAGGCTTTACAGGAGCTAGGCAAGGGTGACACCTGTTTGAGCTTCCAGACTGTGCTGGAAGAAAAGAGTTCTTTGGACAGGCCCAGGACAAGCTGGTTGGAATCCCCCCTAAATGCTTGGGAATCACATGGAACTGTAACAAAACAGCTTGAATCTGTGAACTCAGCTGGCCTTCTAAGTAGGCTTCCCCAGTGACCCCCTCAAATATAACTAAGGCGATAAATGTGTTTCATCTTCGAGGTTTGGATTCCGTAGTTCAGTACAGCCTTCATGTCATCCCATGTGAGTTCTTTCTGCATTTTATAGCTCACGGATATAGCTCTCCTCTCCTGTGATGCAGTTGCCAGCTACACAGAAAGCACAGTTCTGTCTTCTTTTCAAGGGTATCAAAGAAACCGACTTTCCCACAAAAGTTTTCTGGTGGCCGTGTACATTTCTCATGGTCACTTTTTAACCATTTAAATACTACAATTATTTTTTGCTAGTTTAGCTAAAAAATAGCTGTTTTTTTTTCCGTATGATATCCATTTAAAAAGGTGCTTTAGTCCTTTTCTTTTCTTGGATATGGTAAAGAAAAGTTAGAACCTCTTTTCAGCCATACTGGTGAGATTTCTGATATTAAAAATTTCACATTAAATCAGAACCAAACCCTCCTATTGTTTTCAGCCAAAGAAGCTGCCATCTTGGCCTCTGTTGATCTGCAGTTGCCATGGTGTTGCACTTGTGATCGATTATGACACCAGCCATTTGATGTTTTGATAGTTTAGTTGAAAGCACAAGCAAATGTAACAGCATTCCTGGTATGCCTGGAGTATAACTGTTTTTTTAAACCATTAAATTGATGGGTTTGATTCTGCTTTAAATACTTTTGGCTGTGACTTTTAATCAGCAGCAAAATTATGTAAAAAATAAATTCTATTCCACATTCTTTCTACTGTCATTTAAATGAGCCCTAAAGGTCCTCTCCTCTCTTCCCTTTTATGGACATAAACATGAATGCATGGGTAGTTTGAGAGTGCATGCTTGCTCATGTGCCAGTAAGGCATTTTACTGCCCATTTCCAGCTCATACCCACTAGTCTGGCAACCTTCGCATGCTTATGGACAGCTTAGCATTTATAATGCTGGAATGTTAGTTTCCCATTTGTCAGAGAAAATTTTACACCACTGATATACTGTATTTCTGGTAGTTTTACTGCTATCTTTCCGCATAATTTTACTCCATCACGATTTCTGGATAAAGGATGTTTTTTTTTTTTTTTTTTTTATAATTTTTTTTAAATCCTTGCCTTAAAGCAATGGAGGCTTGTTACATTGTGTGGATATGCAATATGCAGTAAAATCCAACTGCTTTTTTTTTTCTTTCTCTTAAGTTAGACCTTGTAAAATTATTAAAAAGTACTGTAATATGTAACGTACTAAAAAAAAAACAGAAACCTTGAATCTACTTGTCTTTGCAACCATTTAAAACACCTTCCTGGTCTGGTTTTCTTTTTGGTTTGATTGCTGATTTAACATTATTTTGCTTGTGCTTCTTGTTTGCCTCTGTTTTGTAATCACATTACTAATTCATAATTGTCACTGCATTTGTACTAATGGGAAATCATCTGCCTTGTCATCAGAAAGTACAGGCTTTTTTTTCCTCCTTCTATTTCAGTTCTGAACTATGGAGATGAAAGCAATACTGAGCCAAGATTGTATAGTGAAAAAAAAAAGGCTGAAGCTTTTCCTGTCCTAAAAATGTATACTGTAACTAGCGGTATCTAAGATACGGGCTAGAAAAATAGACCTCCTCGGGTTGATTTACTAAAACTGGCGAGTGAAAAATTGCAGCTCTGCATTGGAACCAATCAGTTTCCAGGTTTTTTGCCAATGCTTAATTGAACAACATAAAGTTTGAAGCTGATTGGCTACCATGCAGAGCTGCACCAGATTTTGCACTCTCCAGTTTTAGTAAATCAACCCTACAGTGTCTCCCAGGCAATGCTGTTTTATGTATTATCAACAAAACTACCTTTTTGTCAACCCTGCCCATTTCCTTTCTTTATTTTTAAAGAGTTGGTCCAACCAAAATTTAGTTTTTAGAAGTTGCTGGTGAGTCAAATTTATAGATTGGAAAGTACATCCAATGGAGTAGAATGCAGGAGGACCCAGATTCCAAGGTGGGCAGGAAGGAAGCCAGGAAACCATGGTGAACAGATGTCACAGCTGGAGAACCCAACTGATATAAAATAGTTCAGGCGGTGATGTAGCGCTGCGGAATCTACTTAAAGTGGTAGTAAACCCTCCTATCATTTTCAGTCAAGAAAGCTGCCATCTTGGCCTCTTTTTAATCTACAACTGCCATGATGCTGCACATGTGATCAGCTATGACACCAGCCATTGGATGGTTTGACAGTTTGGTTTAGAGCACAACCAATGGGAGTGTTACATTTCCGGCACGTGCCGGAAATTTAACTGGTTTTTAAACTGTTAAATGGATGGGTTTACTACCACTTTAAAGAGGTTGTAAAGTCAGAAGATAAAAAGCCTTCTGTGTACAACAGCCCCCCTAATACTTACCTGAGCTCCATTTAGATCAGTGGTTCTCAACATCAGTCCTTAAGTACCCCCCAACAGCCAAGTTTTGGGAATTTTTCTGTCCAAATACTAAGCCTTTGACTCTGATTTAAAGCACTTGTGCAACATAAAGGAAAACCTGAAAACATGGCCTGTTGGGGGTACTTGAGAACTGAGGTTGAGAACCACGGATCTAGATCCAGTGTTGTTGTAGGACTGTCTCGTCTGACCGGGACTCTCCTCCTCATTGACTAAGACAGCAGCATGTTGCCAATGCGGAGAGAGAGGGGGCGGGGCCAGGCCATGGCTCTGTGTGTATATGGACACAGGGAGCTGTAGCTTGGCTTGGGTGCCCCCATAGCAAGCTGCTTGCTGAGGGGTCACTCAACAGGAGGGAGGGGCCAGGAGCACCGAAGAGGGACCCGAGAAGAGGAGGATCTTGGCTGCTCTGCGCAAAACCACTGCAACAGAGCAGGTAAGTATGACATTTTTGTTATTTTTAACTAAAAAAAACAACAAGACTTTAGTTTCACTTTAAAATGTGCTATCGGTTTTGGGTGGACTGACTGTGCATTTAACACCAAAGATTATTTTAAAAATGATAGTGAAAGAATATTATATAAAAGATAATACAAATGTTGGGTGCATTGTTCTTAAAGTCTTGTGTAGCAAAACACTTTTTTTTAATTTCTGATATAGTAGGGAACAGTTAAAAGCCTTGCTAGTTTATTTTTTCTATCATTGGGGAAATGTCCTGCGAAGCAACAGAAAATTAGAGGAAATCTCCCAAAGTGAGGGGAAAGCCATCTTCAATAACTGTCCCTGATATAACCGGCGTCCCCGTTGGAAGATTTCCTCTTACCTTTTGTTTTCTGGCACAACTGAAAAGTTTTGTATTTCACCTCACTTTCTGTCTTGATGATAGTACTCCTTGAGACAGAGTGGTGAATCTCCCCAATAGGGGCACAGACAGCAGAAAATAATTGACGGGGGGTGTAAACCTTCCCCATGACATCCCATGCTTAGAGATTCACTTTTGCTACCTATTTTTCCAAACGTTTGCAGGTCATCATCCACACAAATTACATCTTGACTACAATTACAGTACTTGCAAATCTAAAAGGCTTAAACAAATAGCTTAACTGGTTAATGAATCTGATTACTTATGGTACCTTACTCTACCAGATTATCTGCCCGTTTCTGTAGAGAAAGGCAGAAGACAATGGGGCTCTGCAGCATACAGCATTATACTTTTGAAAACTGACCCTTCCCAGGGACTGAATCTAGAAATTCCAAGCACGTTTTGCCTAAGATTGGAAGATATTTTATTACATCTGAGTGTTAGAACTCTGTGTTCATAGTTTTTGTATTCTAATTTCAAAGCTTTATTTTTATTTTTGCACAAGTTCCCTATGTGAAAAGTACAATATTTCCTGTCTCTGTGCCTGAGACTTTTTAAGGTATGAGCCTGCTGGAACAGAGATAGTCAATCCGATAACTGTATAAATACCTTTGGTGCAGGACTTTTCTATTTATTTATCTACTCCTAGTCAGCATTGCTGGTGACCTGTCAGGTTCAGATACTGCCCAGTATAAAGTTATTCATCTGTCAGAGCTACACTATTGAATACCCAATCCCAGGGGCTTGCGCATCATTTTTAGTTTTGTAATTTCCCATGAAGGGCGATTTCAAAGACCTCCCCTA
The DNA here is from genome assembly GCA_018402905.1 of Glandirana rugosa. Taxonomy (NCBI): domain Eukaryota; kingdom Metazoa; phylum Chordata; class Amphibia; order Anura; family Ranidae; genus Glandirana; species Glandirana rugosa. The sequence continues at coordinate 1,413,766 of BLSH010017412.1, read as the reverse complement.
CTGTCAATTTCACAAAGCTTTTTCCCAGTTTCTTCTAGACCAGAGGTCTACAAACTAAGGCCTGTGAGCCACATTTGCCCCCCTACAACTGCAGCTAGGGTCATTGGCATAGATTCAATTTGCACAAATTGAGGATTCAAGCAAGTGGAAAATGCTTAGGGTCTCCACCCTCTGCCACTGACCTTGGAACCAATGGAGGACAGAACCTCCTCCACTCCAGAATTCCTGTGGGTCCTGGCTGCTACAACCGCACTGTAAGCCTTACACTGGTGATGAGGACTCAGGGACCCTAATTAAAGGGGCCATTCTGATGGCTAATCTGATATATAGAGGGGCTTTAGGGCCGGTTCACACCTAGGCGATCCAACTTCAAAGGAGACTTTGCTAGGCGACTTCAAGGCAACTTAAGCGTGACTTACAACATGACCTGAAGCGACCTCCATGCCAGGCAACTTTGCCTGTGGCCAATCGGAGAAGAGAGGGAGGTGGGTTGCCTTAAATTATTTTTCTTGTTCCTGTAAAGTCGCTTCTTTATAGACAGTGATCAGACTTGCAAGCGACTTCCATTGAATTCTATGGGCTCAAATCGCCTAGAAGTCGCCTTGAAGTAAAACCGGAACCTTTTCAGAAGTCGCCCTGAAGTCAGAGCAACTTGAGTAGCGCATATTAAGACGGCTCCCATTCATTTCAATGGGATATCTGATGTCAATCGATTTGAGGCGACATGAGGCCACACAAGTTGGTTCGCAAGTCGCCTAGATGTGAACCGGCCCTAAGTTTAAGAGGGAACCCTGATGGGGACCCTAATATGTATATACGGGGAAACTCATTATTTTCAAAACTGATTTTTACTACTTGTAAAATATATGTTGTGGCCCTTGTACTGAAAAGTTTAAAGACCCCAGCATCTCACTCCTAGACATCCCATTGACATGTTGCCTAGTTCTGTGCAGTGGTGTTGATTTACTTAGTGATTGTAAAGGGTTCCTTTTTTTTTCTCTTAAATAACAAACATGTCATGCTTACCTGCTCTGTGCAAGGGTTTTGCACAGGGTGGCCTGGAAGCTCCTTTTCTGGGGTCCCTCGGTGGCGCTTCTGGCTCCTCCTCTTCATCAAGCTCCCCCAAAGAGAGCCGATTTCAATGGGGTAACCGTGCGGGCACGCTTCTGAGTCCTGCTTCTGCATCCATTGACACAAGACAGCAGGATTCGGCCCCCGTGTCACTGGATTTGATTGACAGCAGTGGGAGCTGTCATCCGGCTTCAGCTGCTGGGCTCGTGCTAGTCGCTGGAACAATCGGGGTTCAGGTAAGAAAAAGGTGGGCTCTGGGGGGCAGCTGCAACACAGAAGGCTTTTTACTTTAACCACTTCAGCCCCGGAAGGATTTCCCCCTTTAGGACCAGATCACTTTTTGGGATTTGGCACTGCTTCGATTTAACTGACAATTGCGCGGTCGTGCGACGTTGCACCCAAACAAAATTTGCATCCTTTTTTTCCCACAAATAGGGCTTTCTTTTGGTGGTATTTGATTACCTCTGCATCATTTCTGATCGCCGCTATAAACGAAAAAAGAGCGTCAATTTTGAAGAAAAAAATTTATTTTCTTTTAGCAAAAATACAAATCCAAAAAAAAATATAAAACATTTTTTTCATTGGTTTGGGCTGATTTTATATTCTTCCTCATATTTTTGGTTAAAATTATTGGTTTGTGCAAAAGTTGCCGCGTTTACGGATGATGGGAATTCATTTCTGGGGTTTTTTATTTTTTTTAAATTTTTTACTAGTAATGGCGGCGATCTGCGATTTTTAGCGGTACTGCGATATTGCGAGGGACATGTCGGACCATTTTGACACTTTTTTGGGACCAATGACATTTATACAGCGATCAGAAATTTGAATGTCCACTGATTACTGTATAAATGTCACTGCCAGTGAAGGGGTTAACCTGGGGGGGTAGTGAAGGGGTTAACTGTGTTCCCTAGGCTTGTTCTACCTGTGAGGGGCCTGGGCTGTTATGGGCATAAGAGATCTAACTGATCCCAGTGACAGGGATCAGTAGATCTCTTATGCCCCCACTGACAGAGCCGGGAACCGCCGTGTTTACATTGGCGGTTCCCCGTTCTTTTGCTGTGGCCTCTCATCGCGGCTCGCTGGCGGACATCGGGTCCGCCTGAGCCGCGGGCACACTCCTCCGGAGTGTGGCGCGTGCCTCCTAGCGGCCACTCCGCAAATCTCCATTTATTTACGGCGATTCGCGGGACGCATCCACACTGCCACAGTAAATATACTGCACGCGGTGTGGAAGGGGTTAATTCATAGAATGCATTAAGGTGAAAAACCCTGAGACTTTACAACTCCTTTAAGGATTATGGGCTGTTCACTTGTGAAGTGAGTAAAGGAAACTGTGCCTTTGGTTATGCAGTCCTGTGAGCAAACATCCTGTATCCTTGGATAATAGCCCTGTAAATACCCCCTCATTACCAGGTAATTTTTCAGTTTTCAGTGCTATGATACTTTAACAATTACTCAAACATCCAATAGTGTACCCAAATGATTTGATATAAGATATTTTGGAACCATTAGGGCATTTTTTTTTCAGTCTGATTTATCTATTTTCTTGAGGTCTTAAAATGCCCCCTAACTCGTTTAGTCTAGGATGAAGAGCATAGTGCAGCAATGGGAATTATAGCAATTAAATTACCATCCTCTTAGGTGGTGGTTGGTGGTAAGTGCTCATTTAATTGTTGGTGGTCAGTGGTGTGGTTGTGCACTGTAACATTGGTGGTCAGTTTGCCCCTTTATGGTTTGAACCCTTCCTTGCTGCTCAGTGGGGATAATGGTGCTGCAGAAATAGATGTCTACCTCCCTGCTGTAGTTTTCTTTTTTATACATACAGTATTGCGGTAGGGAGGTAGTTACATTACATTGAGGCTGCTTTTAGCATCATATATCAGTTATAAAAGAAGTAAATGGGTGCTTTGAAATGTGAGCTTTCAAGGTAACATAAGGCAACAGAGTTTTAAAAATATTAGGTAAACCTAAATTCGGTCTCTGCAGCATTATGCCATAATGTGCTAGTATGCACTACAGACACATGCTGTTATTTTTTATTTTTATTTTTTTAGTGTTGACTCTTATGATTTACTGTATTATGTTTGCTCTTATCAACCCCCACTGAAAGCAGAAATTACTCTTTTTGGTTGTTCGGACACTGGCGGGTGCCGTCTTCTTAAAACCCAATGACTCACCCTGCTGGCTAATTGCGGGGATGAATCAAAACACAGTTCTGTCCAAAATGCATCAAAAATGCATGTATATGCCTTTTTGATGAAACCCCCTTGAAGTTCATGGGGCCAAGATAGGTGCTCCCTTAAAGGGGTTGTAAAGGTAGTTTTTTTTTTATCTTCATGTATTCTATACATTAACCACTTCAGCCCCGGAAAGATTTCCCACTTTAGGACCTGAGCACTTTTTGCGATTCGGCACTGCTTTGCTTTAACTGATAATTGCACCGTCGTGCGACGTTGTACCCAAGTGAAATTTGCGTCCTTTTTTTCCCACAAATAGAGCTTTTTTTTTGTGGTATTTGATCATCTCCGCATCATTTCTGATCACCGCTATAAACAAAGAAAAGATCGATAATTTTGCAAAAAAAAAACAATAGTTCTTTTTGCTAAAATACAAATAAAAAAAAAAATGTATTCATCGGTTTTGGCCGATTTTCTATTCTTCCTCATGTTTTTGGTAAAAAAAAAATCAGCGTTTATTGACTGGTTTGCGCAAAAGTTGCCGTGTTTACGAACGATGAGAATTCATTTATGGGGTTTTTATTTATTTATTTTTTTACTAGTCATGGAGGCGATCTGCAATTTTTAGCCGGACTGCGATATTGTAGCGGACATGTCGGACCATTTTGACACTTTTTTGGGACAGTTGGCATTTATACAGTGATCAGTGTTATGAAAATGCACGGATTACTGTATAAATGTCACTGGCAGGGAAGGGGTTAACCTACAGGAGTACTCCTAAGGGTTAACTGTGTTCCCTGTGTTACTAACTGTAACTGTGGGGGCTGGTCTAAGTGGGGGGAGGAAAGTGATCGCAGCTCTCAAATACAGGGAGCCTGCAATCACATTCCTTCCCCCTGTCAGAACGGAGATATGTGTGTTTACATACAAGGACCTCCATTCTGTCACTGCGGGGGAGCAATAGCGGATAGCCAGCGGACATCGAGTCCACTCTACCCGCTCCCTGGTTCCCCCGGAACACAGTGAGCGTGCCTCCGGCGTGGACGAGCCGCGATCTCGCAGCCGCCGTCAGGTGACGGCGGTTTGCGATATCAAGCCAAGTTGCGGCGGGCGGTCAGCAACTGGTTAAGATAAAAGGCCTTCTGTGTGCAGCAGCCCCACTAATACTTACCTGAGGTCCCCCTCTGTCCAGCCTGTCCAGGAGTGTCTATCCCGTCCGAAATCCTCCTTCCTGATTGGCTGAGACACAGCAGCGGCACCATTGGCTCACGCTGCTGTCAATCAAAGTCCGCTGTAAAATCAGGGTAGAGAAGGGGATGGGCTGGGTCAGGGCTCCATGTCTGAATGAACACAGGGAGCTCTGACTCAGCTTGAGTGCCCCATAGCAAGCTGCTTGCTGTGGGGTCACTGAACAGGAGGGAGAGGCCAGGAGCACAGGAGACGGACCCGAGAAGTGGAGGATCCAGGCTGCTCTATGCAATTTCACTACAACAGAGGAGGTAAGTATTACATGTTTGTAAAGCCTCATATACACGACTATCAGATGACCTTTCATCCGTTTTTTGTTGCATGCTAGTCTCATGTCGAAAGTGAAGAGGTTACTAACCATATGAAAATTCTCCTACGACCGAATACAACTTGAAAAGTGACGTAATGTGTTGAATAGTTTTTGTACGTATTTTTCGTTTCTGAGCATGCATAGTCTTGCTCTTACAATTTTTTCAGACGAAAACCGTACTAAGTAAACGAAAATGAGGCATTGACTTCACGTCGACAAAAATTTTATAGTCTGCACATCAGTATTTATTCGTCCGAAAAGCCAGAATCGACTGTTGAAAGGGCCATACTAACTGTAAGATTTTCGGGCGATCGGCTGTCGAATGAAAATTACCATACGAGCTTTCCATTGTGTATACGGGGCTTTATTTTTATAGGAAAAAAAAATTAGACTTTACAACCACTTTGAATTGAATAGGTTGTTTTACAAGGCAAGGGTTCACGTATACTTTAATGACATTGGTTGGCTGTGTTTTGTTTTTTTTTGTCCACCCTCCTGATATCTGTTTTCTACATCTCATTTTTACTTTTCATAACATGTCTGCTTTAAAAGAAATCCTATGTAGATATCTGATTTATAAGTAATTGCATCCTTTAAAGGAGTTGTAAACCCTCAGCCTAGATTCCCACAAGAGAAGGGGCTGAGCCGCCATTTGGCGGCTCCTGTCCATTCTCACAGAGCAGCAGCTGCAGGGGGAGGGAGGGGCCGCGAGCAGGGGAAAATATCCCCATCTCCGTGTTAGATGCGCTCCCATTGAACACAATGGGCTGGGAATTCACACTGCACCATTTTCTGTGCAATGCAGACCGCGAATGCACCACACATATGTGAACTGTGTTTTCAAGTGTCCTGCAAATTGAATTTAAGCCGCATCCAATTCGCATAGGTGTGAACCCAGCCTCAAGGTTTTTCACCTCCTATGCATTGAGGTGAAAACCCTTCTGCGCTGCAGCTGCCCCCCAGAGCCCTCTTTTTTTTTTTTTCCTTGCATGAGCCCAGCAGCTCCAGCCGCTGTTTTGGGTCCTCATTGGATAGATTGATAGCAGCAGGAGCTATTGGCTCCCGCTGCTGTCGGTCAAATCCAGTGACACGGGAGCCAGGGGCGGGGTCGAGTCCTGCTCTCAATGGACACAGCAGCAGGATGCGGAAGCGCGCCCACACGGGTGCCCCCGTGGAAAGCGTTTCTCCACAGGGGCACACGATGAAGAGGAGGAGCCTGGAGCACCACCGGGGGACCCCAGAAAAGGAGGATCGGGGCCGCTCTATGCAAAACCCTTGCACAGAGCAGGTAAGTATGACATGTTTGTTCTACAAAAATAAAAAATCTTTACAACCCCTTTAACTTGCACAGCTTATAACTTGTGTAGAGTTGCTACAATCCCTGGGATGTCTCTAGGGAGGTTTTCTCTATCTCCCTGTGTACATTTTAAATATTTTTCTGTAGAAAATGCAATCCATAATTGGGGAAATGAGGGGTGTAATTAAAGGTTCATATTTCAAGCAAAGAAAAAAAGCCAGTTTTGTGTGCATGATATTGTTCAATTTCCACTTTCATTTTCCACCCACCTAGAGAGTTGTGTTAGAAATAATTAGCAACTGAGAGTGCTGCAAAGCATTAGTAAAGTGCTCAGTTATCATTCATCCATATAGTGGGTATGCAACCTGAAAAGGAGGCTGCATGCATAAAATACCCCCTTTTTTCTGAATTGCTGAAGGTTTTCTTTTTTTGTTGGATGATTAAGCACTGATTTATATTCATTCATGCCTCTCTCTCTCTCTAAACAATCTTTGCAGAATCTAAATTGCATTTGCTGCGTGCAGCCTTAGCTAAACTGTTGCCAAATTTGGTAATTTAAACTCTTTTATTCAGCTTATTGGACTTATTTAAAAGTGAGCTCTGGTCAGAATTGAGCATGAAACCTTGAAATGGAATGACGGAATAAAGCTTAACCTGCTCAGTAACTCAGTAAAGGGGAACTTCCACTGAAAAGCAAGCTTATTAGATCAGGCCCCATACTGTTATAGTACACTGCTGCATTAAAGTTGGCAATGGGTGAAAAAGAAGTTGCTTTCGGGTCCTAGGAGAAGGCGTTGTCATTAGGTTCGGGGCAGTCAGCATTTCTTGGGATCTTGCCCAAAGGCTCCCATCATCACCCTCAGCTGATTAGAAGCCGGGGTAAGGTAAACAAGTTGGCTAATTAGCTTGCACAACTCAGTGTACATTCTAAAGGTAGCATAAAATAGACAATAGATAATTCCCGCACTCAAGGAGAGGAGGTTTCTCCACAGTGGTGAATACGGGGTGTTTGGCTTGTGATATCACCGGGTAATGTGCTGCCGTGCTGCCTCTTGATGAACTGGGGAAGTTCCAACACATTAGAAGAACAGAAAGCACACAAGGGTGCACTGACCTAGCGCATTATCCTCAGTACAATGGCGTTTAATAAAATTTCATAAAATATATTCACACCATCAGAGAACGCCTTTGGATGCGAAGCCGCATACTGTTTGAAAACGCTTGAAATTTGATCATCTTTGTGAGTATATTTTATGAAATTTTAATAAACGTCATTTTACTGAGGATAATGCGCTAGGTCAGTGCGCCCTTGTGTGCTTTATTTACATTCTAAAGGTGTTTGAGCGCAGGCAGGTAAGAAGGTTTTATTGCAGAAAAGACATAACATAAGCCTGCCGGCTCACTATTTTTTCTGTTGGTTAGTAAAGTTCCAGTCTTAACGCCAGTTGCACATGGACATAATTTACTGCTGTTTATACTTGGGATCTTGTTGACAGGATTGTTAGAAATTCTGTATATATCCCTACAGAACAAACAGTGCACAGTACACATTTTGCTCCTTAACTGCAGACAGGAAACAGGAACCTTTCGTTATAGAGAAAAGACATAGAGTTTAACCATAGATGCAGCTACAAACTTGTAAACACTGCCATCTACTGGTTGAAGAATATATCAGTACTGAATACTTCTACTGATAGAGGTTGCACAAAAATACATGAGTAATGTATTCCAACAAGGATCCTGCATAAAATGTTCCATAAAGACTGCGCAAAAGCTCATAATATGTAAAATTCTTCTTCATTGCCAGCTGTGTACATTGTTCCATAGTTAACAATGCATCTGTATTCAGATCAATAGAAAACGTGGTGTGCTTTTTTTACTCCTGTGTGCAAGGGGCCTAATGTAGCAATTTATTATGGAACGTGAGGGCCCAGGTGTGATATGCAAACCTTTGCTTTTTGGTGCAAGGCCCGCATCAGTTGGTTACAATATGGAAATGGACTGCAGAGGGGTACCCTGGTGAAAAAAGTTTACAAACTACTGGCTTTACGCATTGGTCTACCCTGTTTTGTTGGTGAACGCCTGCTTGTAATGCAGGAGAACTGTTCCAAAACACACTCGCTACAAGCTCCGTCCTGAATCTAATACACAGATAATGTGATGTAAAATAGAAAAAAAATGTTATGGTCTTAACCACAAGGAATAAAGGAAAATACTAACAAACCCACTAAGGGCCGGTTCACACTGCCGCGACTTGCACTCGGACTTGTGTCGCTCCAAGTCGCTTGACATCAGAAATCCCATTGAAATGAATGAGAGCCATCTTAACCACCTCCTACCCGGCCACTGTATATATACGGCTGGGTGGGAGCTTCCCCGTTCTGACAGGACGTGTATTTATGTCCTGCAGAACGGGCGCTCGCAGCGCGGCCACACTGTGCGCTGCGGCTCGATCCTGTGATCATGCTCACAGATGATCTCACAGATCGCCCCCTACACAGTGCACCAAGCACCACTTATACCCTTGTCCCCATACACATCAGTGTCCCCATAAAACAGTCCCCAAAACATCTGTATGTCCCCCATCACATCTGTCACCATACACAAAACATCTGTCTGTCCCCGTCACATCTGTCACAGTCCCCAAAACATCTGTCTTTCCGCCAACACCAAATAAACCCCGATTTGGGTGATTTTTACCAAAGAAATGTAGCAGTATCCTTTTTGGTCAAAATTTATGAAGAGAAATTACTTATTTGCAAAATTTTATAACCGAAACCAAGAAAAATGCATTGTTTTTGAAAATTTTCAGTCTTCTTTTTTAATTTATAGCGCAAAAAATAAAAAACCCAGGGGTGATTAAATACCACCAAAAGAAAGCTCTATTTGTGTGAAGAAAATGATAAAATGTTCATATGGGTACAGTGTCGCATGACTGCCCAATTGTCATTCAAAATGCAACAGCGCTGAAAGCTGAAAATTGGTCCGGGAAGCAAGGGGGTTTAAGTGCCCAGTATTGAAGTGGTTAATGTACACTACTGAAGTCGCTCCGACTTCAAAAAAGGTTCATGTACTACTTCAAGGTGACTTCTATCTGACTTGTGCCCATATAATTCAATGGATGTCACATCCATGTCGGATCCCCATCTATATTGAAGCGACTTACAGGAAAAAAAATAATTTACCAATGTACTCCCCACAAATTACACAGGCAACCTCCTCCCTCCCTCCCTTCTCTGATTGGCCACAGGCAAAGTCGCCTGGCATAGTCGAGTTTGAAGTTGTCTCAAAGTTGCCTCACAAGTCGGATCGCCTATGTGTGAACCGGTCCTTTACCTTTAAGCTTTTATACATGTACCATATATGCTTACATGTAATATAGAAACATACTTCAGACAGCTAAACACACCATTGATATACATATTTTCAAACCGTTTTATCTACCAAAGAATGTATTATTTTTAGAAGCCAGTCATGTGATCCAACCACTCCTGCCAGACAGCATAGCCAGGATTGGAACCTGCACTGGAGCCCCAGCAGTGCATTCATAGAGACCTTCAGATTGCTGACTGAATGGTAAACGAAAAGCAGCTGACTCCATGCCCTTATCACATTGCTCCATTCTCCTGTCAGCATGTGCACTGCTGCAGAGCTTCATTAGCTCTGAGTGTGTGTTCCCTTCTCAGGCTAAAGTGGTTTCATAGAGGAGGTTTATACCAAGGCAGATTTTAAGTACTTCATCACTTACATTTTTAAGGCCTCATACACACGGACGTTTTTTGACGCCATCGTTTTCTGGCGTCTTTTGCAGCTCTCCATGTTAGTCAACGGCCCCATAAAAACGTTGGCGTTTTTGAGCTGTAGATGGCCTCGGTGTTAGTGAGTTGAAAGTAGAACCCACGGCCATCGCGTTCTGAGGCTGTAACATTTTGGCATTTTTTGACGCCGCAAAACGCCAACAAACGCCAACTAATATTGTACCGGCGTTTTCAGGCATTTTTTGACGCCGATGTTTTTAGGTTGAAAAATAGCAGAGGGATGATTTTTTTCTAAAACCGCCTATTGACGCCGACGCTCACTTACGCTCACTAACGCCGATGCATAACGTAGAAAAACACAGATTTTTTTTTTCCTTGACGTCGGGCCCGACGTTTTGTTTATTTTTAAAGATACGCCCGTGTGTATGAGGCCTAAAGGTGTTGTAAAGACAGAAGGTTTTTTTATCTTAATACATTCTGTGCATTAAGATACAATGTCTTCTGTGTGTAGCAGCCCCTAATTATTTACCTGAGCCCCTTCTCTTTCCAACAATGTCCACGAGTGTCTTAGCCGTCCAGGACACTACTCCTGATTGGCTGAGACACAGCAGCGGTGCCATTGGCTCCTACGGCTTTCAATCAAAGTCATCAGCCAATCGGGGGATAGAGGGGGTGTGGCCAGGGTAAAGAAACTTACTTACTACTTGCGTATCCCACAATGTCGGTACCCCTAGCTGATCCGTCCGAGGTGAAGCCTTGTGGAAATTTCACAGATCGCCGCATTGTTGTGCAGCGATTTTACAGGTACCTGGTTTTTACAGGTCTCCGCTCCCCCCCCCCCCCAAAAAGTGCCAAATGTGGCAGTGGAGAGGGTAAGGGTGCAAACAAGCAGAGCTTCCACTTTTGGGTGGAGTTCCTCTTTAAGTTTTTATATAGTTTATCTGGTTGAAAAAGACACAAGTCCATCCAGTTCAACCAACACTTTAAAAAAAAAAAACAAAAAAAAAAAACCTTAATGTACACAATCCTATACCTACAGTTGATCCAGAGGAAGGCATACTTTATTTAAAAGTACTCTAGATTGTGTGTGTTTTTTTTTTTTTTTTTTTTGTTTTTTTATTATTAAATAGTTCATGGCTGCTGCTTTTTTTTATTTTGCATCTTTTATTTTTTATACAGCTTCATATAAAGATGGACGCTTGATTTAAGATATGTGTTTTGTGGAGACAGCTGTTTTTAGTGTACATCAGCAGTTTGTCTATTGCACAATCAGGAAGTTGAGAAAAAAAGAGAACTTTCCAACAGGAAAAGCCAGCTTCCGTGCATATTTGTGAGATACAGATGACTGATGTATTGTCCTTATTATCATAGCCCTGTACAAGGCATTTATCATTACAGTTATTAGGATTATTTTATAAGGTACATACGCAATACTACAGTAAACTTTAGCACCAGTTGCCACTACTCTTCTATGCAGTGGTTCTGATTGATTTATCCTAAAAAAAGGTAAAAATCAACCATTGGTTACTGCTTTTGTTTATAAAAACCAATGCTCTTCTCACTGTCCTATTGATAGAGGAACTGTAGTATATTTTTATATGAATGAGACCACGTTTATGTAAAATATGGCATCAGCCATATTTAGTTAAAGCATATGGAGGCTGCGCTTTCTGGTTGCGCCTTGTTGATCCCCATAGTGTATTGAAAGTTTTATTACACACTGTCTATTATGACGGTGGTATTTTTTACTTGCAATATTATCTTCTGTATCTCCTTTTCACTTGCTTGAAAGAATATGCATGTACATTATTTTTGCATCTACAGTATCCCTACAAACATGTAAGATTACGAGATCATGTAAGTGTCGTCAAACTGTTACATGTGCAATTTAAGAGAAAAAAAAATGCATTGCTCTTTTGCTTTGACCTGGCTTACCAGTGCTCTTCAGTTGTCTTGGATAAGGACCTTTCACACCAGCTCACCAGGTCCACCTGTCCATTTTTCAGGCAGACCTGATTGGACCATCCATTGTTGTCTATGGGGTGGCGGATATCGGTAGACGTGTCCACTGTCACCTGCCGAAATCCGACCCAATCCAGTCCGCTAAAAGTAGACAGATGGTGATCCGATCCCCATCCATTTGTCATCCGATCCGCCAATCAGATGGAAATGGATAGGCGGTCTGTTTCCATCCGACTGCTCCATAGAGAACATCGGGCTGTGTCAATGTCCACTCTGCATAGCGGAGCGGACACGGACCTGCCTCCCGCTTGCTGAGCGGTCATCCGCAGAGAGATCCCCTGCTGAGCAGGCAGATTTGCCTGGACGGATACTGCTTCATTTTGGAAGGGGCCTAAAGCTGGCCAAGATGCAGGCATGCTTTGCTAGGTAACTTTAAAGTGATACTAAACACACCCTGTTTAATTTACATTGTCCCTTTTGTTTCTGTGTATGGATGATGGCACCGTAATTATTTTAATAAAAAAAAAAGTCAGGGCTCGACAAACCCCAGGCGCCAGGTCGCCGTGGTGAGTAGAAAATGCGGCCTGGCGCCTAGGCTGTTGTCAGCCAGAGTGGCTAGCACAGGGGGGAGCAGCTTGGCGCCACATCACCGGGCGGCCGGTGTTCGTTTTCGGATGCTGGGAGTGGGGAGGGGCGGGTTAGTAGTGGAGCTGTAGGGTAGTAGGAGAGGCGGGCCGGAGGAGTGGATAGGGACAGGGTGGAGCCCCTTGCACGACGCGGTCCCTGCGTGCGTCTCTCTCTCTCTCTCTCTCTCTCTCCCCCGCTGGCTACGGATCTACATCGCGATGTGCGGGGAGACTCCGTGCAGAAGGAACCGGCAGCTCTGAATGAACACAGCAACGGCCCTGAACCGAGACACTACCTCGCAGGGGATCCCCCGCAGGGGATCTTGGCTCCAGTTCACCCCCGGACGGGCTCAGAGTCGAGCCTGAGAGTCGCCAATTCCTGGACAGCCTATGTGACCACCTATCAGTGCCCCACCAGTGCCTCCTCCTCAGTGCCCCACCAGTGCCTCCTCCTCAGTGCTCCACCAGTGCCTCCCTCCTCAGTGCCCCACCAGTGCCTGCCTCCCTCCTCAGTGTCCCACCAGTGCCTCCCTCCTCCTCATTGCCCCACCAGTGCCTCCCTCCTCCTCAGTGCCCCACCAGTGCCTCCCTCCTCCTCAGTGCCCCACCAGTGTGACTCCTCCTCCCTCCGTGACCACCCCG
>BLSH010017412.1:1385091-1399579 GCA_018402905.1 Glandirana rugosa | reverse complement strand
CAGTGCCTCCCTCCCTCCTCAGTGCCCCACCAGTTCCTCCCTCCCTCCTCAGTTCCCCACCAGTTCCTCCCTCCCTCCTCAGTGTCCCACCAGTGCCTCCCTCCCTCCTCAGTGCCCCACTAGTGCCTCCCTCCCTCCTCAGTGCCTCCGTGCCCCATCAGTGCAGCCTCATCACCACACATTACTGAAGGAAGAAAAATTACTTCCAAAATTTTAGAACAGGTTTTTTTTTTTTCTTTAAAATTTTCAGTATTTAGCAAAAAATAAAAACCCCCACTGGTGATTAAATACCAAGCTCTATCTGTCTCAAAAAAAGATAGAAATTTCATATGGCTACAGTGTTGCATGATAGCGCTGAAAGACAGAAATTGGCCTGGGCAGGAAGGGGGTGAAAGTGCCCGGTAGGCAAAAGGTTAAAAGAAAAAATAGTCTCCTAACTTTTTTAGCTGGCTCCTAGATTCAGAGCAAATTTGTCATGCCCTTATCTAAGTCCCTTTTTCTTAATCTTTATAACTGTCACATGACCCAGCTCTCTCCCAGCTTGTCTGTAGGGAAACACAAGCAGGAGGAGCTTCTAGTCCTCTGCTGATGGTCACATGTTTAATCACTAAAGCCCCTGGAAGGTTTTACCCCCTTAATGACCAGGCCATTTTTGCGATACGGCACTGCATCACTTTAACTGAAAATTGCGCAGTCGTGCGACGATGTACCCGTACAAAATTGATGTCCTTTTTTCCCACAAATAGAGCTTTCTTTTGGTGGTATTTGATCACCTCTGCCTTTTATTTTTTTGCGCTATAAACAAAAATAGCTGACAATTTTGAAAAATAAATAATATTTTTTACTTTCTGTTATAATAAATATCCCAAAAACAAATTTATTCATCAGTTTAGGCCAATATGTATTCTACATATTTTTGGTAAAAAATTCGCAATAAGCGTATATTGATTGGTTTGCGCAAAAGTTTTGGCGTCTACAAAATAGGGGATAGATTTGTGGACTTTTATTTTTCTTATTGTTTTTATTGGTAATGGCGGCGATCTGGGACATTGCAGCGGACAAATCTGACCCCAAGTGACCCTTTTTGGGGACCACTGACATTGTTACATTGGTCACTGCTATAAAAATGCACTGATGAATGTATAAATGACACTGGCAGGGAAGGGTGACACTAGGGTGTGATCAAGGAGTTAACTGTGTTCTCTGGGTGCTTTCTAACTGTGTGGAGGCTGGGCTGCCTGGAACAACACAGAGATCGCTGTTCCTGATCACTAGGAACCGCAGATCTCAATGTTGCTCCCTGTCAGAACGGGGATCTGCCTATCAGCCTCTCTTTACTGCAATCGCGGGTGGCCGGCGGACATCGAGCCCGCGGGCTGGCGCGTGCCCAGTGTGTCATGTGCACATACTGTATGGATACAGCAGTTTGCGCAGGAGAGCCGACCTGCCGCCGTATATATACAGTGGCTGGTCAGCAAACCGTTACAAAAAAAAAAAAACAGCCTTTGGAATATGAAGTAAAAATAAATAATATCAATAAACTGTTTGAAATTGACATGCAAATATGTTTTTGATATTAAATCTTTATTATTTTGTGGAAATAAATAATATCAATAAATTGTTTGAAATTGACATACAAATATAATTTTGAAATCAAGTCTTTATTATTTTGTGGAAATAACATGGTGTGGGTGGATTTCTGCCAGTCACAGGCTGTGTCACTTCCCTTCAGCCTGTGTTTTAGAATAAAAGGGAGATGAAGCCTCCATTAATCTACATGTATTATCCCACTCCCATTGTATTTAGTTGGTTAGTGGGCATGGAGGAAGAGGGAGATAGTGGGCTGTCCTTTACCACTGTGTATATGCTCACTTATGTGCCTCTATAGTCGCATGAGCTGCTCAGATGTGAATGAGAGGAAATAGGCACTCACTGATCACTGAGCATGTGCAGAGCTGCCACCACAGCTGCAAAATCTCTAGCTGAATGGACAGAAGGTGGAAATAGAGAGCAGCAGGATCAACTAGGATTTTTGCAGAATACAGAATTACAGTCTCATAGTGACTGAGTGAGCGTGAACAGTATTTATTGATAGTTCTTTTTTATGATATGGGTTTAGTGACACTTTAACCACTTCTGGACAGCCGGTCATGTATATACAGCTGTACTTTGAAGTAGAGTACCGTTGTTATGGTCCCGGTGTTGTTGTTTTCAGCGGGCGGCCCGCTTTCAGATAAAAGTGGTCTCTGCTGCGAGATCACTTTTATCGGGGGCGGGAGAGGTGCCCCCCTCCCGCCACTTTTCCGTCATCTCCACCACCTACTGGACCTGCCGGTAGCGATGGAGATGATCGTGCCCGCTCCCCTCCTGCACTGGTTGCCGAGTGAGCGGAAGATGGCGCCCACTCGGCTCCATAGCATTGACTGGCGGAAGCGACGTCAAGCGTCACTTTCACCCAATGCTCTTAAAGGAGACATTTTTTTTTTTTTTTCAAGCGTCTTCTTTTTTTTTCATTTTTTTATTTTTTTTATTGCATTTAAGTGTAAATAGGAGATCTGAGGTCTTTTTGACTCAGATCTCCTATTTAAGAGGTCCTGGCGTTCCTGGCGTGCTTTTTTCTATTACAAGGGATGTTTACATTCCTTGTAATAGGAATAAAAGTGATCAAATTCTTTTTCCTTTTAAAGGACGGTGTAAAAATAAAAAGTAAAATAAATACGAACATTTTTTTTTAAAGCACCCCGTCCCGCCGAGCTCGTGTGCAGAAGAGAACGCATACGCGCATATGAAAATAGTGCTCAAACCACACGTCAGGTATTGCCGCGATCTTTAGAGCGAGAGAAATAATTTTAGTACTAGACCACCTCTGCAACTCAAAACTGGTAACCTGTAGAAATTTTTAAACGTCGCCGATGGAGATTTTTAAGTGCCAAAGTTTGATGCCATTCCACGAGTGGGCGCAATTTTGAAGCATGACATGCTGGGTATCAATTTACTCAGCTTAACATTGTCTTTCACAATATGGAAAAAAATAGGCTAACTTTACTGTTTTATCTTTTTAACTCAAAAAAGTGAATTTTTCAACAAAAAATCGCGCTTGTAAGACTGCTGTGCAAATACAGGGTGACCTAAAGTATTACAACGACTGCAATTTTATTCTCTAGGGTGTTAGAACCCCCAAACATTATATATATATATATATATATATATATATATATATATATATATATATATATATATATATATATATATATATGTGTGTATGTATGTATGTATGTATGTTTTATAAGTAATTTTATAGCAAAAACTGATTTTAACTTGTAAACACCGACTCTCAAAGAGGCTTGGTCCTTAAGTGGTTAAAGCACTGTACTAGGTTGGTGTTCTCTATTGAGGAGGGGAGGTGTAGAGTGAGAAGCAGGAAGCCAGTGCTTGCTTCATCAGGGAAAAACGGTAGCGATTGGGAAAGATCTTTTAACCAATCCTGGTCGACTGTTCTAGGCTGGCAGCCACCAGCCGGTTGTGCAGTACCCACAATGTACGCCTGACCAAACCGGGGAACTGTTGTTTTCTGCAGTCTAATCGTACCCACAGTCATAAGACAACACAACTATTAACATAAGTGAGCCCAGAGTATTTTTGCACCGTGGATGTCTGTACTTACAGCAATGTATTGTTTTATTTCATATAGCTGGTGGGTTTTTAACTGAAAGATCTCAAATATTTCCTCACTTTTTCATAGGTTTTTGGACAAGAATCATTATACAATACATTGGATCCTTTTAAAAATAACATTGTTTTAGGAGATGTGGCCAACATCTATCATATGTATGGTTGATAGAGCCATAAATTCTAGACGTATGCAGTTTATTGAGTGACACCAACTAACAGAAGTCCCCATTTGAAGCACTACTCAATAAAACCATCCAGGACATCAAAACACCCCAGACACTGGTCACGTCTTCACTTTTCTGGCAGCATGGATTGCTATTGCGTGATCATGGAAATTGCCCAATGTTCACTTTTAACACACAATCATGAGAAAGCAAAAGTTCTTCAGATAAACATTAGTAAATAAAAATTGGACCCACTGGTTTCAGTGTTCTGCCAATCCATATTATATCCATAAGGCTCAGTTTTTAACTGCATCTCATTCGCATAACATGTGAACCGGACCTGCTTTCAGTGGAGCCAGTTCACACATGTCCAGGCCAGCCGCAGTCTGCTTTTGAAAAGGGTCCAGTCTGATTTAGGTGCGAACTCAAGTAAAAATTTGCACCTGAACTGCTGAAAAAAACGCACCGGACTGCAGACTTCAAACCACAGCCAGACGTGTGAACCTAACCTTTAAAGGGGTTTTGAAGTCTTAAGGTTTTCACCTTAATGCATTCTATGCATTAAGGTGAAAAACCTCCTTTGATGAATCAGCCCCCCCAGAGCCGCCTTTTATTTACCTGAACTTGGTCTTTCCAGCAACGGGGATGGGCACACTCGCTCCAGCCGGTGTCTCGGGACCTGATTGATAGCAGCGCAGCCATTGGCTCCCGCTCCTGTCAATCAGATCCAATGACCGGGGGGGCGAGTCCTGCTGTCTGTGTCAAAGGACGCAGCAGCAGGACACAGGAGCGCACCCGCATGAGTGAGATTGCTTCTCCAATGGGGCACTCAAGAAGAGGAGGAGCCAGGAGGAGCGCCCCTGAGCAACCCCAGAAGAGGAGGATCGGGCCACTCTGTGCAAAACCCTTGCACAGAGGAGGTAAATACAACATTTGAAAAAAAAAAAAAACGTTTACAAACTCTTTAATGTCCATTTGTTTGTTGGACACTTCCTATCATGTCTTTTCTCCTTTTATGGATTCAGTTTGTTGTTGTGTGTTATGATTTATTTATTTATTTCAGGTACTTGTATAGCACCGTCAATTTACGCAGCGCTTTACATATATAGAAGTTTACAATCTAAGGTCCCTAACTCACATTCATACATATACTAGGGCCAATGATCTTAAGTAGGTCAGAATTGTCCCTGTTATACCTTATTAGGTGGTCGCTCTTTGGTAATATAGATTTTATATATCCTTCATCAATTCATAGTTCATTTCCAGAAGGGTTGGGCAGGAGGGTTTCAATAGTGGAAGAGCTTGCTGCATTCTTATGTGCCTGATTTTGTGACTTTCAGCAGCTGATTTAACCACTTGCTCCATAGCAGATTTACTGCTACAGGGCGGCCCTCCCGTGCAGGATCACGTGTGTGTGTGTGTGTGTGTGTGTGTGTGTTTATAAATATATGTGTGATTCTGCACTTCCGTCTGCAGGGGGGTGTATGCACTGCTTCTGCTGTGATTAATTACAGCAGAAGCCAGTCTGCGGGTGCCGGGCACTGGATGTCCTCCGGCACCTGACGATCATTGGTAAAACACACAGAACTGAGATCTGCCTATTTAAAGGAGGAAGGGATGGATTTTGTGTTCCTGCAAAACAGGGAATAAAATCCATCTCTTCTAGTAAAAGCAGCACATACAGTACAGAAAAACACTGGCTAGGCACACAGTTAACCCTTTGCCCTAGATGCTTAACCCCTTTCCAGTCAGTGTCATTAGTATATCGCTGTATTCGTGTCACTGCTTCCCGCATAGTGTCAAAAGTGTCTAATTGTCCGCTGCAATATTGCAGTCCCGCTATAAGTCGCTGATCACCGGCATTACTTGTATAAAAAAAAAAATCCATAAATATATACTATAGTTTGTACATGCTATAACGTTTGCGATAGTCTAAGCTTATTGGTATTTTTTTTTTACCAAAAACATTGGCCTAAATTTAGGAAGAAATTTTTCAGAAAGTAAAAAATATTGTTTTTTTAAAAACAAAATTGTCAATCTTTTTTTTTTTGTTTTTTTTTTTTGTTACAGCAGGGCTTGACAAATTTGCTTTGAATCTGGAATCCTGCTAAAAAAGTTAGGAGCCAGTTTTTTTTAGCGTAGTGTGGGTTGTCCGCGCCCCCAGGGGTAAGGCAAGTAATTTGCGTCCCCCCTAACCCTTACTTACTCACAGCAGGGCAACCAGTCAATAACGCCAACGTAACACCTGGTTATAGGCTGGCCAGAAAGAGTGACACTAAATCCTGTTCTAGGAGGAAACTCCTTATTATGCCTAATGCACTGTGACTATGGCATGTAAAGCACCCTCATCTGCTGCCTAATGGAGCTTAAGGGTAGCCATTGGTGGGTGGCAAAAACATGTCTCTACTGCACATTCTTACCACCTAATTGCATCTAAATGAAGCCTTAGTGACACTTTAAATAAAATACAAAAAAAGGTGAAAGAATTATTCCAGAGCTGCTGATCTTCTGCTGCCTCTTTGCAGCCACTTCCTGCCTACATGTGTGTCCCCCACGGTGACTTTTTATTGCTCTGATGGGTTTCTGGTCACCATGAAATACTGCCCAGTTGCACATAAAGAGTGGTAATGGTTGATGGTACACAGGGCTTTATCACAATTTTGTTGCTTAGAATAAAGATCACGATTCTTGTGGTGTAACATCATCTTTCACATTATACAAAAAAAAATATGGGCTAACTTTCCTGTTTTAGTTTTTTTTTTTTTATATTCATTAAAGTGTATTTTTTCCAAAAAAATGAGTTTGAAAGACTGCTGCGTAAATACCGTGTGCCATAAAATATTGCAACAACTGACATCTTATTCTCTAGGGTCTGGATTTTTACTTGTAAGGCACAAATGTCAGAAAAGGTTTAGTCTTTAAGTGGTTAAACTGACCATCTACAGACTGGAGTTCATCCCTTTGTTAAAAGAACCAAAAAGATACTTTGTTTTTACTTAGAAAGAAAAAAAAAAGAAAAACATCTGGGCAGCCTGCCAAGTTTAACAGCTGTTAGATTAAGCAGAGAATGGTGTTCTGCCCAAATTCCAAACTCCGCAGAATGCCAAACCCCAGTCACTTCTGGTTGCTTTAAACCATGATAACTTGCTAATTCTGACGAATCTCTGTTTGCACAAAACACCAGCAAAGGACTACAGTTTGTTACCATGAGATGTTGCTGGAACACAGAGGCTAATGGGGACAAAGTTGTCCCTGCCTCGGAGGTGTACATTTTCTTGGTTAGTATGTGAGCGGAGTATAAACATCCACTCATATACTGTGCACCGAACTGTAGACCATTGCCGCTGTTTTTTAAAAACACCACTTGTTGAAGCTAAACATGGTTTAAAGCAACCGGAAGTGACACAGGTTTGGCATTCTGTGGAGTTTGGCACCTGGGCAGAACAACAGCTCTCGCTGAATCAGAGACTCTGTATTTTAAGATAGTGAGGGGAGAGAATGATCGGCTGCCACTTGCCATGTCGACCTGGTGCCTGGGGATTGTCGAGCCCTGTGTTACCGTGATAAATATCTTTGCAAAGAACTGAAATGGGTTTGGCAGATTGTTTAGAAAGGAAAGCAAAATGTATTCAGCGATTACATGACTGTACACTAGGCTTTCCTGTTTGGTACCATATGGAATATTAGTCAGCAAGACATGTTTGAACTGTGCTGGGTAAATGTTTTGAGGTTTAATTCACCAGCAGATTGCAAATTCTTATCTCAGACAAGTTATACATTTGTGCTGTGTATGAAATGTTATTCACAGTCCTACGTTCAGTGGGCTGAATTGATCTGACCACAGCACGTGTTACTTCGAAATTTCTGTATTTAAAATTAATACTGGAAGCAAGTAATGTATTTTCTTGCAGTTCTATTTGCATAATAGAACATTTTGATCATTTTTTTACACAACTCCTTAACCACTTGCCGAACCAGCCGCCGTCATTCTACTGCGGCAAGGTGGCTTGTTTCCGCGAATCACCGTCATTGTGCGTTGGCTCGGGAACTCGCTTTTGTGGGCACGCGCTCCCATTGGCCAGCGGGGGAGTCAATCAGCGGGTCTGGCGGACTCAATGTCCGCCAGCCATCCGCAATCGTTCCCAGCAGTGACAGAACTGGGATCTGCCTGTGTAAACAAGGCAGGTCTCTGCTCTGAAAGGGGAGATCACACAGATCCTGTCTTTCTGCTATGTAAGAAGACAGATCTGTGTTTCCCCAGTCACACAGTCCCCCATACAGTTAGAAAACACAAACCGGGAACATATTTAACCCCTTCCCTGCCAGTGTCAGTACAATCAAAGTGCATATTTTTAGCACGGATTACGGTCATAATGTCACTGGTTCCCAAAAAAGTGTCAATGTCATAAATCTATCCCCTATTTTGTAAACGTGATAACTTTTGCGCAAACCAATCAATATACGCTTATTGCGTTTTTTTTTTTTTTTCCCCAAAAAATATGTAGCATAATACATATCAGCTGAAATTGATGAATACATTTGTTTTGTTTTTATATTTTTTTTGGAAACGTTTTATAGCAGAAAGTAAAACCTTTTTTTTTTTTTTTCAAAATTGTCGCTCTTTTTTTGCTTGTAGCGCAAAAAATAAAAACAGCAGAGGTGAATAAATTCCACCAAAAGAAAGATCTGTTTGTGGGAAAAAAGGACGTCAATTTTGTTTGGGTACATCGTCGCACGACCGCGCAATTGTCAGTTAAAGCGACGCAGTGCCGTATCACAAGAAAAAAAAATGGCCTTGTTAGGAAGGGGGTAAATCCTTCCGGGGGGGCTGAAGTGTTTAAAATGGCGTTACTGAGAAAATTGGAATGGATTTAGTGCAGATCCTTTATTTGGCCTTGAGCCTGAAAAAAAATTGAATGGGGTATCTCTTTACAAGATAGCAATGTATCTTATGTGTCGTGGCCTGCAGCATTCTTATTTTCTGTGTACAGGTTATTTTAGTAGTAAGGAAGCCACTCTTGGCAGAATATATATATATATATATATTTCATTTTCATTGAGTTCCCTTGTACATTATCATATTTTAGAGCAGTTAAGGGTGGCTACATTCACATACACAAGAGGGGAATGGAAAATAAATGTAGCCACAGGAACAGGAAGTCTAGGAATACCAGAGGACTGTTTGCTATTCAGAGATGAAATGCAGGAAAATATAGCTAGAAGGTACATTCTGCATACGGTACTGTATATTTAAACATTTTGCTTTTATTTTATAAAAAAATGTGTTTCTTGTTTCAAGTGCCTCTCAAATGGAGCAGAACAGTCTTCCTTATTTTCTTATACATAAAATGCTATTGCATTATCTAGAACAGGGGTCTCCAAACTGTGGCCCGGGGGCCAGATGCTGCCCTTTGGTTGTCTTTATTCGGCTCTTGGGGCACTATTCATCCCTCCTGATATGATGCACTACTCTGCCCTCTGACACCGACAATGGGGCATAATTCTTGCCACTGGCATCAATAATGGGATGCCATTTCTCCCACTGACACCAACATTTGGGCACTATTCCTTCCCCTAACACCAAAGACGAGGCACTGTTTACTCCCACTGATGTCAGAAAAATGTTGTAGTCCCAATGGCCGCAGTCCGGCCCCCCTTAAGTCTGAAGGACAGTAAACTGGCCCTTTGTTTTGAGAGTTGGGAGACCACTGATCTAGAACACTCAAACCAACAAGGAATTTGTGGTCCATACTGGGACCTTTCTCTAAAGCAGTATTATAGTTCTCATGTACTTTGTGAGCATTCTCTTTTAGGCTCCATGCACACTGTAGCTGATGAACGACCGCATATGGCTGTTTGAGCGTTTTTCTTTTTTAACAGCCTCTAAACGCCCCATTATGTTATCCTATGTGTCCATGCACTCATAGACTTTTATAGTGGCTTTTATGGGCTGTTATCTGAATGCCCGTTTATCGGATTCCAGCACTTTTTGTAGTCAATGGAAGCTAATGAAGTTAAAAAAACCTCAAAAACGCTGACGCTGATGAACGTGCAAAAATGCTGCTAAACACGTTTTCTAAGCAGCGTCTCCTGCCACATAATCCGACGCCCAGAGAGCATCCAGTGTGCATGGAGCCTTATAGTATATAGACAGGTTGCATTTATAGATATCTTGGAGCATGTGCACATACTCATGACAAATCTGATTTTCCAATGCACAATAATGTCTCTGATATGGTTCTTTTGGTCAATCATTTTTTTTCCTTCTCAGTAGCAGAAGCAAGTTTGCACCAAAAGGTAGATATCTTTCTTTATCTCCTTAGTAAATATGTTCAGTAAACTAAAGCAGGGTAATGTAATGTTACCGCATTCATTTTGTACTTGTGACAGTTTTTCTAGTCATACAAACTGCAGGCCACATCCTTAGCAAACAAGTGCAGACACTGGGGTATGCTGATAAAATTGTTGCAAGACTGTAGGACAGGGGTAGGCAACCTTAAAGAGGTGGAGATCTACCTGAACAACATGGGAGAATTCAAAGATCACCGGGCACAGTGTCGCTCCTCACACCCGATTTAAACCTTGTAATTGCCGTACTACTGTGTCACAATCATGGGATATCGCCTTCTCGCCTCCTGTCAAACACACTCGGATCGCTTTTCAGAGGAGCAGCAGTACCTCCTGCTCTTGTGAACAATGCCCTTAGTTGCATTCGGCAGCAGCACCCTTCTGGCTCATTCACACATAAAATTGGGCGTGGTATGGTTTAATTGTGGTTTTACTGCCCCAATCCTTCCCCTCTTTAGCTGCTAAGGCAGCAGCAGGAATTAAACCCCCTGTTGCTCTTGGTGGATGCTACCGCTTGCCAATTGTGACTTATTCAAGTAAATGAGGCCACTCTGAAAACACCTAGCAACTGCATGCTTCTGCAGGGTCCAAGGGGTTAAACTTTCGCACTGATGTGCTGCAGTTTACCTGCACTGCGGTTTCAGCGCAAGGCATCTGCATCTTTCCTGGGTTAGCTGTGCTTTGCCATAGACTTCTGTTTATATCCTTAAATAAAGTTTCAGTTGGTGTCAGATTGCCCGCCACATTATCACAGTCCCCACTATAAGTCACTGATCGCTGCCATTAATAGTATAGGGAAAAAAGAATTCCAGTATATATACCATCGTTTGTAGATGCTATAAGTGTCGTGCAAGTCTATTAACCGCTTGCCGACCGCCTAGCGTACATTTACTGTGGCAAGTTGGCTCCGCTGCACAGATCGCCGTCTATAAATGGCAATCTGCGCAGTTGCGGGTGGGCGCGTGCCGCCGCCAGCACGCTCTTGTGACCGCCGCACTCTGCGTGAGTGTGGCCTCGGGTCAGGTGGACTCGATGTCCGCCTGCGACCGCCTTCTACAGAGGAAGAACGGGGAACTGCCGATGTAAACACGGCGGTTCCCTGTTCTGTCAGTAGGCATGACGGTGATCTACTGAACCCTGTGATCGGGATCAGTTAGATGTGTCATGCCCCTGCCAGCCCAGCCCCCACACAGTTAGAACACAGTTAAACCCTTGATCGCCCCCTACAGGTTAACCCCTTCCCTGCCAGTGACATTTATACAGTAATCAGTAGCTATTTTTAGATCTGATCGCTGTATAAATGTCAATGGTCCCAAAAAAGTATCAAAAATGTCCAATCTGTCTGCTGCAATAATACAGTCCCAATAAAAATCGCAGATTGCCACCATTACCAGTAAAAAAAAAATAAAAAAAAAATTTGTAAAAACGCCATAAATTAATTCTCGTGGTTTGTAAACGCTGCAACTTTTGTTAAACAAACAATCAATAAACGCTTTTTGCGATTTTATTGGAGAGTAGCTGCCGAGGATGTGATAACATCCAACAGTAGAATTTTTTTTTTTCTCGAAATTTCCAATCTTTTGTCGTTTTATAGCATAAAAAATGAAAAAAACCCAGTCGTGATCAAATACCACCAAAAGAAAGCTCTACTTGTGGGAAAAATTATGTAAATTTATTTGGGAACAGCGTTGCATGCCTTACCACGCAATTACCAGTAGCGCAGTGCCGTATAGCAAAAAATGGCCTGGTCATGAAGGGGGCAAAATCTTCCAGAGCTGAAGTGGTTAAAGAGAACATAGACTCAGCTTATAAAAGCATTTGTCACCTATGGAGCAGAATGCTGAACCCTGGTACTAGCAGATAAGGAAAGGCTTGTGGAATGTGATAGGAAAATGTATGACCGTGTGATTGTGGAAATCTAGACGCCCGTCTTGCTAGTTAGATACAGTGACAGTATGTTCTTTATGCTATCTTTTAAAACCATAATAAAAATCCTTTCCTACTTATGCCCAGTCTACTAGGTGATAAAACTTTGAAAGGAAAGTACACGCCATATGTTAAGTGAACAAATGGAGCTGTAGCTATGCTTACAAAACTGGGCCTTGCTGTTACCTGCTAATCAAACAAGAGAAAGTTTCCCTTAGGGATGCCTCCTGTCAAACCTGCCTCAGGCTGCTTGCTGTCATAATCCTATTTCACAGGGAGTATTGTTGAATGCTAGCTGAATAGAAAACCTGAACAACCCTTGACTCGTTTTAACCATTGATGTGCTCTGCTTTAACATTTGTGTGGATAACATTACATCAGTGAATAGAAAATAATCGGAGTGGAGTTAGATTTCTCCCTCAGTATCATTAATAAACCTCCAGTATTTATTTCCTATGTAGTTACACTTATGCAGAGACGTAAGTAGAACCTTCAGGGCCACGGTGCAAGAAATTATGAAGGGACCCCTGGCCAGGGCCCTTCCCTCTTCCCATTGATCTTGGGGCCCTTTAGTTCTATCGTAGGTCCCTTTATTACGGTACCACAGCGGGACCCTCTCACAAGTTCTGCAGCGGGCCCCCTTTCTGCCATCTTCAGGCCTTCCCATGATGGTGAAATGCCAGGGCCCAATCACAATTGCAACCTTTGCAATCCTGTTAGTTCCCTCACTGATGTCAGTAGTTTTTCATTTTTATTATTTTTTTACTATTTCATTTTCTTTTACAATTTTATTTTTTTACAATTTTTGGAGCTCTGTTGGGGGGCTTTGATGAGATATCAGGGGTCTAAACAAACCTCAGCCCTCAATCTCCATCTGTGTAGCCTCCTGGACAGGAATAGATGTGCACCAAGCCTCCCATTCATTCAGAAACAGAAGTATAGTAAAAAACAGTTTACTATGCTTCAGTTATGAATGAACCAATTTGTACCAATCACTGACTCTGTTCATTCAGAAAAGGAAGGACACATTTACCAACCCGTTCCCATCTCTCCATCATGACACATCTTCTACAGCAGCTGGCAGGAGAGGGGAGAGAAGACAGCAGCTCTGTGGGGGAGACCAAGGAAGCACACAGGGACCCTGGGAACAGCAGAAGACAACTAAACTGGATAGAGGAAAATGGAGGAGATTGGGTCCTCTAAATGCCACCCCTGCCATGTACAAGGGAGGCACACGGGCCCCCTGGACCATGGGGCCCGTTTGCAATTGCAACCCCTATGGTTACGCCCCTGTATGCAGATATGTATTATTTCTATATAGTTATACCAAGGTATTTCCAATGGGAATTGCCTATATTCCTGACTTAAAAATATGAAACCATTATGTACTTGACATGTCCATCTCCATCCATATGCATATATCCCTATGTTTGCCCAAAGTATAACAGGGTCATAACACTACCAATACATTAAAAAAATATATTATTCAGTATTTAACAGGGCAAGGAGCATAATGGAGAGCGCAGATGGGTTGCTATAGGTGTTTGCAAGATATATTGGTCATTTCGTCTTGTTCTGACATTTTGTATGTTCCTCTTGGCGCCATCATGCTCTGTTAGCCTCTCAGAAGCCCGTCTGCCTCTTTCTACATCCCTAGTGCCCTTTGACACTTACTGTTTGGCCCTCAAGGCCCCTGCAGACATTAGCCCGTTTTTTGCTTACTCAACTGGGTAAGGGAAAAATACTGTTTAACCACTTCAATACCGGGCACTTAGAACACTTACCGCCCAGACCAATTTTCACCTTTCAGTGCTGTTGCGATTTGAATGAGAATTGCGCGGTCATGCGACACTGTATTCAAACAAACTTTTTATCATTTTGTTCCCACAAATAGAGCTGTCTTTTGGTGGTATTTGATCACCCCTGCAGTTTTTATTTTTTGCGCTAAAAAAAAAAAAAAAAACGAAAATTTTGAAAAAAAAATGTCTTTGTTTCTGTCACAAAACTTTGTATAAAGTACATTTTCTCCTTCACTGATGGGCACTGATGTGGCTACACTGATGGGCACTGATGAGGCTAGACTGACAGGCACTGAGGAGCACTGATAGGTGGCACTTTTAAGTGGCACAGGTGGGCACTGATAGGTGGCACAGGTGGTCACTGATAGGTGGCAGTGGTGGGCACTGGTGCAACAAGCACTGCTAGGGATCACGGTGGATAGTCACGAGGAGTCACGGACAGTCAGATCGGAGTAGTCACGGGTAGTCACATCGGTGTAGTCACGGGTAGTCACTTCCTCTTTTACATGAAATATGTTTCAAAACACTGTCTTTGTTTCTGTAAAAAAAAAGTTTTAAAAGCAAAAAAAAAAAAAAAAA
>BLSH010017412.1:1335487-1346878 GCA_018402905.1 Glandirana rugosa | reverse complement strand
TCCCTGGATCTGTAGGAGGTCAGCGTTCCCTGCATGTATCTCATTGAAATGTTTTGCTACATTAGTATTATGTTTTTGTTTAATGTCATATACATGATCCTGCAATCTATCCCGTAATCTTCGCGTGGTGCGGCCCACATATTGTTTAGAGCATTCTCTACATGTTATGACATATATTATGTAGCGAGTATTGCAATTAATGAAGGTCTTGATTCTGTGGGACCTACCATTTGTTGTAGAACGGATTATATCTCCGCATATTAATTTTTGGCAACAAATGCACCCATTTGTGCCACATTTGTAAACCCCCACAAAATCAAGCCATGTTTTACGATGTTTTTTTGTTGTAAAATCACTTGGTGATAGCGAGTTAGCCAAGGTAGGTGCTCGCCTAGATACTGTTTTAACACCTTTTGACAAAATTTTGCAGTATCGCTCATCTTCATACAGTATGGGAATGTTGCGCTCAATAATCTTAGCAGTGCATAGAGTAAGGTACAGTTGAAGTATGTATGCAGACCAATAATTAGGAATGTTATACATTTGTTGATATTCGCCTAAGGGTTAAATGTGAATATGAGATTTGATACTATTGTTTTGACAAACAGGTGGGAATCAACAGGAATTTCTCTTTCATCCGCACAGCTGAATGAGGTCTTTAATAAGGAGTCACTCTCAATCAAAGAACACATGTGATTGTTATCAGAATGATTTAATTTCCTGTATATATATAAGTTTGATTGTGATGTCCATTATGGTTGTGAAGAAGCACGCTTGACGTGTGAAACCCGTCACCTATTTTTTTGTATCCTGTTCCTGTATTTATTACAAGGATGATCGTTATGGATCCACAATAAATTTTTAAGATTGCATTAAATCTGGAGTGCCGCCAGCCTCATTTCTAAGTGGACATTTGCAACTGTTGCAGCAACAGGGCGAAGCACCCAAGAGTTAGCAATCAACCACTATGAGTGTGGTATTCTCCTGGAGCAGCTGAAAGATATCTAGCCACCCCTGATACTTACCTGAGCCCCCTCTCGATCCAGCGATGTCCACAAGAGCCTTGGCTGTCTGAGGACTAGCACTCCTGATTGGCTCACTGGCTCCTGCCAAAAGCCAATCAGGAGACGGAGGGGGCAGGGCTGAGTTGTGGCTCCGTGTGTGAATGGACACACAGAGAAGCGGCTCGGGAGTCCACCTGTTTGGGTGCCCCCCACAGCAAGCTACTTGCTTTGGGGGAACCCAGCAGAAGGGAGGGGCCAGTAGCGCCGGAGTGGGACCCGAGAAGAGGCTGCTGTGTGCAAAACCACTATACAGAGCATGTAAGTAGAACATGTTTGTTGTTTTAGAAAAAAACAAAAAAAACAAGACTTTAGTATCGCTTTAAAGTGTTACTAAACCCACAGCAGTATAATCAGTCTGTATATACAGCATAGCATGCTTGATTTACTTAATGTGGAACTTAAGGGGTTAATCCTCTTCATTGTGTAATAAGGCGGTTTTATCTTGTATACATAGATCCTTCCCCTCCTGCACTGTCTATCTGTAGAAGGCCAGCTAACACAGGCAGGGTAGCCGACCTGCACATGCTTAGTTTGGTCTCTATTGCTGGAGAGAACATTTACTTGTTCTGAGAGCTAGCCAGGTTACATGATATTGACATCACACATGTGGGCGTGTATACAGGCTGTAGTGAAAAGCTCCTCCTACCTGAACGCTCAGCACTGGAGAAACTGCAGTTTATCACATGACTGTGGTGGTGGGGGGAACGAACTATTTTCATATTACTGGGTTTAGTAACACTTTAACCACTTAATGTGAATCACCGTATATATACGGCAGCTCCTTTAAGTGGAGGTATTCGGACATAGCCCGGTACCGTTTTTTACAGCGGGCAGTCAGCTATCCGGCGATAACGGCCGATCCGGCTCGAGACCTGCTCGGCCATTATCCCTGGGGGCGGGAGGGGACACCCCCCCCCCCTTCTGCCACTCTTCTCTCGCCTCCCGTCCCACCGGGAGACTGGAGCTACATCACTTCTGGTTTACTCGGCGGCCAACGCCACTGGTGTTTAAAAAAAAATAAAAATGACAGTATTCAGAATCAATGTTTTTGGTGATCTGAATACTGTGAAGTGCAAAGGAGGGATGGGGGGGGTCACTCCATAAAGGGTACCTGTCACCAAATATTACTATCATAAGGGATGTTTACGCTCCTTGTGATAGCTATAAAAGTGATCAGAATTCTTTTTTTTTTTAAAGGAACGGTGCTAAAAAAAATACAATTGTTTTAAAGCGCCACCGTCCCCGTGAGCTCACGCAGCAAAGAAAACGCATACGTAAGATGCGCCCGCATATGAAAACGGTGTTCAAACCACATGTGAGGTATCGCCGCGATGTGAGCAATAATTCTAGCAAAATGCCTCCTCTGCACCTCTAACCTGGTAACCGTTAAAATGTTTTAAAGCATTGCCTATGGAGATTTTTAAGTACCGGAGTTTGTCGCCATTCCGCAAGTGTGCACAATTTTCAACCGTGTCATGTATGGTATCTATTTACTCGGCGTAACATCCTCTTTCACAATATACCAAAAAATTGGGCTAACATTACTGTTGTCTTATTTTTTAACTCAAAAAAGTGAATTTAAAAAAAAAAAAATCGCACTTGAAAGGCCGCTGCGCAAATACCGTGTGACAAATAGTATTGCAATGATCGCCATTTTATTCTCTAGCGTGTTTAAAAAAATATATATATAATGTTTGGGGGTTCTAAGTAATTTCCTAGCAAAAAAAACTGTTAACTTGTAACCAACAAATGTAAAAAAGGGCTCCGGTGGGTAAGTGGTTAAACACCCATTATAACACACATTTTACACATACTGCCCACTTTTATTTGGGGTAGAAGAGTAGGATGTCTTTTGTTAAGTTTTTCTGCCACATACTGCATTGGTAACCATGCCTAATTATGTATCATACTTAGAAAAGTTTATTGTTGTCTTTAGCGTTGTGCATTTTGGCAATGCTGTCGACAGAACTGATGCTGTAACTTTTTAGAGCATATACTGTAATAGTATTGTGTTATAGGAAACCCAAGTTGGAAGAATTCACAGTGGGAATGTGGTATGAATTATCCTAGCATTTTTACATGGCCCAAAGATAAATGCTTTCTAGGACCAAATCGCTCTGTCCTTGCATGTTTACAGCATAAAGACGATTTATTAAAAGCAGATGCTGCCTTTCTTCTCTACTGTGCAGAATATTAACCCCTCTGGCTGATTTTTGCACAAAAAGCTATTTGCACAATACATGCCAGAAGCTTTACCTTTTCAACTGTAATAGAACTGTTGAAACATAACGAAGGACATCTGAAGTTTATTTTCTATTTGAGGATGTTACAGAATCCTGACTGTATTGTGCAGTTTTGTTATTGCCGTTTTGAAAGAAGGAATGGGAGATATTCAAGTTCTAAGTGAAAATGGTATTATTTTTCTATAGGTTCAAAGAGGAGAAAAAGAGGACATCCAGCTATATGGTTTCATTTATTGTGTATATCGTTGAAAATATTTTGAAATGGGTAGGAAAAATGCTGAAACCTCCCCCTTTCACACCAGGGCCGCCCGAGCGATAGCGGTAAAACACCGCTAATTTACCGCTGTTTATGGCCGTGCTATTAACCCCCCACAGGGGGTTAAATAAGGGTTGAAAGTGCCAGTTAGCGGCACTTTCGAAGCAGTGTTAAGGCGCTTTGTGAGCACTGCCCCATTATTTGCAGGGGCAGTGGAGGAGCGGTGAATACACACCGCTCCTCCACCGCCCCAAAGATGTGGCTTGCAGGACCTTTTTTACCGTCCTGCAAGCGCACCACCCCAGTGTGAAAGCACTCGGGATTTCACACTGGTGGGGGGGGAGTTTTTCAGATGCTTTTCAGTCGCTGTTGTTAGCGCAAAAGCGCCTGAAAAACGTTGTGACGTGAAAGGGGTCTTAAGGTGATACTAAACACACACTGTTTAATTTGCATTATTTCTTCTATTTTTGTATGTGGATGATGGTACGGTAATTATTTTAATAAAGAAAAAATCTTAAGTACCGTTTTCTTAATCGATATACAGCTGTCACATGACCTAGATCTTTCAGGAGGAGCTTCCAGTTCTCTGCTGCTGGTCACATGTTCAAAATAAAAAAAAAACCTTTGGAATACAGAGTAAAAATAAATAATTCATATCCGTGAACTGTTTTAAATTGCCATTACAAATATATATTTGAAATCAAATCTTTTATTATTTTGTGGAAATAACATGGTGTAGGCGGATTTCTGCCAGTCACAGGCTTTTTCACGCCCCTCCAGCCTTTGTCTTAGAATAAGAGGGAGGTGAAGCCTCCATTAATCTACATGAAATATCCACCCCCATTGTATTTAGCTGGTTAGTGGGCATGGAGGAAGAGGGAGGGTTTGGGCTGTCATTTACCAGTGTGTATACGCCCACATATGTTACTCTATAGCAGGGATATGCAATTAGCGGACCTCCAGCTGTTGTAGAACTACAGGTCCCATGAGGCATAGCAAGACCCTGACAGCCACAAACAAGACACCCAGAGGCATGATGGAACTTGTAGTTTTGCTACATCTGGAGATCCGCTACTTATCCCTGCTCTATAGTCACATGGGCTGCTCAGATGTGATTGAGAGTAGATGCTCAGCATAGAAACTCACTGAAAACTGAGCATGTGCAGAGTTGCCACCACAGCTGCTAAATCCCTAGCTGAATTGGGTACATGAGCAGAAGGTAGAGATGGCGAGCAGCAGGATAGACCAGGTGTTTTGCTGACTACAGAAAACAAATCTCATAGTGACTGAGTGAGTATGAACAGCATTTATTGATAGTTTTTATGATGTGGGTTTAGTGACACTTTTAAGGATTAACCAGTCTACATACAAAACACTAGAGCAGGGTTCCTTGAGCAATTTCTGCCTCTTGGGTAAGTTCCCACTGACACCATTGATCTTTTTACCGATCTGTAAGGGGTAAATCTTCCCAATGACCACAAGTGTAAGGAGCATTCTTCCCATTGACCATCACACTAATGTATTATGAGTTGTAGAGTTCTCATTTTTATCTATCTGTAAGGAGATAATTCTTCCCAATGACCACAAGTGTAAGGAGCATTCTTCCCATTGACCATCTCACTAATGTATCATGAGATGTAGAGTTCTCATTTTTATCTATCTGTAAGGAGATAATTCTTCCCAATGACCACAAGTGTAAGAAGCATTCTTCCCATTGACCATCACACAAATTTATCATGAGTTGTAGAGTTCTCATTTTTATCTATCTGTAAGGGGGTAATTCTTCCCAATGACCACAAGTGTAAGGAGCATTCTTCCCATTGACCATCACACTAATGTATCATGAGTTGTAGAGTTCTCATTTTTATCTATCTGTAAGGGGTAATTCTTCCCAATGACCACAAGTGTAAGGAGCATTCTTCCCACTGACCATCACACTAATGTATCATGAGTGTAAGGGAACCCAGATGTGTAGCCGTTTGGCTTCAGGGCCGGGTCCCTACTGTGCATGTGTGAACCGCCGCTGCACTTGGCGGTGGAGGAGGAGGGAGCCCGGCTGCTGACGGCCGTGGGCCCAGGCTCCTGGATGTGTTGAAAAGGACACCTGTCAAGGACAGGTGTCCTCTTCCCCCCCCCCTGAAAGGGGCCAAATGTGACACCTAAGGGGGTGAGGAATCCCACCAGTGGAAGTTCCACTTTTGGGTGGAACTCCGCCTTAAGACGGCTCCCATTCATTTCAATGGGATTTTGGATGTCAGACGACTTGGGGCGACAAGTCGCCTATGTGTGAACCGAGCCTAAGGCTGGATTCACACCTGTCCGGTGCGAATTCCAGCCTGTCTGCTGCCGGGAAGGGGCAGAGCCACCGTTTGGCGGCTCCTGTCCGTTCCCACAGCGCAGCAGCTGTGGGGGGAGAGATGGGGGGAGGAGCCACAAGCAGGGGAATTATCCCCGTTCAGTGCGGAGTGCATCTCCATGTTAGATGCGCTCCCATTGAACTCAACGGGCTGGGAATTCACACCGCACTGCACAGAAAAGGCACACGTTTTTTGTGCAATGCGGAGTGCGAATGCACCGCACATATGTGAACCGGACACATTGAAAACAGTGTGTTTTTAAGTGTCCTGCGAATTGGATGCGGTTTAAGCCGCATCCAATTCGCATAGGTGTGAACCCAGCCTTAATCCAACCAGGCAGAAAAGAGCCATTGATTGCATATGTCTTCATTTGAAAAACAAGTAAAAAAACATCTACATACTGGAAACCCACAAACCGAATTTCTTATCTTGGAGTGCCAGCTTTCACTCACCAGATGCTAAACAATGAATCATCTGCCTCCAGGGCCCATAATATATGAAGGGTAAGCATACACCCCTTTTACATTTGATCATGTAAATAATTCATAGAATCCTGGAAACAGGACCTAAAGCCCAGCTCCGGGCATTATCAGGTTTCAGTGCTAGTTCACACCAGATGCAGTTCTGTGCGCTTTTTTTCTGCACTAAAAATGCATGCACAGTGTTTTCCATGTATTCAAATGGCTTTAGTTCACACTAGTGCGTTCAGTTTCCGGTGCAGGAAAAATGTAGAGCATATAGTTCACACCAGTGCAGTCAGTTTCTGATGCAGAAAAAATGAAGAGCATGCTGCATTTTTTCTGCACAGAACTGTACTGGAACATAGCATATTGTATCAAAAACGCACTGGAACTGCGTGTGGCAATTTGCTATGTTCCAGTACAGTGCTGTCCAGAAAAAATGCAGCATGCACTTAATTTTTTCTGCATCGGAAACTGACTGCACTGGTGTGAACTAGAGCCATTGGAATACATGGAAAACACAGTGCATGAATTTTGGTGCAGAAAAAAAGTGCACGGAACTGCATCTGGTGTGAACTAGCACTGAAGCAGTATCTCCTTCCTATTTTTCAAAGGAAACCCCTGCCGTGTAGGCTGTGAAACGGAGACCTTTATGCAGTGCTTACCTCCGAGTGGCCTGTAAGTATGGAGAAAGCTGTACTTTTCCTGGCATCTAAACAAGCAGGACATAGAAGAAAGCAGAATTATGGAGGTTACTCCTCGGGCAACGTTTCACTGCTTTATACCTGGTAGAATTATTATGCCCTGAGTTGGGCTTTTAAGTTATTTAGTGAACATAAACTAATTTGAGTAGACAAACTCCAGAGATGTACAACAGGCACTTGCAGGTTCAGGTGCATAGCTCTAGACAGCTGCTAAAAATGTCCCAGGAGTTCTAAAACCTAGGGTATTCTGTTATGCAAATGCCGACTTCTGAAAATGTCAGGCTCTATTATTCAGTGAGCCCACTCATTATCCTAATTGACCAATAGCAAGGCCTGGAACTGGGTGGGATGGAGCTTGCCTACATTAATATTTTTTGTAAAGTTGAGATTTGCATAATAGTCACAGGTTTCTGGCCTTCTAGGTTGCTTTAATCATTTTCATAACCGTACATAATATATATACACCATATCATTTAGGTATTTTTTACACAGTCTAACCTCAGCACCAGGCTAGATGAGGATTTATATATTTTTGTGCTTTCCAGGGCCTAATCTTTAACCTCCTATAGAAGTCCTGAAGTTTGCAGTTTCTAAGTCTTGTGAATTTGTTCTGATAGGTTAATTAAAGTTTGCCATTAATAATTGTTCAAGTCGTTTTTGCCTAATCCATAATACATAGCTTATTTATTGTTATTTATTTTAGGTACTTATATAGCGCCGTCAATTTACGCAGCACTTTACATATATATTGTACATTCACATCAGTCCCTACCCTCAAGGAGCTTACAATCTAAGGTCCCTAACTCACACTCATACCTATACTGGGGCCAATTTTAGACAGGATCTAATTAACCTACCAGCATGTCTTTGGAGTGTGGGAGGAAACCGGAGTACCCGAAGGAAACCCACGCAGGCACCGGGAGAACATGCAAACTCCAGGTAGGTAGTGTCGTGGTTGGGCTTCGAACTAGCAACCCTTTTGCTGCCAGGCAAAAGTGCTATCCACTACACCACTGTGTGCCGCCCCATAGCTGATTCATTTTGAGCTCTCTGTGCCTATTTTGCTTGCAAGTGATCTTGGGGGATTTTTGGAAGGCTCTAGGCATGTCCAGTGTCAGGTAATTTGGAAGAGCTAGAGATGGGGATTTAGGAATGCTTATATAATAGACTTTATCAGCTCCAAAATTGTTACCGTTTATAGCCTTTTTAGATTTGGATAGTGTGCCAGCTGCTTATTACTGTTTCAGCTGGGAAGACTGACCCTCTATTTTTTGTTCTGGTGACCATTGTCTCTGGGGCAAAAAGTCGTGGAAAGCTTTTCAGTTGTCAAAAGATTAAGATATAATGAGCCTCCAATTGGGACAGTTGTCTTGGGGCTCATGCACACTGCAGCTCAAATA
This sequence comes from Glandirana rugosa, assembly GCA_018402905.1. NCBI lineage: Eukaryota > Metazoa > Chordata > Amphibia > Anura > Ranidae > Glandirana > Glandirana rugosa. Next base: position 1,338,393 of record BLSH010017412.1, on the reverse strand, counting down.
AAATCTGCTCTTACATGGTGATCGACCAGAGCCACCAACATTGGTGGAATTTAATGGGGCCTCATGAGAATATTAATATAGTAAAAAAAAAAAAAATCTGCTCTTACAGGCATTTGAGCTTTTATTTCTCTGCCTAAAAGCTTGAAGAAGCTTGTGCTTTTTTGTGCTCCCCTCCCCTCAGCTAATTTTTATACATTTTTTTGGTATTTTTATAGGCATTTTTGCCTCTCAAAAAACACGAGTTTAGTGGGGTTATGCCTTTAAACCCCTGAAAACATCATAGTGTGCATGGACACATTGGCTCACATAGAGGGGAATTTCCAGGCAGAAAAAAATGGGAGCTCAAAAGCCTGTAGGAGCTGCTTCTTTGAGATGCAGTGTAATTTCCCCTTACTTTTGGTAGAGATTTTTAAAAACTTCTGTCTTTCTTTTGGACAGGAAGTAACAGCAATCCAATCAATGGGATAGAGACAGAAAAAAAGAGTTTTAGCCATTCCTAACTTTATCGAAAGTCAAATCAAAACATTTGGCAATGTCTAGACTTTATGATTATAGCGCCAATATGAAACATTGAGGGCTGGTTCACACCATAAAACCGCACTCCTGATCCTTTCCTAATACGCTTCTGCATGCGCATTTTTAGCGTGTTTTTGACAAAATGACCCTTTGCTACAATGTAAAGTAGTGAGTGTACAGCCTGTATAACAGTGTAAATTTGCTACCCCCTCAAAATAACTCAACACACAGCCATTAATGTCCAAACCACTGGCAACAAAAGTGAGTACACCCCTAAGTGAAAATGTCCAAATTGGGCCCAATTAGCCATTTTCCCTCCCCGGTGTCATGTGACTCGTTAGTGTTACAAGGTCTCAGATGTGAATGGGGAGCAGGTGTGTTAAATTTAGTGTTATCGCTCTCACTCTCTCATACTGGTCATTGGAAGTTCAACATGGTGCCTCATGGCAAAGAACTCTCTGAGGATCTGAAAAAAAGAATTGTTGCTCTACATAAAGATGGCCTAGGCCAGTGATGGCGAACCTTGGCACCCCAGATATTTTGGAACTATATTTCCCATGATGTTCATGCTCTCTGCAATGTAGTTGAGCATCATGGGGTGGGTTCGGGGGGTCAGCCTGTCAGTGCTCAGACCATACGCCACACACTGCATAAAATTGGTCTGCATGGCTGTCATCCCAGAAGGAAGCCTCTTCTAAAGATGATGCACAAGACAGCCTGCATACAGTTTGCTGAAGACAAGCAGACTAAGGACGTGGATTACTGGAACCATGTTCTGTGGTCTGATGAGACCAAGATCAACTTCTTTGGTTCAGATGGTGTCAAGTGTGTGAAGCGGCAACCAGGTGAGGAGTACAAAGACAAGTGTGTCTTGCCTACAGTCAGGCATGGTGGTGGGAGTGTCATGGTCTGAGGCTGCATAAGCGCTGCCGGCACTGGGGAGCTACAATTCATTGAGGGAACCATGAATGCCAACATGTACTTGTGACATACTGAAGCTGATCATGATCCCCTCCCTACGGAGACTGGGCCGCAGAGCAGTATTCCAACATAACGACCCCAAACACACATCCAATACGACCACTGTCTTGCTAAAGAAGCTGAAGGTAAAGGTGATGGACTGGCCAAGCATGTCTCCAGACCTAAACCCTATTGAGCATCTGTGGGGCATCCTCAAACGGAAGTTGGAGGAGCGCAAGGTCTCTAACATCCACCAGCTCTGTGATGTGGTCATGGAGGAGTGGAAGAGGACTGCAGTGACAACCTGTGAAGCTCTGGTGAACTCCATGCCCAAGACAGTTAAGGCAGTGCTGGAAAATAATGGTGGCCACACAAAATATTAACACTTTTGACCCAATTTGGACATTTTCAGTTAGGGGTGTACTCCCTTTTGTTGCTGGCAGTTTAGACATTAATGGCTGTGTGTTGAGTTATTTTGAGAGGACAACAAATTGACACTGTTATACAAGCTGTACACTCACTACTTTACATTGTAGCAAAGTGTCATTTCTTCAGTGTTGTCACATGAAAAGATAGAATAAAATATTTACAAAAATGTTATGGGTGTACTCTCTTTTGTGAGATACTGTACATGGACACCCTCCCGGCAATTAAGGCCTGCGCTGTAGCCATCTTTCGGCTATAGCATGGGCGGGAGGAGGATAAATATCTAAAAGATGTATATTTGTTCTGTATGAAACGCATCTGGAATGCAGCAAAACGCATCAAAACTGTATCGGAACGCACAAGTTACCTAATGAGGCAAAGAAAACAAGACGGGAAAAATGCACCGGAATGCAACAAAAACGTGCAACAGCTGTATCAAGGATGCACAAGCAGAAACGCATCCAGAATGCATAAATTGTGGTGTGAATGATCCCTTAACCGCTTGCCAACCGCTGGTCGGCAATTGACGGCGACAAGGTGGCTCTATTGCGCAAATTGCCCGCGCACTCACTGTGTCTAGGGAGGGCCAGGGAGCGGGTGCGGCGGATTCAATTGAATCCGCCGGCCACCCGCGATGCCCCCCCCCCCGACTAATGACACATTTACAGTAACCGTCACTTCCCCAATTGGACGTCCCCCGCGAGATTCCCAATTGTCACAAGGGACCCGCACAAGATTGACACCCCCCTGACGGGATCGACCCCTTCCCTTCACTAGTGTCGGAGGTACATCTCCTTCCGACACTAGTGTCGGGAAGGGGGGAGTGTCTTGCCTCCAGGCGCAAATGAATGTGCCTGGAGGCAAGAAAATGAGGCCCCCCCCCCCGTAGCGCCCACCGGCCGCCTAAGTTAACTTAGGCGGCGTGGGCGAGGGACCGGGAGGGATCTGTGTCACTCACGCGCCCGTTAAACGCGTTATCTCGGTGGAACAGCGGCAGTTAACGG
>BLSH010017412.1:1302324-1313815 GCA_018402905.1 Glandirana rugosa | reverse complement strand
AGACGGTCAGTGGAGTGGTCCGAGTCCTGGTCCCGTCCTTCCCGCCGAGTCGGAGTCCATGTGGGCCCGTCGACCTCTCCTGTGTGTTACTGTCACAGCTCGTCGGCGCGGCGGACCTGTTTCTTACGTTCCTGTCCGAGGTGTGTGTCACGTGACACGTCATCACTCATCTCAACTCGCTTGGAGACCTTCAAGCCCAAGACGACCAGGCCGGCTTGAAGCCCTGTTTCAGGCCCAGGCCCTGGCCTGCCTTGGGCTTGCTAGCGTGCCTGTTACTTGGGGTAACTTTAGTTACCCCTGGGCTTGACCTCTAGGGCTTTCCAGGACTTTGTTGCAGCCATTTTTGTGCCTAAAAGTTCGGGTCCCCATTGATTTCAATGGGGTTCATTGTCCGTGCGATCGTTCGGGTTCCGTCCGGTCCCGGACCCGGACTTTGTCCCGAAGTTCGGCCGGACCAGCAGAACCCGAACTTCCAGAGGTTCGCTCAACTCTACTCACTACTGCACAGTGCACTGTGTGTGGAGCCTGTCCTTGCATTCTTTGTCCAGGCGGCGCGGCTGCTCGACACTGTCATTGTGTGTCCTCTCCAGCTGCCCGGGTGTACCTGAGGCTGAGCCGCCCTTCCTGCCCTGGTCCTGAGCCTGGTGAGGTGACTGGCAGATGGGGGGGATTATGGCGGATTGCGATGAGGCTGCTGTAAAGGGGGGAGTCGGTATGGCGGGTCTGGAAAAGGGGGATGGGGTGCTGCTGGACACAGATAGAATATATATATATTATATATATACATTCATATATTCTATCTCATCTGGTTCAGTGCTGCTGGTCTGTTTCCCTTCCCATTGGCCACAGTGGAGCCAATCAGAAGAGACCAGGGTCTAGCGGAGCATCATGGGACATGTAATCCCAGAATATTGGCAGCCCTAGTTTTGTACACAGTAGCAGGCTACAGCCCCCATCATGCACTCTGCTGGGGGGAGAAAGAAAGCATGGGAAAAACTTGAGGGAAGGAGTGCTACAGGAGACAAGAAAAAGAGAGGACTGTGCTGGGAGAAGCCAGAGAGAGCCACGCTGTACGCACACCACCAGAGAGAGCCACGCTGTATGCACACCACCAGAGAGAGCCACGCTGTACGCACACCACCAGAGAGAGCCACGCTATACACACATCACCAGAGAGAGTCGGACGGTACGCACACCACCAGAGAAAGCCACGCTGTGCGCACACCCCCAGAGAGAGCCACGCTGTGCGCACACCACCAGAGAGAGCCCCGCTGTACACACACCACCAGAGAGAGCCACGCTGTACGCACACCACCAGAGAGAGCCATTCTGTGCGCACACCCCCAGAGAGAGCCACGCTGTGTGCACACCACCAGAGAGAGCCACGCTGTGCGCACACCACCAGAGAGAGCCACGCTGTACACACACCACCAGAGAGAGCCACACTGTGCGCACACCACCAGAGAGAGCCACGCTGTACGCACACCACCAGAGAGAGCCATGCTGCTGCCCAGCACCACCAGAGAGAGAGCCACACTGTGCCCGCACCACCAGAGAGAGCCACACTGCTGCCCAGCACCACCAGAGAAACCCACGCTACTGCCCAGCACCAACAGAGGGAGAAAGACTGAGCCAATGCCAGGGTACACAGCTGTGCTACACTACTGACTAGAGCCAGCCTGGGCAACCCAGAGAGCGCAAACATCCAGCCGGAGGGGTCACTGCTGCAGTGTCGCTGGTTCTGGTAAGAGGTCTTGTTGGCCATTATCCATTACTGTACCTAGGGACTGAGCTTTTAGGAAGTGCCTATTCTGCTATCCTCTAACCCTAATACTACCTACAGGCCTTACCAGCTGGCGCAACAAGCGCCAACACTGGGCTGCCGACCCAAAAATAGGGAGGTTGGGGGTGTGACACCATGTTTTACCGCACCAGGTGACACCAACCCTAGTGATGCCAATGATACTGACAGTATGCCCAGTGACAATCAGGCTGCCAATCCTGTGTGCAGCAATGCTCTGCCTGCTGATGATGCTGCTCAGCAGAAGTTACATTTAAAAAAATGTAATTCCTGCAGAGTGACTACAAGTCTCAGCAGAGCCTATTAACCCTCCTGTAGCTGAATCCAAGGCTACTTGCCCTGTCACAGCTGTTGACTCTACAGCACAGCATCAGGTGATCATTGGTGTTAGTGGGAGGAATAGTGCCTCATCATTGATCACAGGTATGTCAGGAGGGAGGAGTTTCTCCTGCTGCTGTCTGGTAGTGAAGCTGCTCCAGGTGCTTTGTGTGAGAGGAGAGTTTGGTGAAATCTCTCCCCGCCCTTGTGGCCCCCTCCTGGGGAGGCCACAGAGGCCTCTACTGCTGGAAGTTCACAGCCATCCCCTGTAATTTCGTGTGACCATCCTGCCCCCATGCAAGCCATGGCTGGGGATCTCTCTGCCCCTGGTGAGGATGAAACCTCGGAATTCATTCGGGAGCGAGTGGTGGCTGGAATTAAAGTCCTGAACAAGGAGAGAGACGAGCTCTACAAGCTTAGAGCGGAATTGAAGCGTCTGCGAAGGCAGCGTGAAGGCTTGCACAGCCTCATCCGTGGATCCATGGATGCAGAGATTCAATTGGCTAAGGTCCGGGTGGAACACCAGGAGACCATTCTGTCCATGATGGAAAACAGAGATGGGCCCTTCAAGGAGAAGTTTTCCAATGATCGTAGGTTTGCAAGAGTGGCAAAGATGGAGGTGGAGGAGGAGATCCCCAGTTCTGACCCCCTGCCCCCTCAAGGAGAGGTAAGCAGCCCTATGCCATCCCAGGACTCAGGAGACATGCTAACTGTCATCCACCCAATGGAGTCTCCTATGCGATGGAATCAGTTGGCGTTTAATGATGAGGACATAATGGATGAAGTATCTGACAAGGTAAAGACTGTCAAGCCCCATGTGGTAGATAAAACTGTTTTTGTTCCATTCAACACAGGGAGTAATACTGACCACTGGCGTCACTAGGTGGGTGCGGGGGGTGCGGTCCGCACCTGGATGACACCCACCAGAGGGGTGACACCAGCCCTGGCTTGCTTTTGAGGTTTTTTTTTCAGCCGTAACACCCAAAACCACGGCCGCGGCGAAGGGTGTTCCAGCTTCTCCTTCTCCTCTCTCACTACTGCACAATGCACTGTGTGTGGAGCCTGTCCTTGTATTCTTTGTCCAGGCGGCGCGGCTGCTCGACACTGTCATTGTGTGTCCTCTCCAGCTGCCCGGGTGTACCTGAGGCTGAGCCGCGCTTCCTGCCCTGGTCCTGATCCTGGTGAGGTGACGAGCAGATGGACGGGGGGGATTATGGCGGATTGCGATGAGGCTGCTGTAAAGGGGGGAGTCAGTATGGCGGGTCTGAAAAAGGGGGGTGGGGTGCTGCTGGACACAGATAGAATATATATATATATACATTCATATATTCTATCTCATCTGGTTCAGTGCTGCTGGTCTGTTTCCCTTCCCATTGGCCACAGTGGAGCCAATCAGAAGAGACCAGGGTCTAGCGGAGCATCATGGGACATGTAATCCCAGAATATTGGCAGCCCTAGTTTTGTACACAGTAGCAGGCTACAGCCCCCATCATGCACTCTGCTGGGGGGAGAAAGAATGCATGGGAAAAACTTGAGGGAAGGAGTGCTACCGGAAACAAGAAAAAGAGAGGACTGTGCTGGGAGAAGCCAGAGAGAGCCACGCTGTACGCACACCACCAGAGAGAGCCACGCTGTGCGCACACCCCCAGAGAGAGCCACTCTGTGCGCACACCACCACAGAGAGCCACGCTGTGCGCACACCACCAGAGAGAGCCACGCTGTACACACACCACCAGAGAGAGCCACGCTGTACGCACACCACCAGAGAGAGCCATGCTGTACGCACACCAACAGAGAGAGCCAGGTGGTACGCACACCACAAGAGAGAGCCACGCTGTATGCACACCACCAGAGAGAGCTACACTGTATGCACATCAGTGGGAGGAATAGTACCCCATTATTGATGTCAGTAGGAGGTATAGTGCCTCATCATTGGTGTAAGTGAGAGGAATAGTGCCCCTTCATTGATGTCAGTGAGAGGAATAGTGCCCCATCATTGGTATCAGTGGGAGGTATAGAGCCCCATCATTGGTGTCAGTGGGAGGAATAGTGCCCCATCATTGGTCTCAGTGCAAGGAATAGTGCCCCATCATTGATGTCAGTGAGAGGTATAGTGCCCCATCGTTGGTGTCAGTGGGAGGAATAGTGACCCATTATTGGTGTCAGCGAGAGGCATAGTGTCCCATCATTGATGTCAGTGAGAGGAAAAGTGCCCCACCATTGATGTCAGTGAGAGGAATAGTGCCCCATCATTGATGTCAGTGGGAGGAATAGTGCCCATCATTGATGTAAGTGAGAGGCATAGTGCCCCATCATTGGTGTCAGTGGGAGGAATAGTGACCCATCATTGGTGTCAGCGAGAGGCATAGTGCCCCATCATTGATGTCAGTGAGAGGAAAAGTGCCCCACCTCTGATGTCAGTGAGAGGAATAGTGCCCCATCATTGATGTCAGTGGGAGGAATAGTGCCCCATTATTGATGTCAGTGAGAAGTACAGTGCCCCATCATTGTTTTCATTGGGAGAAATAGTGCCCCATCATTGGTCTCAGTGGGAGGAATAGTACCCCATCATTGGTCTCAGTGGGAGGAATAGTGCCCCATCATTGATGTCAGTGAGAGGTATAGTGCCCCATCATTGATGTCAGTGGGAGGTATAGTGACCCATTATTGATTTCAGTGGGAGGAATAGTGCCCCATTATTGATGTCAGTGGGAGGATTAGTGCCCCATCATTGGTGTCAGTAAGAGGAATAGTGTCCCATCATTGGTGTCAGTGGGAGGAATAGTGCCCTGTCATCGGTGTCAGTGAGAGGAACAATGCCCCATCATCGGTGTCAGTGGGAGGGATAGTGCCCTATCATAGGTATCAGTGGGAGGGATAGTACCCCATCATCGGTATCAGTGGGAGGGATAGTGCCCCATCATCAGTATCAGTGAGAGGAATAGTGTCCCATCATTGGTGTCAGTGAGAGGAATAGTACCCCATCATTGGTATCAGTGGGAGGATTAGTGCCCCATCATCGTTATCAGTGGGAGGGATAGTGCCCTATCATCGGTATCAGTGGGAGGGATAGTACCCCATCATCGGTATCAGTGAGAGGAATAGTGCCCCATGATTGGTGATAGTGAGAGGAATAGTGCTCCATCATTGGTGTCAGTGAGAGGTATAGTGCCCATCATTGATGTCAGCGGGAGGAATAGTGTCAATGAGAGATATAGTGCAAAATCATTGGTGTCAGTGGGAGGAATAGTACCCCAAGGGCCAGATAAAGGCAAGCAAAGGGCCACATCCAGGCACCCAGGCCACAGTTTGGAGACCACTACTGTAAGCCCTTTGGCCCCCCCAGGAAGTCTGGCCGAAATCCCCAGTTAGCAACAAGTCTAAGGACACACACAAATTGGAGTGGGACCTGATAAGAGCTCATATACACATGGGTATTTCTTTAGCTTGCTACAGGAGGCACCCAATGGGGGAAAGGAGCCTGCAGCACCGGTAGCTACTGCTATTAGAGGATGAAAGCAACATTTCTGTGCAGTATTGTTGCACAGAGCAGCTACGTTTTTTTTTTTAATTTACCTTTAATATCATCTTAATTTGATTCAAGCAGAAAATCCTTTTTTTTTAAATGATCCATTTGTATTGTTTTTATTTTGTGATAGATTGACTTAAATAAAAAGACTGTACTCTCTGAATCTGCCAAATTGTTATTCTTTGTTAATCGTGACAGCTCATTAGATTGCCTATTCCAGAATATATTTAGGCCGACACTGACTGTAAAATCATGTGCTTATTTTTACTTCTGGGGAAGCCTACTCATGTCATCATTCCAATGTGATTTCATTTAGACATATTTGCTGGTTTTCGTGTCTGAATAATAATTGTAATATGATCGTTTGCAGGAACTGCGGTTATAAGCACGGTCTTCTTTTAGTGTGGCTAGCAGATATATACAAGACATTCTATGAGCATCATTGTACTTTCTCAATGACTAGAAAACCAGCCCTCAGATTTCCATGTTGCAGACCACCAACCATTTGTAGAATGTTAGAGGAGATCTAGCAGGAAATGGCTGGGTCACCAAGTTATGCTCTGTTTGGAGAGAGGTCACAAAATGTTTGTTGTTTCCTCTTTTTGCCTCTCACTGACAAAACACTTATAGTCATACCGTGAGTCAGAGTTTAGCTAACAGTATATTAGAGGAAGACGTTTAGTAGTTACATGAATGTTAGTTCGTTTGACTTCATGCAACTACCAAAAAATAAATAAATGTTCCAAAAGGAATATTTAAATATCAAAAACAAATTCCATGATATTATAAAGAATACATAAAATTATGCAGATCCTTTTTTGTCTGCAAAAAGAGCATGCAATCTAATGCCCCTGACACAGCCTTACACATTACTGTTCACCTTGAGTGGAAACCTATTACATTACCAATTAATGCCTGGCTCAGAGAAAGAGACATGTGAGGGAGAAAATGCATGTGAACAAATAGAAAACATGCAAGCTTTATATGCTATATTACCAAAAGTACTGGGACGCCTGGCTTTACACACACATGAGCTTTAATGGCATCCCAGACTTAGTCCGCAGGGTTCAATATTGAGTTGGCCCACCCTTTGCAGCTATAACAGCTTTAACTCTTCTGCAAAGGTTGTCCACAAGGTTTACGAGCGTGTCTATGGGAATGTTTGACTATTCTTCCAGAAGCACATTTGTTAGGTCAGGCACTGCTGTTGGATGAGAAGGCCTGGTTCACAGTCTCCACTAATTCATCGCAAAGGTGTTCTATTGGTTTGAGATCAGAACTCTGTGCAGGCCAATCAAGTTTCTCCTCCCCAAACTCACTCATCCATGTCTTTATGGACCTTGCTTTGTGCACTGGTCTAAATCATTTGGAGGAGGGGGAATTATGATGTGGGGTTGTTTTTCAGGGGTTGGGCCCCTGTGAAGGGAACTCTTATGGCGTCAGCATACCAAGACATTTTGGACAATTTCATGCCCCCAACTTTGTGGGAACAGTTTGGGGACGTCCCCTTCCTGTTCGAACATGACTGCGTACCAGTGCACAAAGCAAGGTCAATAAAGCCATGGATGGGTGAGTTTGGGGTGGATGAACTTGACTGGCATGCACATAGTCCTGACCTCAACCCAATAGAACACCTTTGGGATGAATTAGAGTGGAGACTGTGAGACAGGCCTTCTTGTCCAACATCAGTGCCTGACCTCACAAATGCGCTTCTGCAAGAATGGTTAAACATTCCCATAGACACACTCCTAAACCTTGTGGACAGCCTTCCCAGAAGAGCTGAAGTTGTTATAGCCGCAAAGGGTGGGCCAACTCAATATTGAACCCTACGGACTAAGACTGGGATGCCATTAAAGTTCATGTGCGTGTAAAGGCGGGTGTCCCAATACTTTTGGTAATAGAGTATAGATTGTACACCCTCCTAGGTAGGTAGGTTGTTAGGATGTACATAGTGTAGTGTGATCTCCTGCTTAACAGGGGACTATTAGGTAAAACATAGCAGCTTTCCTGCCTAACAGGAAAGTTACATTGTTTAGCAAGGGAATCCTGTGTGTTTCACAGTGTTGCTGCTTCTGTGTTGGCTCCTCTGTATCCAGGCAACTTTGAAAGGTTCTGGATGACCCATGCAGATCAGCAACATGAATCTGGATGTCATCTCAGCCAATTGCAGGCATAGGGACTCCTCTGCATGCTGGGAATGGTATATATATTCAGTGAGTACATAGGAAGGGGATCTTTTTCCTGGAGAGGGGAGTCCAGCTGCGGAGAGAGTGCTCCTCAGCACCTGCTGTGATGCGGCCTTGGGTAGGAGGCCTGGAGGCTGAAATGCTGACCAGAGTGTTCTGAAGAGCTGACTGATGGGGTAGCCATTCCTTGGAAATCGGTCTGGGGGATCACTGGAGGGTGCTGCTAGAGAAATGGAAGGAGGCTAACATTCCATCCAGAGACCTTGTAGGTACAGACTTTAAAATATCTAGGGGTCTGGTACTTTGGCTACACTACCCCCCCCCCCCCCCCGTGCTAGGAGAGTCAGCTACTGGGTTCAGCAGAAAGGGGATACTGGCTAGTATCCTGAAGAGCAACCATCAATTATTCCTCCAAAGGACTTGCTCAAGTGTGTATGGTGTATCGTACAGTTATTCCACAGTTTAGTTAAAGAAGCTGTCCTCATTGTATCTACACCCTGTCAAAGTCTATTTCAATCAAACTTTGAACAACATGTTAACTTTTTAAATATTTTAACAGGTCACGTTACATTTTAACATAGGATAGCTTATTTGATAGCAGCTTCACTAGTCTTGCATCCATTGAACTTTGAACTGAGTTTTTGAGCAGTTCCTGCTTGAATTTGTTTGCAAGATGTCAGAATAGCCTCCCAGAGCTGCTGTTTTGATGTAAACTGCCTCCCATCCTCATAGATCTTTTGCTTGAGGATGCTCCAAAGGTTCTCAATAGGATTGAGGTTAGGGGAGGATGGAGGCCACACCATGACTTTCTCTCCGTTTATCCCCATAGCAGCCATTGATGCAGAGGTATTCTTTGCAGCATGAGATGGTGCATTGTCATGCATGAAGATGATTTTATTACGGAAAGCATAGTTCTTCCTTCTGTACCAGGGAAGGAAGTGGTCAGTCGGGAACTCCACATACTTTGCAGAGGTTATCTTTACACCTTCGGGGACCCTAAAGGGGCCGACCAGCTCTTTTCCCATGATTCCGGCCCAAAACATGACTCCACCACCGCCTTGCTGATGTCGCAGCCTAGTTGGAACAGGGTGGCCGTCCACCAACCATCCACTACTCCATCCATCTGGACCATCTAGGGTTGCACGGCACTCATCAGTGAACAGGACTGTTTGAAAATTAGTCTTCATGTATTTTTCTGCCCAATGCAGCCATTTCTGCTTGTGAGCATTGGTTAGAGGTGGCGAATGGAAAGTTTATGCAAAGTTGCAAGACTCTGGAGGACTCTACACCTTGATGTTCGTGGGACTCCAGAGGTACCAGCAGCTTCAAATATCTGTTTGCTGCTATGTATTGGTGTTTTAGCAGTTGTGCTCTTGATCCGATGCATGGATCTGGCAGAAATCTTCCTCAATGTGCATTTATCTGCACAAACCCGTCTGTGCTCTGAATCAGCCACAAATCTCTTAAAAGTGCGATGATCACGCTTAAGTTTTTGTGAAATATCTAATGTTTTCATACCTCACCCAAGGCATTGAACTATTTCACTCTTTTCGGCAGCAGAGAAATCCTTTTTCTTCCCCATATTGCTTGAAAATGGTGCTCTGCTTAATAATGTGGAACACCCTCCTTTAGTAGTTTTTCCTTTAATTGGGCTCACCTGGCAATCTAATTATCACAGGTGTCCGAGATTGTTTTCAGTGATCAAAAGAGCCCTGTGACACAGTGCCATCCATGAGTTAAACTAAAAAACGAAATATTTCATCTTTGTGACACTGAAATAGAATTTGCATAATAATTTGGAACAGGGTGTAGTTGAATCCCAGAGTATCCCACTACATCCCTTCCCTATCCAAGTTCTCCAATAAACTAACAAATACAAACAAAAATCCCTAGACTGGTTATTGGAGTAACGAGTGGGAGTAAGAGTGCATCTGGCTGTGGAAGAAAACACTGCATGCCTGGCTGTAGAAGTTAGAATTAGGGAAGATCCTGGTAAAAATCAGCAACTTCTGCAGGGGTAGTGCTACATAGAGATTATATCCCACATGGCACACACACTCATACACACCATGGTAATCAGGATGCTTGCAATGATGGTTTGCATGAATATGTGGAGGCACGTGATCACTGTCCACTTATTGATTTGCCTAAGTATCCCCTCAAAGCATATCTATGGTCAAAATGTAAAATTATAAAAATGTCCACATTGTATTTCAAAAATATCCTATTAATCTAAACAATCTTGCAATAAGTAAACTTACTTTCTGGAGATCCCCACACATAGAGGGGTAGATTTACTAAAGCTTGAAAGTGCAAAATTTGGTGCAGCTCCACACAGAAACCAATCAGCGTCAAGGTTTTATTGTCAAAGCTTGATTGAACAAGCTGAGGTTAGAAGCTGATTGGCTAGCATGCAAAGCTGCACCAGTTTTTTCACTCTCCAGCTTTAGTAAATCAACCCCACAGTATCTCACAAAAGTGAGTATACCCCTCACATTTTTGTAAATATTTTATTATATCTTTTCATGTGACAACAATGAAGAAATTACACTTTGCTACAATGTAAAGTAGTGAGTGTACAACTTGTATAACAGTGTAAATTTGCTGTCCTCTCAAAATAACTCAACACACAGCCAATAATGTCTAAACTGCTGGCAACAAAAGTGAGTACACCCCTAAGTGAAAATGTCCAAATTGGGCCCAAATAGCTATTTTCCCTCCCCGGTGTCATGTAACTCATTAGCGTGTAGACTCAAAAGGAAGGGTAGGTGGCACTCCATGAATACATTTTAGCAGCTTGAAAGTTTATTAATCAAATAGCCATGTACAGGAAAGGAGGTAGACACGTTTCACTTGTACACCACAAGCTTAATCATTACATCATCATTTCAAGCTGCTTAAATTTATTCGTGGAGTGCCGTCTACCCTTCCTTTTGAGTCTACATGCAATGCGGTGGCGAGCCGGGGTGTGCACCTACGTGGGTCTGGCTGTCGGCTTGAGCGGTGTGTTCCTACCTTTAATTGGATTGTTGACTCATTAGCGTTACAAGGTCTCAGGTGTGAAGGGGGAGCAGGTGTGTTAAATTTGGGGTTATCGCTCTCACTCTGTCATACTGGTCACTGGAAGTTCAACATGGCACATTATGGCAAAGAACTCTCTGAAGATCTGAAAAAAAGAATTGTTGCTCTACATAAAGATGGCCTAGGCTATAAGAAGATTGCCAAGACCCTGAAACTGAGCTGCAGCACATTTGCCAAGACCATACAGTGGTTTAACAGGACAGGTTCCACTTAGAACAGGCCTCGCCATGATCGACCAAAGAAATTGAGTGCACATGCTCAGCGTCATATCTAGAGCTTGTCTTTGGGAAATAGACATATGAGTGCTGTCAGCATTGCTGAAGGGGTGGGGGGTCAGCCTGTCAGTGCTCAGACCATACGCCACACACTGCATCAAATTGGTCTGAATGGCTGTCGTCCCAGAAGGAAGCCTCTTCTAAAGATGATGCACAAAAAGCCCGCAAACAGTTTGCTGAAGTCAAGCAGACTAAGGACATGGATTACTGGAACCATGTCCTGTGGTCTGATGAGACCAAGATGAACTTATTTGGTTCAGATGGTGTCAAGCGTGTGTGGCGGCAAGCAGGTGAGGAGTAC
>BLSH010017412.1:1284533-1295381 GCA_018402905.1 Glandirana rugosa | reverse complement strand
TGACATTGCAAGCCCAGGCATGGCTTGAAATCCCACAGGCACCGTGTATGTGAAATCTCTAATTTCTGCTATCTGTCCTCAGAGCAACAGCACAGACAGCAGTAGTAAAGTAATCTATCTCAGGATGCAGGATCAGGTCTTAAAATGGCTAAAAGCCGTCAGCTACCTTTCCCTATACTAACCCAAGGAGCATGTGACTGCAGCACTGTGACTCCAGCTTATAAAGAGGCTGGGTCACATGATGCACCGGCCAATCACAGCCATGCCATTAGTAGGCATGGCTGTGATGGCTTCTAAGGGCAAACCAGTGAAACGCTTGTTGATTGGCTGCCCTGCAGCTTCTCAACACGTGGAGTAAAATAGCAGAACCCCGGACCGAACCCGAACGATTTTTGAAATGTCCGGGTCCGGGTCCGTGCCACGGACACCCTAAAGTTCGGTACGGACCCGAACGTTACAGTCCGGGTTCGCTCAACACTATTTGTAATGCTATTACAATGCTGTTGTTCTAGCCAGAAAGTGTATGCTGTGACCATAGAACTCCTTTAAGTTCAATGAATATGTTTCAGCCCAATTTGCAATTGCAAATGCAAATAATACTGCTTTTGTTTCTTATATCCCAATAAGGTGCTAAGTGCGTGTTAAGATTCTACCTTAAAGGCCAATTCAATTTTGGCTACAAATAAGGAAAATAAAATATGCAGCTTTTGCTGTATTATTCATCTTCTCATTGGTGCTTTCCCTCACAGACTTACTGCTCCATGGTCCAGCGCCCAACCTCTTCTAGGTTAAATGAAGCTCGGTGCTATTCAACCCAATTCCTATGAGCTGAGGCTGCCGTGGCCACATCCCCTGGGAGTATGCCATCACCTTGCCCTGGGCTCACTGTACAATGCTGCACAGAACAACGCTGACATCACAATGTTGGGGCTACTCTCTGCATAATTGAGAACTGTAAATTGGGGAGGAGGAAGAAGCCCCTGCATGTCTTGTAAGAAAACGCAAGATTGGGACTGCAATTGGGCTTTAGATTAAAAAAAGAAAACTACAATGTGACAAGCAGCATGATTACTCATTAAAATAAGAAATGCACAGGTGCCAAACAAATGGGAAAGCTCCATGTAAGTAAGTAAGTAAGCATATTTATCCTTAGAACTTCCATTTCACTCATTTACATCATTAAATCATGTGCTTGAAGTTACCAGAGCCTGCAGTATATTACATGCATGTGCACTTTGTCACCCTCTGTAGTTTAATACTCTTTGAGGGCTGGTTCCTACCAGAATCGCACAGGAATGTGGCACATGTTCCTGTGCGATTCCTGTGCATTCTTCTGTAGTGCAATTTTCTGCTCATTATTGTCATCATGTGTGCATAAGCTGTGTGCATAAGCTGATTTTTCATTTCATATTGTTTACAGCATAAGTAGTCAATATGTGTATCCTTACTAATAGCAATAATAACTTGATAGGGGTTCTAGTCCATTTCCACTCTATCCAAAACTAAAGCACATTTGTGAGGTCTCAAAACAATGGTAAACAATGATGAGCCCAGAAAGTAGTGTGATGGCCAACACTTAAAAAGTTGAGTAGCCCCAGACTATAGCCTATATCTGGAGAGAAAATCTAATGATAAATTAAGAAGGATGGTATATGACTTTATAAATGACTCAATAATGTGATGAAATAATAAATACTTCCTTAGGGTCTGTTCACACTTTGAGATAAATAATCTCCTTTTGACAGTTTCAAATTTAGAACAAATATTACCAGTTCACTCGGCCTGAACGATTTCATGGAATGTAGTTCTGTTCCAGAATGAACATATCAGGCATGTTACAAGAATTACCAGAGGAAATTGTATCAGCAGAAACAAATGTGCTGCGTGAAATGAAGCTGATTAGTAAGGTCTCTGACTTGCAGAGGCCTACAGTATATAAAAGTTGAGCAATGTGGAGGAAGTGACAAAGTGATCCAGTTGACATGAAAAATGCAATCACCTTCATTTGTTTAAGGATCAGTGATTTACTGCTCTTACCTGGATGGACCTCTGTGGACTGAATTAGCCAATGATTTTCTATATACACTGCAGTGAAACCTACCAGCAGAGGTTTCAACCCTTGCCTCTTCCCACAATCCAGTCTCATTTCTATGACAGGAGTCTTACCACATGAGTTACCTTCTTTGAAATATAAAATAAAAAAAAAAATTAGAAATAACATCAGACTCTCTTCTAATGGCCAAACAGGTGAGTAGAGGTGTAAATAGATATATAGTACAATGTGGCAGCAATACAGCGGAGAGAGTTTCATATTCATCTCATTGGGTAGCAGTGGTGGCCGGTGACCAATATTTTTTGAGGGGGGGTGGCAAACAAACCTGCCCCCTTACTCGCACTACCATAAGTGCTCTGCGCCCAGAGCCCACGCTTTTTTTGAGCCAATTAGAGCCTCTGACTCTAGTCATGTGCTTAAAAAAACCCATTGAAATCCATGCCTCTGGCATTCTCCATGTAGATTAGGGTCAGGGCACATTGATTAGGGGGGCAGCCCCCCTAATGGAGCGGCCACCACTGTTGGGTAGGTACAGTATCTATAGTTAACTAAAAAAAGGGTCTATTCTTACTTGCAAACTTGAGGACACAGCCTTGGTCTCAGATCATGACAATTCCCATTGTACTCTTTTCTGGGAAAAGCCTGGAGTAGGAGGGTGCTGTAATATCTACAAATATCTGCAGCCAATTAGTAATCACTGGTTATACTGCTCATCTTTAATACAATTCTTTAATTGAGAAAATAATGGTAAGTTATTTCCTTTTTGAAGGTATGTTTTCCATCTTAAAATTATTGAACAATCATACCCAATATCAATGCACATTTTCAGCACCCAAAAGCATCTTTTCAATCTTATCTGACAATATTGAACATGCACTGTCTGAACAAAAAATATATATTCAGATACAACTGTTACTGTCAATGGAATAATCTTTTGTTGGAAACTCATTAACATAAAAGTATTTTTCAAAGTCTTCCAAATACTGAAAATAATGTCTATGGTTAACCAACAGACAATAGATGTCAATGGTATACAGTAGATGTTAATTGTTTGACATCCACTACAGACCCAAATAGTTCAGAGGGAGGGTGATACCTTACACAAAGCAATAATGTTTTCTATGCATACCACATGTCAGAGTGCAGCTTATGCATATGCATGTACCTGGTTGAACATGTTTGCATGATATGACTGGCTGATGATGTCTCCTGATCTAGTGTTAGCCACTCCAGTAACACAAAGGACATTGATA
This sequence comes from Glandirana rugosa, assembly GCA_018402905.1. NCBI lineage: Eukaryota > Metazoa > Chordata > Amphibia > Anura > Ranidae > Glandirana > Glandirana rugosa. The sequence continues at coordinate 1,292,075 of BLSH010017412.1, read as the reverse complement.
GTGATCAGACAAGGCTTTCTAACTAGCTATTTGTTTAGTTACCCTGTTTTAACTAAAAATTCAGGGTAAAGGCACCTTCATGCAGTTTAGGAACCACTGTAGGTTCTGATAGTTTACTTTTAATCCATATGCAAATTCCATATGCGTTCCAAAGTATATACTGTACTGTATGTATATAATATAATTACATGGACTGAAAGGTGAACACTCAGTGATAAAGTTTATTTCAACGTTTGTACAAAATACAAGCTTATGTACTCTGTCCTGAGGAAGACAAGCGTATGCTTTGAAACATCATAATAAATCACGGAGTGTTCAACTTTTAAGCCCAGTGAGCACCACCTTATCTTTTGGATTATATTTATACATCAGTCTTTGCTGAAAACCTGGGACAATTTCCTCCTGGTAATGTATGTAGTGGCAACTACTAATATATTGCATTATATATATATATATATATATATATATATATATATATATATATACAGTATCTCACAAAAGTGAGTACACCCCTCACATTTTTGTAAATATTTTATTATATCTTTTCATGTGACAACACTGAAGAAATTACACTTTGCTACAATGTAAAGTAGTGGGTGTATCACTTGTATAATAGTGAAAATTTGCTGTCCTCTCAAAATAACTCAACACACAGCCATTAATGTCTAAAACGCGCTGGCAACAAAAGTGAGTACACCCATGAGTGAAAATGTCCAAATTGGGCCCAAAGTATCAATATTTTGTGTGGCCACCATTATTTTCCAGTACCGTCTTAACCCTCTTGGGCATGGAGTTCACCAGAGCTTCACATGTTGCCACTGGAGTTCTCTTCCACTCCTCAATGACAACATCATGCAGCTGGTGGATGTTAGAGGCCTTGCGCTTCTCCACCTTGCATTTGAGGATGCCCCACAGATGCTCAATAGGGTTTAGGTCTGGAGACATGCTTGGCCAGTCCATCACCTTTACCCTCAGTTTCTTTAGCAAGGCAGTGTTCATCTTTGAGGTGTGTTTGGGGTCGTTATCATGTTGGAATACTGTCTTGCGGCCCAGTCTCCAAAGAGAGTGGATCATGCTCTGCTTCAGTATGTCACAGTACATGTTGGCAATCATGGTTCCCTCAATGAACTGTAGCTCCCCAGTGCTGGCAGCATTCATGCAGCCCCAGACCATGACACTCCCACCACCATGCTTGACTGTAGGCAAGACACACTTGTCTTTGTATTCCTCACCTAGCTGTCGCCACACACGCTTGACACCATCTGAACCAAATACGTTTATCTTGGTCTCATCAGACTACAGGACATGGTTACAGTAATCCATGTCATTAGTCTGCTTGTCTTCAGCAAACTGTTTGCAGGCTTTCTTGTGCATCATCTTTAGAAGAGGCTTCCTTCTAGGACGACAGCCATGTAGACCAATTTGATGCAGTGTGCGGCATATGGTCTGAGCACTGACAGGCTGACCCCCCACCCCTTCAACTTCTGCAGCAATGCTGGCAGCACTCATACGTCTATTTCCCAAAGACAACCTCTGGATATGACGCTGAGCGTGTGCACTCAACTTCTTTGGTCGACTATGGTGAGGCCTGGAACTGTTGAACCGCTGTATGATCTTGGCCACCGTGCTACAGCTCAGTTTCAGGGTCTTGGCAATATTCTTATAGCTTTGGCCAACTTTATGTAGAGCAACAATTCTTTTTTTCAGATCCTCAGAGAGTTCCTTGCCATGAGGTACCATGTTGAACTTCCAGTGACCAGTATAAGAGAGTGAAAGCAATAACACCAAATTTAACACACTTGCTCCCCATTCACACCTGAGACCTTGTAACAGGGGTGTACTCACTTTTGTTGCCAGTGGTTTAGACATTAATGGCTGTGTGTTGAGTTATTTTGAGAGGACAGCAAATTTACACTGTTATACAAGCTGTACACTTTACATTGTAGCAAAGTGCCATTTCTTCAGTGTTGTTACATGAAAAGATAAAATAAAATATTTACAAAAATGTGAGAGGTGTACTCACTTTTGTGAGATACTGTATAAACTGTATATATAAAACAGTGAAGTCTAATATGTGTGCATTAGAATCTAAGTGTTTTAGTCTCCCCACTGAAGTCTTAACATATAGAAAACAGTTCCAGTAATTTCTGTTAAAATCGTGGAGATTGATCCAGACAGAAGAAAAAAAAACAATGGAAATGAGCAAACAGTAGCAGGAATAGAAAACACATATGAGGACAAAAGGAGACATAGATCACTCTCACCGAGACCTCAAACACTGTAAATGTTGTGTACAGACAGTTAGAGCAAGGTAAAGAGAGACCACAATGAAGGGCAAATACACAGAATAGGTTTGCATGAGCAGCTAAGCATGAACTAGATGGAATTACATTTAAAATAACAAATTATTCTCAGGTTTTGCAAAATTATTTCAGTGAGAAGTAATAAATATTAAAACCTCCAAATATTTTCAGAAGTAATGGATGTAACATGAAAGTTTTTGGTTTCACAGAATGTGCCAATTTACTGATATTATTGGCTGTGATGACATCATCTCTGTTCACAACAAAATAAGGTGCTAGTTTTCCAATGGACGGCGAAGGTGCCACCCCTGATCTGTTTGAGTTACTGCCTACAGATATATATATATATATTAAAAAAAAACGGTGTTACACAAGTCACAGTTTTTTTATACAGTTGTCTCTGTACAAAAACAAATGCGTTAGATTGGATTTGATCAGCAGAAAGTTTAGATGGCTTCTTGGCGTCTGTTTTTGAAAAGAAAAAGGGACTGTGTAGGCTTACATCAAACACAGAAAAGTTCCCCTTTACTTCAGTGGTGCTACGTAAGTGTAAGCTCTGAGGCTGTATTTGTCCAACCTTGCTTTGTATTTCTTTGGAAGCAGCAGGTTCCACTGAGAAACTTTTGCACTGAAGGCAACACAAACCAAAAGCAACCTTTTGCTGCTTTTTGTGTTTGAATGCATGCATTTGAACTGTACTGCATTTGAATGCAAAAGGCAGTGTTTGACAACACCCATCTACACAAGCCCATTCGTCAGAACTGTGCATGGCCTCTATAGAGATGGCACTTCATATGTACTGACTTGCAGATGTGCTTGCTATGTTAAAACAGGATCAGCTGAGGATCTGACAGTTCTGGATGAAATAATAATTGTATTAAACAGGCCAAAGATATTAGTGACTGGTCACACATGCATTTATAACCAAATCATCTCATAATGTCTTTTTAAACAGATAGCGGTTGATTTACAAAAGTCAAGAAGACAGTTTCTCTAGAGCTTAGTAAATGAGGTAAAGCTTCACTTGGCAAAGAATACCCAATTACGTGCAAGGAAAAAAAAAAATGCTTGCACATGATTGGATGATGGAAGTCAATAGAGCTTCTGCTCATTTACTAATCTCTGGAGCAACTGCTCTTGATCTTCCCTAAATAGCAGTGATGTAGGGGGATGAGTGCAACTGTTTAGGGCAAATGAGAATCAAAGGTTAGTTGTGTGTACTCAGTCCTTGGCATTTATTAGGCAAAAGTAGCAACATAAACAATCAATATGTGGCAGGATATTAAATTGCTGGGATAATACATATGTTAATGTATGATATCCATCTAAGGATTTGTTTTATCAGTGAACATTTCAATTTGTTGGATTTGGTACCCAAAGGCATCTTTTTAAAAAAACAAGTCTAGATGACAATAATGTGTATCTAAAAAAGTAAAAAGATTGCAGATTTTGTTTCCGGTTGAAGGGCACACAGCGTAAGTACAAACACAGCTGTTGAGACACAAGACTTGGTAGAACCACAATATGCTTTGTCAGATATTTTGTTGATCTTGAAAGACATAGACATCTATTCCTTGTGGGTAAAGGTAGAACATTTGTTTTTTCAATCATCCTCTAGGACTGACACTGGATGTACAGTCGATGGGTCATCACGAGAGACAGTAGACAGCTAGTTACTGAGGCTGACTTTATAAATCCTTTGAAAGCTGTCAATGTTTATATAGCTTTCATTTTGATTTCATGAGACTGGGATAGCCTGCCTGACTTTTCACAACTTTTGTCTTATGTGGCTACTCAGAAGTCAGTAATTTCTTCTACATATGGGACATGAGAAATCGGAAGACAGTAAGTAATGCGGGTTCCCATAATGGAGTTCCTGCTCTATAAATATTTGTGAGTTGCCTTGTTTCAATTCCTGGACACCATCAGTAATGAGGAACTTGGTGACACTTTTAAGGTTTCTCGAAATTCTGAACATTTTAATTGTGATATCTGACTCTTTTATCAGCTGCCTAGAATATTTGTGGTTGTTATTACTATAGACATAAAGATTTATGTCATGTACAACATAAAAATGTCAATCAAAAAAACATTATTTCTGTATATGATGACCCTTACAGTTTTACATACTTGCTGTACCATTTTTCTATTATTGCACCATATACACTGTAGATCTGTATATTAGCCCTACAGAGAGAACCACACCTTAAAGAGGAAGCAAACCTTTGAGAAAAAAAAATATTCTCCCTCCCCTGCAAAGTAAAGACATAGGGGTTGATCTACTAAAACTGGAGAGTGCAAAATCTGGTGCAGCTGTGCATGGTAGACAATCAGCTTCTAACTTCAGCTTGTTTAATTAAAGCTTTGACAATAAAACCTGGAAGCTGATTGGTTTCCAAGCAGAGCTGCACCTAATTTTGCACTCCCCATTTTTATTAAATCAAACACATAATGTGCTAGCATACATCGCATACTAGCACATTATATGACACTTACCTGGAAATGAAGCCCGCGTTGTCCCCGCTGCAGACTGCATCCTTCTTAGTCCCACTTCCTTTTGGGGTTGCAGGCTCTGGCTCTGTGACTGGCTGGAGCCGGGTGACTTCACTCACACGCATGTGCGCGGGAGCTGCCAGTCACGGCACTCGCTACTGAAGAAACGGCACGGGTGCCCGTATCTTCAGAGCGCATGCGCCGATGACATCATCGGCACAGTATACTGTAAAAATCTCCTAAACGGTGCACGTTTAGGAGATATTTACAGTACCTATAGGTAAGTCTTATTCAAGGCTTACCTATAGGTACAAAGTGTAAAGGGAGGTTTACAACCTCTTTAACTTGTTTTAATATCTACTGCTAAGATTAAAATCTCATTTTTATACTGACTTTATTGTTCACAGGTGGTTCTAAAGTCTAAAAGTTTTTACATATTGCCTGTATTAAGGTAAAAAATGTTTAGATACCTTTCTCCCCCCTCCTAAAAAAAACTTACATGGAATGTTTAGATACCTTTCTCCCCCCCTCCTAAAAAACACTTACATGGCTACTCAGATCAATCCAGTGCTGTGCCCAGCTGTAGGCCTTCTCTTCCCTCTTACTGCTCTCATTGGCTCCCACTGCTGTCAGTCAAATCTTGTGAGGAGGCAGCAGGGGTGAGGCTGAGCCATGCTGTGTGTATTTATGGATGCACACAGCCGGGCCGAAGCATGTTCACATGAGTGTCCCCACAGCAGCTGGCTTGCTATGGGGGCACTTGCAGGGAGAAGATGCAGACACCGCCAGCGGGGGACCACTAAAGAAGAGGTAAGAGACCGCTCCTTGCACAGACCAGGTAAAAATAAACCTCTTTTTATTTTAATTATAAAAACAAATTTAGTATCACATTCAGCAAGTTTGGCTTTGAATGAGTAAAAGGTCTGATAATATCAAGAGTATAAGGTGCAGCGCTGAAAGTTCAAACTTATGCAAATTCAGTCCATAAATTCACTCTTAAAATTCCGGATGGAAAAGAAGATCAAATCAGCCCGTCACCAACACCAAACACACTGTCTCTTACCAGAACCCCAGGACCCTTATTACAGGGGTCAGAAATGCCCTCTGGCAAGAGAAATCCAAATTGGCATGTAACATCAAGTTGGTATGTGTCATCCGACTAGAGCTTCGATTCCCAGCGTCATAAGATAACTGTGTAAAGAACACATGATGGAAGAAGCCGGATCACGGCGTGTAGGTCAGAAGGAGGCTGGGAGCGCAAACACTCAGCACAGGCAGTCGGCCTGGTGGACTGGCGCAGCCTCCCACGGCATTGGAGCCTGCCAGCCACGGAAATGCGTCGCACCACTGTGAAGCCATCCTGCCTGTGCTGAGTGTTTGCGCTCCCAGCCTCCTTCTGACCTACACGCCGTGATCTGGCTTCTTCCATCATACAGCGTGCAGGACGAATGATCGTTTTAGATGACTATTGTTCCTGAAGGGCCACCTGCTTGGATGGGATGAGAGTTTGGTTCCCCCTTGTATTGGATGCTGGATGTGTTCTTTACACAGTTATCTTATGACGCTGGGAATCGAAGCTCTTGTCGGATGACACATACCAACTTGACAGTGTGTTTGGTGTTGGTGACGGGCTGATTTGATCTTCTTTTCCATCCGGAATTTTAAGAGTGAATTTATGGACTGAATTTGCATAAGTTTGAACTTTCAGCGCTGCACCTTATACTCTTTATGCTCTTTGGATATTGTTTGGATTTGCAATATTGTGCTAGCAGCTTGTTCTATGTTAGTTTTGTGTTCCCTTTGCGCAGCAGTATACCTATTGTATCTCTGATAATATCAAGCTATGTTCCTAATTTTAAGAAGTGTCAGTAAATGAGCAAAACCAGGCAGTGATAATAAAGTCTTCAGGAGATTATTTTCACCTTGTTGAGCAATAGCCTTGGGCAAGTCTGAACTTTGATTCTAGTTACTTCCACTGTTACAATAAGAAAAGCCTTGTGGTGGGTCCTGGTGCCCCAATGACCTGCTCCAGGACAGGAAGATGTCTTTATAGTTATAGTTGTATATATATATATATATATATATATATATATATATATATACATATACATATATATATACTGTCGGTCCCCTGTAACGTATGTCCTTTTTTGTCTTTGGCCACTTATGCAATGAGGGGTCAGTCTCTATAGTGAATGAAAATGTCACCTTTTCTATGACGGGCAATTTAAAGGGGGCTTTTTCACTGGAAAAGTAACACCAGGAGTCTCATACTTGGCTACATATTGGGAGAAAATGCAGATTAGGGTATGACTTGCTCTGGTATTACTTGTGTATTTCTACAATTAGGATGCTGGGATTTCCAGCTCCTGCAAACTGGTATAAACTAACCCGACAGTACATTTAGGATATGACATGGTGCTCTGACTGAGAGTACATGAAATTACAGGTTTTCTGTATTCAAAGAATAGAAAGTTAGGTTTCGCCTTAGGAGTTTAGTCCTATAGTTTTGCTCCTACTAATTACATTTCACATTCCCACCCTTCTGTACTGCTCCTCTTGTTCGCCAGCAAACCCCATCCACCATACCACTCCTCTAATCTGCCACTAGGGCCTCTCCCAAAGTTTTCTCCTCATTCACTTCCAACCCTACATATTCCTTCTCTCATTCAAATTGCTTTCATTCACATCCCACAGGGGGGGGGGGGGGGGGGGGGGGGGGGGGGGGGGGGGGGGGGGGGGGGGG